>OX459096.1:24279086-24879086 GCA_949775045.1 Metridium senile | reverse complement strand
GAAAGGGTGTTTTCGATGGCAATGAAAATGGCCGACACTGCTCCTTTAAATATATACCATGCTAGTGAAATCAACATGGAGATCCAGACAGTCTGTTGAAGTGGTATAGAAAGTGTATTGCTTGATTAAAATCCTGTCCACCACTTCAGTCTCTAGCAACTTCTGTGATCTACATTTACATTTGCTCAAAATACAGAACATAGAAGTTCCATGAGACCAAGAGCAATGTTTCCTTGGAAAATGTTGTTATTTTATTAAAAAAAATTATTGAGTTTTTGGAATTTTTGATGACAGAATGGGTAGTATTAAATTGGATATATAGTTTACAAATTAATAATACAAATTAACATAGGTTTAAATAGTTATATTTTTGCATTAAAAAAGTACTACATATACGTATATAGTATCCAGTATTTAAAGTCCCAAGACAATATAAGATAAATAGTGGACTTTTGACATACAAGCCAAATGTTACCAATCTAATCTATTACCACATGTATTATATATTATTAGGTTCTTTTCTTATTGTTTTCTAAAACAATAAACTATAAATTACATTTCTCTTTGGAAATAAGCTGATCATGCTAAGTTTTCCTGGTTTAAAATAGCTCATTTTTGTGTTTGGAAACCATTGAGTTTGGGGCATGACACATATTTGTCATTAAGTCATGTTAATTTTTAAAGCACAGCGCTCGACCAATCACAATGTTTGTAGTATCTCAGATATAAAATATAGCATAATTAGATATACAAGCCCAATGTAACCAATATGATTTGTTGCCTGCAGGTGTTGGATGACTTTGGCAAAACCAAATTTCTAATTGATGGACGTGATGCTCTCCAGTCCAATTGGTTGAAGTATGTTGGTTGCAGTGCTAGTGCCGAGGAACAAAACATGATGTGCGTCCAGTATGACAACAGTATTTACTACATGGTGACCAACGAGATTGAAATAGGAAAGGAATTACTGACCTACTATGGAGACAAAATCGCTAAGAAACTTGGAATACCAGTAGCTAAGAAGTCAGCATCACACAGTAAGTATTCAGAGAACAATCAATTCAACTGCGATTAGGATGTGTCCTTTAGGCAAGACACTTTACTCTCTATGTGCCTCGTCTTCTCGGATAAAGACGTAAAGCCGGAGGTCCTGTCTGCTTTCACTCTAATCCTATTTAAGCAAGGTGGACGTAAATGTTCCTGTTAATTGTGTCGTTCGCAAAGAATATGGGATTGTCTTCCGGCACAATTTTCTGGTCGCGGAGGCATTTCATATACTAACCACAGTACTCATGATTGTAAACTGCATGGCAGCAATTTGCGCCTTCATATAGCAGTCTGTTAAGTCCTCCATTTCTGATGTACACTGAGACATCAGTTCTCAGTTTGTGTTATCACTGCTTACCGGGTGTGACCATTTATTTTAATTACTTTAATGTACTTTGAGTTTAAATCAGTTTAGTGTAGTACGTTTTGTGGTCCCTTCTCCATTTAATAGAAATTACCTATTGTCTTCTTTAGTAATTGCTAGCTTTGTTCTATTGTCTTGGAGTCTTTTGTTACTTTGTTTCTGTTCATAAAATTACACAGACTGTGTCCAATAGTCAGAGAAGGAGCCAGTTTTGTAACAAGAGCTAAGATGATTAGATTAACATGATTTATAATTAATACTGGCACAAATCTTATTTAAGATCCCCATGAATGCCTTAGCTATGCTTTATTATAATTTTATATGCAAGACATTGGGATGGCCTGATATAGTATATAATAGAAAAATACTATTGACTTGTTAGATTAAAATTTTAACTATACCTCAACAATTTCCCTTACTTCCATGATATAATTTGTCTTTTACACCTATGATATTTTTTAAACTCTACTGAATAAAATGTATTTTTATATTCAATAGAAGATAAACCAGATAACTTTGTGTGTAAGAACTGTGGCAAGATGTACACCAATCCCAGTGCTCTGATTGGTCATTTGAAGTTTAAATGCAGCTCAGGTAAGTACGCATGGACCAGTATTAAATATAATTATTATTTCCTGAACTGGAGATGGATACCAGCAGGATTATTCCTAGAGCTGCTATTCACTGACAGTGAAGAGAACAATTGTTTAAATATATACCAACAAACAACCACTAAAAATATGAGCAGAAAACTTAAGAGATTTGAACATTAAACCATTTTTTTGGCAGTGCTATTTTATGGCAATTCTTATTTGAAGGCAATAACAACAAAAATTGCTGTGCTGGCTGAAACATGACTGAAACATTTATGTGTATTTATACTAACACAATGATTCACCTAAGGCTCAATCTGTTATTTATCTAATATACAAATTATTGTTAAATATTGAAGTCTGAACTTCTAGAGCAATGAAATTGCTTGTTCTATGGAGGTTGCCCAGTTGGTATATACTATAACTATATCATATATTATTCATATTGGTGATTTTATTCACTAGTAGACAATTGAACATTCTCAAATACTTCCTTCTGTTTGAAAGTATTATTAACTGTGCGCAAAATATTTCATTATAGTAGAAGTTCACATTTATTTGTTTCCTTGATAATTAGCAATTATTGTATGACAGGATCGTGACATGGTATATTTTTTTACTCGTGATCCCGTATTTCTGACCAAAATTTGGATCCCTGATCCCAAATTTTATTTCGATTCTGATCCCTGATTAATTTGATCCCTGATTCGGCGATATTTTCTCATGATCCTGATCCCAAAATAACGCTGATCCCATATACCATGTCACGACCCTGGTATGAGGTAGAGCATGATACGAAGAGTTATGCAGAGCGAGCCGGGAAGATGTTATCTGCCTAGGCTAAAGCCACTATTTTTCCGCTCACAAACCAAAACAAAGCTGTGACGTCACGCGTTCAATAATCAGTTTTTCAATTATTGTACGTTGTGACGTCATCGATTCAATAATGCTTGCTCATGGAATGATACCAATAATTATTTCGACCAATCAGAAACGAATTATCTCGACCAATCAAAAACGAATAAATATTTTGAATGAATAATAAACCATCTTGTTTGTTTGTACCTATAGGTAAACAGCGTAGTATTTTCGTTCCATTGCCAGCCACAGGACCCAGATCTTTGATTCCGAAGATAAAGGTATCTGAAGAATACGCCAAGCAACAAAATGAAAAGATGAAGAAGTTCAAGTGTGAAGAATGTGGTAAAGCCTTTATTCGTAACTATACCCTACAGTGCCATATGCTGATCCACAAAGGAGTCAAAGATTTCAAATGTGAAGAGTGTGGTAAAGAGTTTACCCTAATGAAGCATCTTCAAAGGCACAAGCTGGTCCACACTGGTGAAAAGCCGTACAAATGTCATCTCTGTGGCCGAGCGTTCTCTCAACAAGGCAGCTTACAGGCTCACAGTCGTACTCATACAGGTATCAAGCCATACAAATGTAAGATCTGTGGCCGTGCCTTCGCCTTGCAGTCGCCATTACTCTCCCATATCAAGACGCACAGCAATGAGAAGGCGTTTAAATGTGAGAAGTGTGGCAAGGAGTTTACTCACCGAAACACTCTGGCAAGGCACGAATTGATCCACAGTGGCAAACGACCGTTCAAGTGTGAACAATGTGGCAAGACATTCACCCAAACCAACGACCTAAAGAGACACAGCCGTATTCATACAGGAATCAGACCATATATGTGCCATATTTGTGGCAAGTCATTCACTGTGGAATTCACGCTAGTCTGTCATGTGAGGACACATACAGGTGACCGTCCATATCAGTGTGAGTACTGTGACAAGTCCTTTACCCAGCCTGGTGCTCGCTTGAAACATTCTCGTAAAAACCACCCTGATAAACCTCCTCCAACAAGCCAACATGCATCCAAGAGAAACTCAGTAAACGAACAGGCTCCTGCCTCTATTACAACCTCTGCCTCAGGGAATAGCCAGCCCCTAACTGCTGACTCTACATCAGTAAGTAATCAGCCTACCGCGTCCGCCTCTACTGCAGAACATGGACAGCCTCCCGCTTCTGCCTCTACTGCAGCAAATGGAAAGCCTCCCGCTTCTGCCTCTAGTACTACAGCAAATGGACAGCCTCCCGCTTCTGCCTCTACTGTAGTAAATATTCAGCCCCTAGCTGCTGCCTCTGCTACAGTAAATGGACTGCCTGCTACCCATACGATCACTGCTAATGGTTCTAGCGATGTATTAGCTGGCACTACTAGTACAGATGTAATAATGTCAGAAGTCAAAGTGTTGACATCTCCACCGATGGTCTTTACCGAACCTCCTCCAGAGATGGAAGTAGACGAAAAACCCACTGTACAGCAAACCATAGCCGTCTAAAGGATTTGCTAAATATAGACCAGCATGCACTTAATTTAGAGAAAGGTATTTCCGATAATAATGAGGAGTAGACGACAATAAATGTGATTCCACGAAATGGAATATACGTGAATAAATGGAGAAAAACGTTTTTTCAATACTAGCATTATTTTGTCCATCTTTCATCCGATTTTCAAACTATTTTTCGATATATTGTATAATGGCTAATTAAAGTGTGTCATTTGTAAGTTTCTTTTGATTAAAACACGAAGAGAGATTGAAAATGCAAATAAAAAATAGAAGTGTTTCCAACATACAATTGTTTCATGTTTTTAGTTATTTTTATATTTTTATTGCATATTTCTTTTATTAGAATAGAGCTATTCTCTTTAACCCGTGAAACAAAGTATATTAGTTAAATCGTGATATATTTTAAAGTATCAACAAAAGAATACGATGGAATTTTAAAAGGTGCATCAACGAGTGATACACTAAAGAATGTTTCACAGGTTAATAAGAAAAACCGCTTTAATGTAATAAATACAGTTAATTGATTGTTAAGAGGGTAACTTTCGGGTAAAAAAATATATAACCTTTATATTAGGACATACGGAAACAGGGTTCGTGCTACTCCTTAAACTCCTTGAAAACTCCTTAGATTTGATATACGTTTTTAAGGGCACTTGAAAAGCCCTTGAATTTTAGAAAACCAGCAAAAACTCCTTAATTCTACGTAAAGTAGGGTAAAAATTCTAGTATTTCTAATTAAAGTTAAGTAAAAGTTTTAGTATTGTACTTCATTTTCGTAAATTCGTAAATTTTCGTATATCAAAGTTGTCGCAAAAAGTGCTTAAAAATTACTTTTTGGCCCTTGAAAACTCCTTGAAAACTCCTTATATTTGGTTTACTGACATCAGCACGAACCCTGGGAAATTCGCGCGCAAAAATGTCCGTTGTAGTTCCTAAGTACTTATTGACTGAGTGGGAGGGCCGTACGGGAAAATATTTGGCTCGCGGTCATGACGTACGGAACGAGCGCAGCGAGGTCCGTACAAATGTCCAAGAGCCAAATATTTTCCCGTACGGCCCGACCTAACTCGGTCAATAAGTTTTTTATCATATGACCCGTATTTTGCCCGGCGCGCGCCATTTTTGTTGTGATGTTTCGAGTAGCGAGACCGTACGTGTTTGTACGGACCAGGTGGAAAAAGCCGTACGGACCCCATCACGTCACTTTTTCCGAAGGTTTTTCGTAAGAGCGCGCGCCGGGCAAAATACGGGTCATATGATAATTTTTCTTATTACCGCACAGTGGCGTTTCTTCTAGAGACTGTCCCATGCGGAGCGCAATCATTTTACTGAATGAAATACTGATCCAGATATCAATTACCTTTACCAATAGAACGTATTACGAACTTCTGTGAATAAATTACGCAATATGAACATCTGAAAGTCAGATTTCGGATGGACCACTTGCAAACTCCGTGATCAGAGTGCTTGGGAACGAGTGTGACGTCAACCCAGTGACACGTCATTGGTATTGACGCAAACAAAGTGTAGAAGTTACAAGTTCAGTTGACAAAGCTCTTATGACAAAAATTCGCTTTTGTTTGGTTTTCTAATTTCATGATGTCATCTACGGAATCGAACAGTGTTTCTTCTGTAAATTTTGAGTTGTCTGATTTACGGGTTAGAAATATAGGGGGCTAATCGAACCTGAGATCTTTACCGCTTACTTATGGCCACAAAACATTATTTTATGTACATCCATAATGCCTTCAGTTCTCCAAGATTCGATGAAGGCCCTTTTTTCGGATGTCTAAAAATTTGTACAAAGTCAGGAATTTGTCGCTTTAATTTCTTCACAGATGTTCTTACAAATGCTTCAACTTTTGATAAAAAGTGGAATCAACAAGGTGATATATCAGGCCCGTAGCAGGGTGAAAAAGTCTGGGGGACCCTATGGCAGGTGCTCGATCATGTTACAAATAATGATTTATTTTCAAACCAGGTCATAGTCAACGAATTTCTCGTTGCGCGTAACAATGTTTTCACTGGCAACGCACCTGCTTATACGTGACAGAAATATATGTCTTTAAAAGGAGGTCTGGGTCGACTTGTTCAAAAACTCCTTAGCTCTGTGAAAATCCTTAGGAGTTAAGACACCAAATATATTCTTCCTCCTTTCTTTTGCTCCCACGAACGTATTGGCTGCCTTTTTTTTCAATGACTATTTACTGTATTTCTGCATTTTTTACCTTCGAAAAAATATTGGACCCGCTACGGGCCTGTATATTCAAAGAACAAGAGAGTATTATATTTTGCTAATAAGAATCCTATTACACAGTAGCAAGTTTATTTTATTTCGTGGGTAGAGGGTTTTCACAATATCTTCGAATTTGCAAACTTGTAGCAATTCTCTCTGGATGATCAGTGAAGATTGTAATAAGTAGAGGTCATTACCTCTAACTATTTGAATATTTGAACTATTTGAACTATTTGAATCAATTGCCCATTAAAGTGTTTTTTTTTCAAATGAACTATTAAATCATAATTACAAAAAATGTTTTGAAATGAAATGTTTTGAAATATTTCAAATATTTCTAAAAGTGTCCATTAGACAGCTTTTTAAAATAGTAACTATGTTATGAAATATTAACCAGTAGTGTATAAAAAACAGACATCCTAGAGTGGAAAAGAACATAATTATCGTGATCTGTAGAGTGTGGATCTGGCAGGAGACTGGCAATCAAGAGATAATTACTAAACAACTGTGACGGTGCGTAAGTATATGAATTATTTGTGTAATGTAGAAAATGAAAATTACATTCTGTAACATCCCTGAAGATGGGCGCTTAGCCCGAAACGTCGGATTAAATAATCTAAAAAAGGTTGATAACTCTTACTTCTTTATACAATGATTCCAACCTAGAAACCTACACTAGAATAAAGTTGTTGCTGTTGTTCAGTCGAAACTTTCCATCAATTTATGGCGAAAAACTTTTGAAATATTAGGCTATGTAACAAAGTGTAAGAGGTTTTGCTTTTAACTTCCCAAAAACCTTAATTTGATATATGTTTGTTTAATCATTTTATTAAAACAAGCCATTACCCATCAATCCATATATTTTTGACTAAGTAGTGAATTTCCACAACTGTCGCATGCGACCTAGCCTACTCGCGTCGATCGTATAGTCAGCAGATCAAGCCCATAACTCGTCTACGACAGACACTTGCAACACGAAAAAAGGATTTTGGAAACTTTACTATTTTTAAATTTTTTTTAAAAAATCTACGACTGCGTAGCCTTCATGACAAAAATTCTTTAATTTGTGGTCTACCGACCGAGGGGTGTTTTTTCCTCCCAAAACCCCCAGATGTAGGACCCGGGCCCTTTTGAAAATCCGTCGGTCAGGTCGAGGGGAGTATAGGTGGGTGGGTAATGGAGATAATTGGCTGGTAGGTCTGACATCAATTGATACCAATTGAGCAAGTTCTAATCTATCTATCATACTGATTCAGGTATAACATGGCTTCAAGAACAACAGTGCTTGTGATAGCGTGTCTGTCTTTGATAGTACTTCACCATGTTGCTGATGCACATTTCAGACTGGGGAAAAAGGCGAAAATTGAAAAGTTGACAAAGGATTCTACGCTGTACAATTTTGATAATCATCCGCATCAACGCATCAACACCAGATTTCATGAACCACAGTCCAAACGAAAATCGGAAGTTTCCTCAAAGTTTGCAAAATTAAGGAATAATTATTTAATAAAGCAGGTACGACTTACGACTTACATTCTCTTCTCTTCTCTTCTCTTCTCTTCTCTTCTCTTCTCTTCTCTTGTTCTATCCTTCACCGTTCCGTTTTTTCCAACCTCGTTCACATGATCGCAAAATACCCTGAAATTCCGGTTGTAATAAATTAGCATAAATTACGCCACACCCAAAAGCGAAGGAAGAGGGCCCTCATACGAAGTTGCGTTTTTCATCTTTTTTTATTATGACATGGCTGTTTTTTCTCTTTTTCAGTGAAATACTGTAGGTCTTCAATGGCATTGGAATCACTAAAGGCTGTTAGAGGACATGCGTCACACATATAACATATATTAAAAGACATTTCAGTGTGTTTTCTTTAAAAAGAAATACAAAATGTGCTTTTTGCTGTTAATTAAAACATGAAAACATGAAATGCATTTGTGGTTATGTAGTGTAGTGTAGTGTAGTGTAGTGTAGTGTAGTGTAGTGTAGTGTAGTGTAGTGTAGTGTAGTGTAGTGTAGTGTAGTGTAGTGTAGTGTAGTGTAGTGTAGCCCCTCAGTTTGAAAAAACGTTTAAGCAAAAAGACGAGATACTATTTACTCCCCGTTTAGGTTCCGTGATCAGGTATTGATCAAGGTCACGTGCCATATTTTTCACAAAGTCAATACTCAAATAAATATGTACGTCAAGGTACGATTTTGTTCTGTTATTACTGGGCTACCTGTGGTATACCAGTCATACAATCTTGTCACAACTCATGAACCAATTTACGTTGCACTAAATAAGTACATTGTATGTGTTCAAACAAATAAAAAATATTGATTTAATACTTATATTTTTTTATTTTTTATATTATCTTATTATTTCGGGCTCCCTGTGCGATTACCCAGAGACCTCCAAGCGGAAGCATTCAGGCGCGGTTACATAGTGGAGAATTCGAAGAGCTTTCGTTCTGCATTATCTGCGCATAGTCGACGTTTTCAACAAGGTAATATACTTTGTAATGGCGTACCCAGGATATGGTCAGCCTGGGGTAAGTAGGGGTGGGACATTTCGAAGCAAGATCGCCTAAATTACACGTACAAACATCTAGCTTGTGCTATTTGTAGATTCTGATATTATACAGTGTAAGGTCTAGGGTTCGTCGTCTCCAAACGTAAACAAAATGTAATTAGGTCGTTTTGAAGGCGTTTCTAGCAGTGAAAACAGCGTGTTTAAACTTACATAGCAAATGATTTAAGATGGCCTTGCCTTTTATGCTTTTAAACAGTATGTTAAGTTGCTAAAATTGTAGCAGTATAAATTAGAATTGTTCATTCGGAAACAGAAAATCTATTGTTAACTGATTCGATTGAAGCATATTTGAAGCATATTTAAAGCTTATTAGCTTCGACATTTTCCTGTTTGTATTACCATTTTTACAGCTTCTTGATTTAGCTCCATTATAATAACCATAATCTTAGTCATATTAATATTATCGACCACAGTTGTACTGAAGCTGAATTGCATAAATGATTGGATATCGATCCAAAGTATGTTTTGAAGCAATTCTAAAGTCCCTTTCAGTCGATAAAAGTCTAAAAATACAAAGTTCAGTTTAATTTGAAGTCTTATTATCACTTTAAAATACGTTCTTGTTTCATGTTTTACCTCTAGACATGTATTTTTGGCAAAAATTTATTTGTCTTTATAAAATGTTCATTTCTTACTGAACATCATCTACATATCTTCATTTCGAAAACTCTGTATTATGTATTTTTACCACTGTAAACCAATATTCTATTCAGTTCAAGTTACCGGTATTCAGCTATCAAACGATCATTCTCCATTTTTGATCACTTGGTCAAACTTATGCTAGTAGTTTGATGACAGTCAACAAAATGCTAGTTTGCAAACAATACATTCTTCGTTTGCAACCACGTGATAATCGGGACATAATAGGCCATAATAAGCCAATTTTTGCCGATTTCAAATTTCACAACCTTATTTATTAGTCGTATTGAAAAATGACATTCATATTCTTTTAGAGCATTCAAAACTGAGTATATTGACTGATTTTTGAATCTGTAGAGTATTTGGATGCAGAATTATTCGCGATCAAAGTTGCGCGATATTTGGTAAGAATGTATGGAGCGGCCATGCTGGAGGACATCTCATATCCTCCAAGATGGCGGCCAAAACTTCTAAGGTCTGATATGAAGGGAAACTGAATCATTTTAAAAATATTTTGTTAAAATATACTTGAATTAGATGCTAAAAGTCTTTACGGACCAAATGTTTTGAAAAGGAACAAATTATTCTTGATTTTTATCGCCCGATTCGGATACGTGGCCGGCATTGCGTGAAACAATTCTAACTTGAATATCTTGGGAACCAAAAACTTTTATAAACCCAAACTTCAGAAATGTCTTTTTAAAACAGTTAACAATAACATATATAGTGCATGTTTTAATACAAGATATAAAAAATATTTCGGTTTGGTGATGACATGTGATGACGTCTATTGCAAAAGAAGAATTGATCAAACTTCAGGTGGTCGCACTTCAGGTTGTTGTAACAGACAGAAATCATACAAACTAAAGATGAATTTCAAACACAAACACTATTATTTAAGAAAACACTCTAGTTTCCAGGGTAGTGAAGGGGAGAGGTAAAAAATTATAATTATTTGTTGGTGCAGTTGGATCAGTTTTCCATATTGTATGCATGATGTGGGCATTATTATCATAACACTCTGTTGTAGTTGTACAGTTTGTAGACATTGAACTGAATACTGCATTTAAAAAATTTAAAAACATACCAGCTGAGATTAAATTACCAGCTTTGCAGTCTAGGAGTTTCAAGAATTCTTTTCAGACTTGTTTGCAATTGTTTAAAATGCAGATAAATACCACATGGATCATATCTCACTTCTTCATTTATAACCGTGGTTAAAATTACAGTGTATTTTATAATTAGTTTCACGACTATAACATCAACTATGACAATTGATAAAGGTGTGTATTTTGTGTAGGGTTACCCAGGATATCCACAAATGGCAGCAGATCCTTTATATGGCTACTTTCAGCAAGTTGCAGGAGCTGTAAGTTGAATCTCTTTTATTGTTCATATCTTTTGGTTTATAATGATAACAGGCCTAAATCACTTAGCAATTTATATCTGTGCATTGCATCATTCTGCTAAATACATACATATATTTGTCAAGTTATATTTATATTGCCCTGCTTGGCAGAGATTTTCTTATTTTCCTCTGCTAGAAGTAAGAAGAGGAGGAGGAAAAGGATCCTCTGAAAGAGCTGCTTAAGCTTGTCACCAACTTTGCATAAATACTAGCTGTAAGAATACTTGTTACACTAATGTATCTTTTGTAAATTTCTTAATAACATAATATTAAGAGGGTCCTGAAAGGGGGGGTCCAAATTCCATTTCCCAGTTTATATTTGGACCCAATCCCAGTCACAAATCACATAATCCCATCAGTTTTACTCAAGTTTTTCAATTGTTCTTTTATTTGTAAATCCCAGTGCATCCAATCCCATTTTCCCAGTCAAAAATAAGGCCAGCTCCCATTTTACCCCTTCAGGACCCTTTATTAAATCTTTATAATATAACATATAATCTTAATGTTACCTTACTATTTGAAATATTGTAGGATGGGCAGATAGATGCACAGGAACTGCAAAGGTGTCTCACAGCATCAGGCATTGCAGGGACTTATCAACGTATGTTATTTTATTATAATCAAAATAAATCTCTAAAGTACAGTAAAGCCAACCTTGTTTTCATTGGTAACTCGTGGCAGTCATTGGTATTTAAAGCTACATGGAAAGGAGTTTAGTTGAAACAAGGATGTGAGGTTACTGGGAACGTCTCGTACAGAATGCTACACACTAACCAACTGCCATCCTTGCATCCACACCTCTGCATCCATGCTTATTAGTTTTCACAAATGTTGTCCAAAACTAAATGAAAAAAAATGAGAATACTATTTGATATTTACTGTTGTTATACACCATTTCAAAAATCGTTGTTGCAAACAAAGCCACAGTCCACACTCTAAAGTCTGCAAAGGATGTCGGTATTTCTTCTCTTGTTATCGATTTATTCATAGCATATTTTGGTTGTACGTGTTTCTGTTATATGACCATAACAAGTTGTTGTTGTGGTAGATATAAACACAAATATTTCTTTAAAAAACTTGCAATAAATCACACATTCAGTTCATATTACCGACATCCTTTACAGGCTTTAGAGTGTGGACTGTAGTTTCTGCTGCGACGACGATTTTTGAAATAGGTGTATAACAGCTTCCATTCACTGTATTTGAATGACCTGTTCCTTCTTATAGAAAAAACGTCCTAAACACACTATGAAGACAATAATTTAGATATCACTGTTGCCAAAGACCTAACTATTTTTAAATTTTATATTTTTAATAATACATTTTCTTTCCATTCCTAACAGAGTTTGGTCTAGAGACTTGCAGGTTAGTGTAACCATTTATATATTATGTTTATTGTATTTATTATGTCATTCTATATATAATGGAAATGGAAACTAGTGTATTTATTATGTCATTCGATATATAATGGAAATGGAAACTAGTGAGTAAACTAGTATAGGCTGCTTCGGTGTTTGATATAAACGATAGGTAATATAATGAAATTTGTAAAAAATGTAAAACACTACTGTAAACTTGCGAATCGAACTGTGAGCACTCAGAAATATTTAAAAAATCTTTATTGTTCTTTGAACAACTTACGAGCAACTCTAACTATAAAACATTTATCATGCTACACATCAGTCAAACTTCTTGCTGTGATATAGTTGTTTAGGAGTTGTTCAACCAATAATAAACAATTTCTAAAATATTAATTCTAGGTGCCCACAGTTTTTTGATTCGCACTGTAACTTTACTGACGTTTCAAGCTTTAGCCCCTCGTCAGAGTAAAATATATAATGATCAAGGTGGCCCACTACTTTGGAGATATTGAAGTGTGTTTGCATGGATGCCATACATGTATGCTGCTGAATTACCATAGCAACCAATATTAATGTTATTTCAAAGTCTAGACTCATCAAAACAAATATTTGTCATAAGAAACCTTTGATGAATTTACTGTATTTTTACCACAGTAGTCAGTCAACTGAATATACAACATTTTGTTATCATTTATGGGTGTATCACATAAAACTAATTTTGTTTATTTTAACATTATTGTTTACAATGCGACTACTAAAACTGGGGCCACCCAATCAAATTTCAAAATATGTATTTTTTGAGATCAAACAAAAACCTTGTAGAAGGTTCTCACAGGCTAAGATGTTTCTTATTCAATTTTGATCTATTTCGTTAGCATTTTTAGCATTAAAATCAATCATTTGTAGAGATTCTTTTGTTCATATTGTCGATCCTGATTGGATAATAATGTTTTGGTGGCCCCGGTTTCAGTACGTAGTCGCATTATTGGTTTTATTGGTTAAACTAATGACGGCTCTGATTATATCTTATTTTTTTAGAATTATGATCAATATGCTTGATGTATCCTTTGCAGCAGTAAATTATTCTTTTATTTATGAAATAAAATAGTCAAAAAAGGTGCTTTTGAAGTATCACTGTTTATGATTTTGTATCTAAATGTTTCTATTGATTTTTCTAGCTTTCCTCATATGGATGATGAAATTCTTTCATTGAATACAATATTTTTACATTCATTCATCAACAACATTCAATTACTTTAGAGTTACTTTGAATTTGTGAAAAACTATAACAAAACATTACAGTAATTGTTACTCAAAAAGCTAATAACTTATTCTTACCATTCAAGTTTTCATATGATTTTACTTGACCTTAACTGTGTGTCCAGCGTGATTATAGCAGCAAGATGGGTTTTACCGAATTTAAAGAACTCTGGGGTGTTTTGAATCAATGGAAGGTAATGAAAACTGTTGGAAACATTATATCTTGTTACAAAAAGTAATCACATTGTTGGCAAGTTTTTATAGTGTACATGTTTGTTTTTTACTATGTACTAGACAACCTTCATGCAATATGATAGAGACAGATCAGGAACTGTGGAACCACAAGAACTTCACCAAGCCTTGGTTTCATTTGGTAAGCCTCTCATTTATTCATCCATCCAACCTTTCATTCATCCTTTTATTCAATCATCTATCCATCCATCCATTCTTTCATTTGTCCATTCTTTCATTCATCTATTCTTTCATTTATCCTTTTATTCAATCATCTATCCATCCATCCATTCTTTCATTTGTCCATTCTTTCATTCATCTATTCTTTCATTTATCCTTTTATTCAATCATCTATCCATTCATCCATCCATTCTTTCATTTGTCCATTCTTTCATTCATCTATTCTTTCATTTATCCTTTTATTCAATCATCTATCCATCCATCCATCCATTCTTTCATTCATCCTTTTATTCAATTATCTATCTATCCATCCATCCATTCTTTCATTCATCTATTCTTTCATTCATCCTTTTATTCAATCATCTATCTATCCATCCATCCATTCTTTCATTCATCTATTCTTTCATTCATCCTTTTATTCAATCATCTATCCATTCATCCATCCATTCTTTCATTTGTCCATTCTTTCATTCATCCATTCTTTCATTCATCCTTTTATTCATCTTTTAATCATACTTTCGTTCATTCATTATTTTATTTATCTCTTAATTATGTGTTTATTTATATGTATTCATTTACTCAGTTTCTTTGTTCATTAAATATTTATTGTTTTATTTTAGGATATCAGCTAAGCCCACAAGCAATCAATGTGATGATTAAACGATATGCAATCAACAATCGTATTACTTTTGATGATTTTGTAGCTTGTTGTGTTAGGCTAAGAGCTCTTACAGGTAAGATTGGATAAGAAGATTGTATAAAGAAAGAAAGAAAGAAATAGACAAATTAAAAATATGGATAAGCCTGCCCCAGGGGCAGGTTGTGCAAAGGTTGGATAAAATTATCTGCGGATAAAAGTTATCCATTGCATAGGTTTTTTATAGATTTTATCTGCTGGATAAGGATTTATACGGTGGATAGCACTATTCACCCTTCGTACAACAGGTGTCCTCCCTCTTCACTAATATCCTAGCCTGAGAAAACTGACGTTCTTTCACTCCACATCTCCCCACGAAACTAACTAGCTTTAGTTTCGTGGGGGAAGAGGAGCGAAATAATGTCTGTTTTCTCAGGCTATTCTAATACACACAATACACACCATGTTTTCAATTTCTTTAAAATAAATGAAAACTAGCAAGTGAACTAGTATATACTCTGTTACTACGTTGAAGGGCTAAAGCTCGAAACATCAGTAAAGTTCACGTAAAGTGTTACAAATTTCATTATATTTCTTTCAATGTCTAATAGTTTTTATTCAGTGGCATTTAGTAACTCAAACATTAAAGACAATAGAAACTTTACTTGTCTTTGCTAGTTACTAACAAGTACTAACAATTTATAGTTTATTACGATGTGCTCTAAGCAATATTTCTGATTTCAGATCAATTTAAACGACGAGATGTCTCTAGAACAGGCAATGCTAACTTTCAATATGATGATGTAAGTACTGATGTTGATTTGTTGGGCTTGTATTCTCATTGCATTTCAAAAATATTGTAAAAAACTTATTTCAAAAAAGGTTGTTGATGGAATGAACTGCGAATGGTGATTGCACGACCCAAAGGAATTGTGGTTATCCATACAATATCCTAGTGTTTTTCTGGATTGCTAAGTACAGTTTCATCAATTTTAAGCTCTTTCTTACTATATTGGGCTGGTGTTGTGCAGTAAATTCGTTTTCTGTCACCAAAGATGCATAAATTATCAATATGAAAGACCCACAATCCCCTTCGGTCATGCAAGCGCCGTTCGCTTTTCATTCCGTCAACCATTTTTGAAATGTGTGTATAGTGTTTAAGCATGATCAAGAAGTGAACACTTTAAATGATGTTGAAAGTGATGATGGTGATTTATATGTATTTTACTTGTTTGAATATAATGTATTCCTTATATACCATTATTGGTGTTTGGTATGGAATAAAAAATATCAATATTTTTAGACTATTTTCAAAATCATTTCATCATTCTAATATACATGTGCTTCTATTCTAATTAATGTACATTAATTTACAGTTCATCCAAGTGGCCATGTACTGCTAGTGGGCTGTGAATAGAGCTTTTCTGTGAGACTTATTCACCTCTATTCTACCTATTTTACAACTATTCATATATGTAAAAGCACATAAAATAAACCTTTTGTAAACGTTTTTAGTATCATAATGAGATGTAAGTAGAAAACTGTCAAATGTTCCATGATATAATCTATTTTTGTTTTCAATGCCGAAAGAACGGAGATGTCAACATGTACTGGAATCTCTTGTTTTTTTTAATTCAATAACAGAATGTAATTTTTCATCGTTTTGGCCATCGTTCTTTTGGACATTGACTTGCATGTGTATCTTTTTAAAACGTATTTTTGTCTTCGGTCCAACCCTATATCTTTGATTGCACGCAGCTTTTTTTAAATGCTGGGGTTCCTGTGTTATATTAGATTCATGTTATTGTCCTATTAACACAGGGAGCCCAACTAGTAATACTAGCTTAGGAAACATTTCCTTGGTTGTTTCAACTTCTTCATCTGGAGGAGTTATAGCATTGTCTAGAGTTGAACGAAACTAAGATAACACTAACTAGAGGTAATGGTTAAATGTTGTAAAGAATCAATAAAGTCACTTTAAAAACATCCATTACTTTGTTTCTTTCACTGATGTGATGCGTCGTAACGATTCAGTTATCAGTTACTTAGCCTCCCATGCAGCCGCTCCTTTGTGTCGTCACGCAATACGACTCGTATTGCGTGACGACACAAAGGAGCGGCTGCATGGGAGGCTGTCAGTTACTATTTTCGGATATGAAGTAGATTAACATAAGGGTTGTTTGAATCAGTGTCTTTTCTGTCTGAGAGCTTGTCGTCTTATCATTAAGGGATTTACCATTAGATATTTGGTAATTGAATTTAATTAATTTCGAGCAGTTTTAACCTTGAAAATTAGTTTTGTTCACAACAAAATCCTGAAAGAAATTGCAAAGCAAGACAAACAATCTTGCACAGCCTATAGGGTAAAAACAGGTATCGTGCACAAAACAATTGCACAACACCCCTCAAATATTTAGTGGTCCGCCCCTAACTAAGACCCCATCCACTATTACGGAATCACCAGACTGAACAGTTCAGAAATCGGGCACTTTGATATAATCAGAATAGTTATTGATAGGTTAGTACAAGTCATTTGGTTAACAATTTAATCAACTCGTTATATTTCACTAATTCTTTATTTTAAAAACTTGGATATGTTCTCTTTTCGCGATATCAAGTGTTTGCTATCAAAATCGCGAAAATTCCGAAATACACCAGATTAGCTAGAGCGCGAGAAGCGTTATAAGCTAAGAAGTGTTACCACAGGCAACCCAAACAGTTCACTTTTACAGTAGAGATATGGGAGGAAAAAATCTTTTATTGAAATAAATTTGAACATATTTCGATCCTGTGTTGTTGTTTAATGTATTTGGTGTCATTCTGGGTGGTTTTTGAACGATTTAGAGCATTTTTTTAAATGTTTGCCCCCTTTAAGTGCCCACCTTTGCTTGGGCTGCCTGTGGTGTTACATGCAAGGTAGTTTATTACAAGTAATTTAGTAAATTTCTAATGATTTTCTTCAAGCCTTGCCAATGTTGGAAGAGTGCCTTCAGTAGAGTTAGTTAAGGCTAGGTACTCAACTTGGCGGAGCTGGGCAGTTAGTTGGCTTTATCTTGAACGCGTTAAGATGATCATCAAATTTCCCTGGTTTATTTGGAGCATTCACAGGAATAGCAAAGTTCATCGTGTATGGCTCAGACGTGCCTTTGGCGCCAATATAGTATTCTTTATTCAAGTCGAAGTCTATAGGACACCCAAACAGACCAGTTTGAAAGAACTTATCAGAGCTTAAATAATAAAGAGACAAAAAGTGGTGAAAAAGGGAGTAGACGATGCCGATGAAGAGATAGAAACAGCCAGGCAGCTAAAAAGAGTTTAATTTCAAAAAACAATTGGTTTGTTAATGTCTAGGACTACGAAGGAAACGATGAAACTAAGGTCTTATATTTCTCTCCCTCCCCGTCCCCGTCCCTTTCTCCCCCATTCTCCCCCTTCCTCTCTTGTCCTTCCCTTTCCTCCCCGTCCTTTCCCTTCCTCCCCTTTCCTCCCCTTCCTTTCACTTCCTCCCCTTTCCTCCCCGTCCTTTCACTTCCTCCCCATCCCCATTCCTTCCCCGTCCTTCCCCTTCCTCCTTCATCTTGATGCACCCTTTGGCCTTTTTTGTCTCGTCCAACTGTAATAACCCATTTAGTCGATGGATCCACAGTAATACACTGCAAAAGTGACTGTCAATTCCCGCCAAGGACATATGATATTTTTCTCATGTATCTCAGTGTATGTCAAATAATCTGATAATTAATTTGATAAATTAATGCATCCATAGATACTAGTTACTAAAAACGAGACGTGCTTACAAATATTTACGATATAAACAAAGCATCCACATAGTTGTGCAGTGCATTCGTTACTCAATATCTTGATTTACTTTATTCATGCCTCAGAAGTCTTCCAGTTTATTTAATGTACTGGTTTTGTTATTCATATTCCATTTTCTGTCTGTACTTACATTATTGTAGTGTTTTGTCCTGGCCGTAAGATTTTGTAGCTGTCAACAACTTCTCCAGTAAACGTATCAAATCTCGGACTATTTCTTGGAATAAACTTGATCACTGAAAATAGATATGGAAGTGCAAATTAAAATCCAAGCACGTTTATATACACCTATTTCAAAAATCGTTGTCACAAACAAAGCCACAGTCCACACTCTAAAGTCTGCAAATGATGTCGGTATTTCTTCTCTTGTTATCGATATATTAATAGCATATTTTGGTTGTACGTGTTTGTGTTATATGCCGGAACATAACAAGTTCTTGTTGTGGTAGATATACACCTACTTGCAGTAAGGTTGTCATACAAAAATATACATTTGTTATAAAGAAAATAGAACATTTGTGATTTAGTACGATAGGAATTGATTAAAAGACAAAAGAAGATCACTCAAGCTGAACTCTCTCTTTTGTCTTTTAATTAATTCCTTTCGCACTAAATCACAAATGTTCTATTTTCTTTGTGACAAATGTTCTATTTTGTATGACAACCTTACTGCAAGTAGGTGTAAATAGAAATATTTCTAGTTCTTTAAAAAACGTGCAATAAATCACAAATTAAGTCCATATAACCAACATCCTTTTCAGGCTTCAAAGTGTGGACAGTAGTTTCGGCTGCGACAACGATTTTTGAAATAGATACTAATCAACCACAATTACCTAAATTAATATTTAATACATATGACCATTCTAAACCCTTCCTAGGCTATATATTATACTAACATTCACTCAGGATATTGACGGCATCTTGCCGAATAAAAAATGTTAAAAATCATAAAAAACACTTGTTATAAAATCGTTTCAAGATCGTCACGGAATCGTTAAAAGATCGTTAGAGAATCGTTACGAGATTGTAATTATAGAATTGTTACAGAATCTTTACAACTTCTTCACATAATTGTAGTAAAAAGGCAAGAATCGTTAATGATATCGTTACCGGATTGCCACAAAAGTTAATTGTTACAAGATCGTTAGACGAATTACAATGCGGTTACAAAATCGTTACAAAGATCGCTATAAATTGTTACAGAATCGTAACAAAATCGTTACCGGATTGTCACACAAGTTCATTGTTACAAGATCGTCAGAGGCATTACAATGTGGAACATTGAACAAAATCGTTACAAAGATCGCTACAGATCGTTTGATATTGTAAGAGTTGTGTGACTTTAAACTTTACTTACGGATTTCATTTCCACAGTACAGATTTTCGTAATCAAACAAGGAAGTTGCTACAAAAACAAAGTACAAAGTAATTTCAATCAAAAATTGGTTTTACTAAATACTTAAAATGTCATCCCTCGGCCATTCTACTTAACATATATGCATGATTTTGATTTTGTTAGTATTTAGCAATGCGGCTCCAGCTCCTTGCAGGCCTCTAGTCTCCTTCTCAGTCTATTCCATAGGGATTCCTTTGTTGAAATATTTGTCAGGGAAGAACTGGGGAAGAGTTCTTACTCTCTGCCTCTCCCCCTCCCCCGCTAGATTTTTATCCTCACCACAGGAAGCCCGATGAAAAGAGATATAAGAGATGCTAGATGCTAGAGATATAAGAGAGGCTAGCTGGCCTCCTGCTTAAACGCTATTGGAGTAAAGCCCTGGGCGACGCGATTCGATTCGATTCGATTCAATTTGTTTAGAAAATTTCATAAAAACGAATATTGGTCTATAGAATGACCCCCCTTCGACTTAAAAATGATTGTCGCAGAGAGAATAAAGCATTGACGAGTCCCATCTCTCAAATGGAGGGGTGGGGCTATGAGACCACGACTTTTGCATGCGAATAATGATCCCTATTCAGAGCGTTCTCAGCCATTTTGTTCAACTCAATTATTATTATATTAATATTATTATTATTATTATTATTATTATTATAGCTTCTTGTTTTACTTCAACACTAGTTGTTGAATAGCCAATAAAGTATTTACGAAGGAAAAATAAAATCACTGGAATTAAATGGAATAAAGGATGGATAAAAGTTGTTTTTATTTTTTTAAATATAATCTTATATCAAATGTTTTGTGCGAGTGTCATATATAGATACCTTCACTTGTTGCCGAGGCAACAGCACTAAACCCATAAGGTCCTTTTGATAAGCTGTGGGTCAACCGTGATGGACTGGAATGGAACCAGACTTGAATACATCGGGAAGTACATTTCGATATCAAAAGCCCAGGATTATTAACCCAGCAGTACTTCATGACAGACCTGACAGGCTCGCATTCTAACAGTAGATCAATTCACAATTAGAAAACCAATGATTTTGATAGACTTTTACTACCAAACTAGGTTGCAATGATTTTATACACTGCAAAAACGGCTGAGTAGATACACCTCACTATATTGAGTTAATCATGCATGCATTCAGGATGAAACTTTATAGTGAGTTAGTTAACCCAACTCTATAGTGAAAAAAAACCCACATTTTTTTTAAACCCCACACATTTTTCTCTGAAATTGTAATAGTTATGATTAATTGGTTATCAAACTTTGCGTCGTCCAATTCTGTCTGTAATCATACTTGTGATAACAAATCGATTTTGTAATCACTCGTATGGTTACAGACCGAATTGGGCTCCACTCAGTCCAATTACCATCATTAATCATCATCATCATGTTTTCATCATCATCATCATCATTTTTTTTTCATCGTCATCGTTATTAAATCATCATCATAATAATAACGACCGTCATACCGTGGAATATTTGTAGATTATCTAAATTATTGCGCCGTAAATCAAAGTCTTTAAAGACGAGCTTGGCGCGTTGGCCTGGTGACGGGCATATCCTCCATGAACACATCTTGTCTTTGGTGTAAGACTGAGGATAGTTTGGAGTTTGAAGTACATATTGTTGACCAGGTCTGAGGTATAGGAATCCTCCACAAGGAACAGGATCTACAAAGACAACACTGAACGTACAGTGGATATAGTGTGGTGGTTTTATTATGGGTGAGCATAGTGTTTACAAAGACAACACTGAACGTACAGTGGATATAGTGTGGTGGTTTTATTATGGGTGAGCATAGTGTTTACAAAGACAACACTGAACGTACAGTGGATATAGTGTGGTGGTTTTATTATGGGTGAGCATAGTGTTTACAAAGACAACACTGAACGTACAGTGGATATAGTGTGGTGGTTTTATTATAGGTGAGCATAGTGTTTACAAAGACAACACTGAACGTACAGTGGATATAGTGTGGTGGTTTTATTATGGGTGAGCATAGTGTTTACAAAGACAACACTGAACGTACAGTGGATATAGTGTGGTGGTTTTATTATGGGTGAGCATAGTGTTTACAAAGACAACACTGAACGTACAGTGGATATAGTTTGGTGGTTTTATTATAGGTGAGCATAGTGTTTACAAAGACAACACTGAACGTACAGTGGATATAGTGTGGTGGTTTTATTATGAATGAGCATAGTGTTTACAAAGACAACACTGAACGTACAGTGGATATAGTGTGGTGGTTTTATTATGAATGAGCATAGTGTTTACAAAGACAACACTGAACGTACAGTGGATATAGTGTGGTGGTTTTATTATAGGTGAGCATAGTGTTTACAAAGACAACACTGAACGTACAGTGGATATAGTGTGGTGGTTTTATTATGAATGAGCATAGTGTTTACAAAGACAACACTGAACGTACAGTGGATATAGTGTGGTGGTTTTATTATAGGTGAGCATAGTGTTTACAAAGACAACACTGAACGTACAGTGGATATAGTGTGGTGGTTTTATTATGAATGAGCATAGTGTTTACAAAGACAACACTGAACGTACAGTGGATATAGTGTGGTGGTTTTATTATAGGTGAGCATAGTGTTTACAAAGACAACACTGAACGTACAGTGGTTATAGTTTGGTGGTTTTATTATGGGTGAGCATAGTGTTTACAAAGACAACACTGAACGTACAGTGGATATAGTGTGGTGGTTTTATTATGGGTAAGCATAGTGTTTACAAAGACAACACTGAACGTACAGTGGATATAGTGTTGTGGTTTTATTATGAGTGAGCATAGTGTTTACAAAGACAACACTGAACGTACAGTGGATATAGTGTTGTGGTTTTATCATGGGTGAGCATAGTGTTTACAAAGACAACACTGAACGTACAGTGGATATAGTTTGGTGGTTTTATTATGGGTGAGATAGTGCTTACAAAGACAACACTGAACGTACAGTGGATATAGTGTGGTGGTTTTATTATAGGTGAGCATAGTGTTTACAAAGACAACACTGAACGTACAGTGGATATAGTGTGGTGGTTTTATTATGAATGAGCATAGTGTTTACAAAGACAACACTGAACGTACAGTGGATATAGTGTGGTGGTTTTATTATAGGTGAGCATAGTGTTTACAAAGACAACACTGAACGTACAGTGGTTATAGTTTGGTGGTTTTATTATGGGTGAGCATAGTGTTTACAAAGACAACACTGAACGTACAGTGGATATAGTGTGGTGGTTTTATTATGGGTAAGCATAGTGTTTACAAAGACAACACTGAACGTACAGTGGATATAGTGTTGTGGTTTTATTATGAGTGAGCATAGTGTTTACAAAGACAACACTGAACGTACAGTGGATATAGTGTTGTGGTTTTATCATGGGTGAGCATAGTGTTTACAAAGACAACACTGAACGTACAGTGGATATAGTTTGGTGGTTTTATTATGGGTGAGCATAGTGTTTACAAAGACAACACTGAACGTACAGTGGATATAGTGTGGTGGTTTTATTATGGGTAAGCATAGTGTTTACAAAGACAGCACTGAACGTACAGTGGATATAGTGTGGTGGTTTTATCATAGGTGAGCATAGTGTTTACAAGTGTCGGTATTGTAATTATAATGCTAATTTGCCAACCATTTTCACAATAGATTTTTTAATTTTCATCGTTCTTATGGTTGGTTGGCAAAACCAAAACAAAATACGTCATTGTACGTCCAGCTATTGTGAGCCACATTGTGACTATCGACAAAATATTTCTCTTACTCATGAATTTTTCAGCCAACTAGATTACAACATCGTTCCCATGGCTCTCTCCCTTTTGGGTAGGAGAGGGACCTGGGAACGAGGATGACTAGATTATATACATGTATCTCATATATCTCATCACGTTGGTGAATTTGGAAACCCAATGAAACACGTGGGTTTGAGAAGCTATTTTGAAACACTCATCTGTCATGTTTCTTTGTGGATTCAAAGCACTCGAAAACAATAAAAGAAAATGTTTTTAAAAATGTTTTTTTCTTGTTTGAAACCCCGATGAAACACTCAAATTCTCGTTTCAAATCTTACTTCAGCAATCTGTTATCAGGCTCAGTTCCCTTTTAACAGATGTTTTGAAGAATCTGCCAGTTAATCCCCGTTTATAAATAGGTTTGCTTTCCGATTCATAGCAAGACATATTCATCCATGATACTTTTTCATTTATCCATTCGTGTTTCATCACGGTGAACATCTATGTTAATATAGTAACCAGTACTTACTAATAAAGAGTCTGACCAAGACAGAAGTCTCTCCAGCTTTATTATGAACTGTGCATTGATAAACACCCATATCACTCATAGTCACGTGAGGGATCCTTAGCTTGTTGTAAGTAAGGGGAAACCTGACATCCCAATTTCCTCCTCGTTTACTCCACGTTATAATCAAAGGAAAGGTGCCAGTTGCAAAGCAGGCAAGCTCCGCTGTTTCTCCTTCTTGTGCTCGAACTATCGACTGGAAGTTCCCTCGTGATATTCTTGGTCTCTCTGTGAAAACACAATCCTAGAATTACCTTAACCATCCGATCCCTCCGACTCCTCCCCCTTCCGAGCATCCGATCAATTTTTCTGTCAATGAGCCCATCACTTGGCTTGTTTTTAACTATTTTAATAGGTAAAAAGTGTATAGGGATCACACGAAATGTTATGGTTACCTTGTATTGGTAAAGACAATTGATTGATTGATTGATTGATTGATTGATTGATTGATTGATTGGTTGATTGATTGATTGATTGATTGTTTGCAGATATAATGATTGATTGATTGATTGATTGATTGATTGATTGATTGCAGATGTGATGATTGATTGATTGATTGGTCGATTGATTGTTTGATCGATTGATTGATTTGATTGAATGATTGATTGATTGATTGATTGATTGATTGATTGATTGATTGATTGATTGATTGATTGATTGATTGATTGATTGATTGATTGATTGATTGATTGATCGACTCTTGTCGATTTGTTATCAATTAGATATTCAAAAAGGAATAAGGCAACGATAGAGATGGCAGATTTCGTATCACTGTGAAAGGTTCAGTGCCGTGTGCGTGCCTTGCCACGACCGTGATGTTTTCTAGGATTTTGCCGTGCCTTGCCGTGCCTAGACCGCGCTCGTACCGTGGACTTTCTTAGTCATTCTAAATCTGCTCTATATTTACTCACGACACGATGATGATAGTAAGGGATTGCAGACTCCTTGTTTTGCCATTGTAAGAGTCTGGCGATTTGCCACAACAGCGGATGATTTAGGTTGGCCATCTTTGTAACTTGCTTTCCTTTCCGAGGTCATATAGAAGATGTACTCAGTCCCTACAAAAACATGTGTGAGACACAGTTCCTCCATTCCAAATCTACCAAAACACATTTGCCTGGGAAGATTCTTGTCGCCTTTGATGACTTCAAGGACTTGAATACATGCTTCATAATCTTGGAATCGTCCTCGCGTTGCTGTTGTGTTGATCACACGGCCATGTAGAACTAACGGCGCTAAGATTGTTCGCTGTGTTATCGTGTAACTTGGGACAAAAGGAACTATAGAACAACACCAAGCACTACCAAGAAACAGCACAATGAACACCAAACTGTAGCACTTCATGTTTGAATACTGGCTAGTAAACAACTCTGTAGTTGAGTGATACATAAACAGAGAAAGGTCTATTGTCAAGTCCGCTCTAAAGGTGATGATGGTACGGAATTAATACTCCTACTTGAGCCTTTCTTTTAATACAAATAACTTGTGTATTGAATACTTCCGGTCAATTTGGTTCAAATTCTTTGCTGTGATTTGTTATCCGAATAGGGTTTGGCTTTTCTAACATTTTTCAGCTCAATGGAGTGTTTATCGACAAACAAGCCTTCGTGGCCACACGATACTACTATTGACTACCGACTACTGCCCTAAGAGAATAATGACTATGCATCCTAGCCTTGAATACACGTGTTTTTTTTGGATAACTGTTTGGTTTCTTTTATCGCGATGCTTACCGCAGTTTGGCCTTTCACAACCACAATGTTTTGTGACTAGTATTATCCGATCTTTGTTTGACCTTTGTCGTTGTTAGATGGACTATATCAAGTTTGCCTGCAGGATCGAATATTGGAAATATAAGTGTAAAAAATATAATAATTTTGCTTTATAATATGCAATAGCATGTTAACAATTTCGCGCGAGGAGCCACACCCACTCACTCTCCTTAACAGTTTCAGCTCGATCCCGTACCCAGGAAATAAAGATATTCATTAAAGCGTGTGGTTTTACATGACGAAAGGATAGACTAATCATCTACAAAATACCACGGAACATCGCCTGTTGTGAGCTGCTAGCGGCGCAAATCCTCTCCACAGATCTCCACAATTCTGATATAAAGTAATAGCCCGCGTATAAAAACCTGAATTTTTCAATTTAGCCTAAATAGGTTCATATATAAATGGTTAAAATGAAAATTTTAGCCTAACAGGCTCTTTTAAAAAAAACATGTTCTAATACGTGGGCTAATACTGTATTCCAAAGCAGCTATTCATTTAGAGGAAACAACTCAGCATTGCTTCACGGGTTCAAGCTAAGGTTTCTTGGTGTAGAATTTGGGATATTTATTGAATTTGTCTTCAGCTTTTTCAACCTCGTTCCCAGACTCGGTCCTTCGAACGAGGTTGCAGCTTTTAACGAAAGAAAGTGAAAATTACGTCCCCCAAGACCATAAGAGACACAGTTACAGAAGGCCATTTTGAAATGACAATTTAAAATAAGATGGAGGAAAAGAAAAAAAATCGACATTTTCTCTTTTATTATTTTCAAGTCATGTTGCACGAAACCACACCCAATTCTTGTTGTGCACACCCATCGTTAAACTTTGTTTATACAGTGATAGTCCGTCCGGATACGTTAACCTCTTTTAGGGCGGGCAAGTACAAGCATTTCCTTCTTTTCCTCTGTTGTTCAGTCTTGTTGAGAGAATACTGACACGCCTTACAGAGGTCCGAATAAGATAAAGCAGTCTGTCACTGATTTATATATTATATTATAAAATCATTGAGCAATTGACAAAAGAATTCACGTCCGTGACGGAGGCTGTAAATCTCATACAGATTTCGTCCTGATTTGCATAAGTTTCAACTTGAATTTTCTCGGCCAGATTTACATTTATCTTGACAATTTTAGTAAAATATGAAAGAACTAGCCTGTGAACAGGCTCATGGGGGTTGGGAAGGGGGGAGGGGAAGGGAAGAGGGGGAATGGGGAGAGGGGGAGGGGAGGCGGGGAAGGAGAGCCTGTAGTAATTCTATTCATGATCGATTTCCAGTATACCAGCTCCTGGTATACCCTCTGATTGGTCAATTCAATAGTTGATGACAGCACATATCAGCGGATGTCAAAAACTAGATTAACAAAGCGCAGTCTTACCGGTCTGAATTTGATTCTTTGTTTACAAGAGTTTTAGCACATGAGTAGTTCAAATATAATCTTCGTGACTGACGATTTGAATCCAACAATATTTTAAGTCTTTCTTCAAATGGATATAGAGGAAGTCATTAAGCAATGTCTGGAGGACTTTCAAAACGAAGGACTTTCAATAAAAAAGAGCAAAGAATTGCTACGCAGGCTACTTGATAAACAGTGCAAATAGACGAGACTTCTTTGAAATTTTACCGACCGGTTTTGAAAAAAGCGGAAACCATCGGCGAGGAAGACGACGAAGGGATCATTCTCTAATACGATACTCTCAGCTTCACAGAAAGCTCCCGTTTCCTATTCTGTTCACAACGTTAAACAACGATACTCTCGGTACTTTAATTTCAGTACAGCTTAGATTTTTGCAGTTCTTAGTAATACGGGCATTTGATTTACGTTCAGGTTTTGTCAGATTTGTAGTTGAGTTTGAAATGTCACAACAACACGGCGGCAAATGTTCTTTATAGAGTGATTTTTATATGACCGTCAAGAATAGGCAAACTAATAGTTAGTAGTAAACACTAAACCCATTATTTTCTTTGTTCTTTATCAACTACCACAAACTAAATGGTCTATTTTCTTGCAAGGTCATATGAAATCACTCTTGCTATAAAGAGCAGAGATAGCGCGGCGAGATTGCTGAGACCCGTTGTATGTCATTTTGATATTTGACAGTTATGACAGCCGTTACTTACAATTTTGAGTCTAGTATTTCAAGTGGGCGGAAATCGATCATGAATAGAATTACTACAGGCTCTCCTTCCCTTCCTCCCTCCCCCTCGCCCCATTCCCCTTCCCTTCCTATCCCCTCCCCTTCCCTCCCAAATCCCCTTGAGCCTGTTCACAGGCTATGAAAGAACTAACGTTGGACTTTCATAAGTTCTATACATATTACTGTGCGACTCGCCGTACCGTAGTCACTTTAATACAAAAACGTTTGATGAATTTTTGACATTATTTTGAGATTTTGTCATCTCAATCGGACCAATCACAGACATCAAAGTTTCTAAAGCGATATAAACTCCGCTGTCGTTTTATTGACACGCCGATGACCGTTGAAATTCGCCATCCTCAAAACCCGCTTAAATGGCACCCAAAACCCAAGAAAACCACACAGAAACGTTCATAAACTCATAATCTTTTATTATGGAAAAGAAAAATATTATTGACTAAAGAAGACATTTCAACGTTTGAACGTTATCCATATTGAACTACGAAAGAGCCGTTAAATACCACAGGAAGCCCAAAACCACAAATTGATAGTGTGGGAAGCCTGTGGTAATACATTTTCTAAGCTTTAAAATATGACAATATAGCTTGGATGACTTCGGTATATTGCGATATATACGTTTGTAGACATACTGTTTCAACATCCTATTCTTGTTCTTCAGACGTTTCAGAGTTCGTAGACCTATTCTAGGCCTAGTCTGGGACCTTAACTCGCCTTAACTCGCCTTAACTCGCATTAACTCGCACAAGCTCGCAGTAAATTACTCAATGTCATAATGCACAGGGAATTGCCTTAACCTCATCTCACAAAGCTGAAATATACACATATAAGTCATGTTCTTTTGGTGTCACTCCAAATTATGGGATTTTTCCTTAACTCGCCTTAACTCGCAGCATTGAAATTTTGATTTTCCCTTAACTCGCCTTAACTCGCCTTAACTCGCCTTAACTCGCCTTAACTCGCCTTAACTCGCCTTAACTCAGCTCGCCCAAACTCGCTGCGAGTTAAGGCGAGTTTAGGTCCCAGACTAGGCTTTATTCTGCTAGGTTCGCGATCACGGATACAACGATCTTTTCGTGTATTTAAGCTTCTATAAGATTTGCTTTGAAAGATTCTCGCTAGAATGTTCACTAGTTTTGATCTCGATAATTGAATGTTCACTCGTAAATAGCTGATTTGATAAGTTTAAAGCAATTGAAGAATGATTCACGATAGAATTTTCACTCGTAAAGGTTCTCTCGTAATTTTCACTCGTAATATGATTCACGATAGAATTTTCACTCGTAAAGGTTCTCTCGTAATATTCACTCGTAATATTTCGCTCGTAAAGGTTTCGGGAACGTATCGTCCCCAAAACAAAGCTCATCTTCGAAATTCGTTCTGCACGCCCGTCATATTGAATTGTTGAACTAACCATGCCACCTCGTACCCAGCGCCCACGTTACTTTTGGTCTGCGACAAAGAACGTGAGCACTGCATAAACCGTTTCTGAGCGAATTTGATTGGCCCATGCATTTTCAAACTGAAAATTTTTCCGGGCGTAATTTAGCTAACGCATGCGCTGTAACACCGGAAGTCCAATAAAGCCTGGACTTTGCTAGAAACGGTTTATGCCAGAGCTCACGTTCTTTGTCGCAGACCAAAAGTAACGCGGGTGCTGGGTACGAGATTGCTAACCATGCGGTTTTGAATTACATGTGCGCATGCTCACACAGGTAGCCCAAAATTGTTTTCCTAGGCATGCGCAATGCGTGACGATTTCGATTTTCTGCAGAACGAAGAAAAAAAAACTACGACGACTACTAACGGTGCCCAACTTATACCTCGGGCTTTTCTTCGAAAGCCCGAGTAATTAGCAAAGCTTTTTTGACCGTTTTTTGTTGATCATCTTCATTTTTAGAATTATTTAATCTAGATAGGCTCTTTATGTATTTATAATATATTCTACTTTTTGTTACAAGCGCATTTGAAAATTCACCAATTGATATTTGCTAGTTAATATACTATTACTATCATGTCAAGAGGGTTGGCTGTTATGATATATACTTTTTTATAAGTACGTGGCGTGAGTTATTATCATAATGACTGAGGTCACGCTATTTTGAGTTTTACAGCAGTTCTCAGTCACACGTGCACCGCACGCATAAAAAGCACCGCTATAAAACGTGAAGTTGGTGGACGTCAATCAAACTTAAGATTTCATTTCCGTTTTGGAATATCTGCGTTTCATCGTAATCTGGAAGCTGAATTCCCACAACAACCTCATCGTCGGATTCAGACATGTTTCGCAGCCCGACTGAAGTAAAAAGACCATGCGTCTTGTAAACACAGTTTGATTGACGTCCACCAACTTCACGTTTTATAGCGGTGCTTTTTATGCGTGCGGTGCACGTGTGACTAAGAACTGCTGGAACTGGAACTTTTTGTACTGCAATTTAATGGTGATTTCAAATATATACAAAAATGAATCTGTCATGCATGGCTCGTTTTTTGACATAATCGCTCCAGAAAGACATGCGTTTTTGAAAGTTTCGGTGTGGAAAATTGAAAATCAAGTTCTGGACGTAATAAATCATAAAATGAAAGAAATATCAATAAGGCTTTTTACACTACACTACATTTATCAAATACTGATAAAAGTTGTATCATAAAACCTCGGTTGAGCCTAATGACTGTACAAATACCTCTACTCAATAACTGTAACGAATTCTACTTGTTTCGCTTTGCAAGCTTATTTCATCCGCTGGTCCATTGTTGATGTTTCTCCCTCAGTACATGTACAGAGCTTCTACCTAACACAGGAAGCCCATACAATGATGCCTGCGGAGAAGGCTGTTTGACTCTATAGCGCCTATACCACGGCCATCTTTAGATATTTTAAAAACGTTTCAAGAACCATCCTCCCTTCATTCTAGAGGAAAGGGCCACTTCCTCTTCAGTTTCTAGGACTATATAACAAACAATTTTGGAAATAGTTGTTCTTATTTTAAACACCATGAAACTATGCAAACTTCCAGTCACTGATGAAAAAATAACACTACAACTAACTCATTCTGAATAGATTTATTTCTTTGCTTTCACTTCCTTTGCTCTTTTTTCTGCCCCCTTCCCCTCCCCCTACGATCCTATATGTCAGTTCCCGCTAAAAATCATTCTCTCAAGTTAATTTTCAGTAAAAACGTCTTTTAGATACAAATAGAACTGTAGTAACAATTGTTTCAGTCTTAGTTATGTCTTTCTGCAAGGCAGAAAATCTTTAAAAACAAACAGATATGTTGAATAATTTTTGAAATTATTCCAGTCAAATCCTTCAGTAAACATTTCTTAGATGTACCATTGTCAAATTTAGTACAACTAATCTCTTTAAGGACCAATAAGACGCAGTTTTAAAGTTTTTTACTTACACAAAGGCAATGTTAGATGATTACATGACCCTTCTGGAAACAGAGATAACTTTTCCACTCAGTACTTATCGTATAAACTGGAGTGCCTTGAGAGTAAGAAGCATTAGCTATTACTATATCGCCGACACAAACTCTAATACAAGCGAACTGATATAGTTTCCTCACATGAAAACCTTTCAAAGTAAACCCAATTCCTTACTACATCAATTGAGCTGTTGAAGCGCCTACAAATCTGGTGATATCGTGAAAGTATGAAGGGTTTTACACAAGGAATGTAACTTAAAACTGAAGATGTTATCGATTTCCAACGGTTTCGGCATAGTTTTGCTTGACATCACACGACCGTACTGAGGTAAGTTGTTTTGAATTTTTTAAGAACTTCTACTCTACATATGTAAACATTGTGAATTCTGTTGCTAACACGACAAAAATGCATTCATGCTTTTTGATAATTATCGATAAATGTTTTGCTGCATTGTAATGAGCGTTTTTCCGAACTGCGTTTTGAGATTATTATTATTGCAAGACTGCAAACGGTGCAGTTCGGTATATCTTGCTTTGTATCAGGAACGCTCTGCATACTTTTGAAAGCAACACAACCTCACGTCAAGTTGTCATTAAGATTTGTTTATGTTACGAGAATGTAAAAAGGAGGACTGTCGACGGAGTTTGAGCATGAAATATGATTTTGTTTGAACTATTGAACTAATGAAAAGCCATAGCAAATTAACTTGATCTCTCATGTGGAAGTTATTTTAGATATAGCCGTGAGGGTTAAAATATCTTTCAAATGTTCTCAGTATTCAGTAGGAAGTGAGTCAATCCGTAAAACTGGCAGCACTTGAGTTATGATAGTAAGTGGTCTGTACTCGAAAGATGTCGGGAGTTTTATTTCGGAATAGGATAGATTTGATCAACACTTTTTAAGACATGGGATCTGGGATCAGCGTAGAGTTTTGTGGATATAAATTGAATTTGGGGTTCTATATAGTTTTAAGTCAGTCTTTAAACTCAGTTGCAATTGCCATTTGACTTATGTTCTTCTGTTGTTCCAAGACTAGTACGAAACGTCAATACCATTGAACTCTTTAAACGTTGTAATGATACCATACGAGCAGAGGTTATTTCTCTTATACCTACTCGTCGCTCTGAGGAGGATTTCATTTATTAGTGTAGGGGGAGGGGGGGGGAGTCGGCAAAATCACCTGTTGTCTTTTCCAAATACTGCCCACCCACCCCCACCTGGTTTTCTCAAAAATATCATAACCTCCCCCTCCTATATTTGTCCAATCAAGCTGCATACAGTAAGAGCCCCACTTCCTATTAGCCTCCGTTGCAGACGTCTTATGGGAAGCGAACCTCATACACTTATAAATGAAAGCCCCTTAAGGGCTGGAGAAACAACCCTCTGCTCCCTGCCAGGATACTAGTATATTCCAAAAGTTATTTTTGTTTATACTTGGATTGCTAGAAACATTGAAACAGGATGCTTGCTTGTTATCGTCAATGAATACGCACATTTCAGTTATTCTTTTCCGGGCTGACTAGACCAAATGTCTGCATCGTCGCTAGCCTGTAGCTACCTAGTATGTACAACTCATGTTATTATCTGAGGCTGATTGTGATTACTTTTTTCGCAAAATTTATTCCGGAATAAAAACTAATTATAACAGTAGACATAGCTACATAAAAATATTTTCATTTTCGATTTTTTGTTACCTGACTCTAAAGAGAAGAAACTCAGTGAGATAAGGGGTTTCAATGATAACTAATTGTATTATTGATAACTGTTGTATTTATTATATATTGATTATTGCCGTCATCATTTTCATCATACTCAGTATCGTTCTCTCATCACTATCATCAGCATACATCTCTGATTGCATGCAAGCATCATGATGTTACAATGTTGCACATTATATCTTTATTAGCTTTTATTATAAACAAGGACAATATGAACTTTTAATTTAATTTTAATTTTTCATTTGTTGACTTATTTATTAATTTTGTTCATTAATGCATATATTCTATTCATCTATTTATCAATGCATTTTTTTTTTCGGTCAGTCATTTATTCATATACTCACTCATTTACTCGTTCATTCATTCATCTATTCATTCATTCAATTCAATTATTCATTCATTCATTTATCCATTCGTTTGTTCGTTCATTGATTCATTCATCTATTCATTCATTCATTCATTCATTCGTTCGTTCGTTCATTTATTAATTTAATCACTCATTCATTCATGTAATCTATTCATTCATTCATTTATTTATTCATTCATTCATTCATTCGTTCGTTCGTTCATTTATTCATTTAATCACTCATTCATTATATTCATTCATTCATTTATTTATTCATTCATTCATTCGTTCGTTCGTTCATTTATTCATTTAATCACTCATTCATTCATGTTATCTATTCATTCATTCATTTATTTATTCATTCATTCATTCGTTCGTTCGCTCATTTATTCATTTAATCACTCATTCATTCATGTTATCTATTCATTCATTCATTTATTTATTCATTCATTCATTCGTTCGTTCGCTCATTTATTCATTTAATCACTCATTCATTCATGTAATCTATTCATCCATTCATTTACTCATCCATTCATTTATTTGTTGCAATGTAGCCCAATGTAGCCCTTACATATATATAGTTCTTTTATCAAATTCGTTCCATTTATTTACACGTTCACTATACAAGACTTTGAAGTCGATTTTTCAGGCTGATTTGAAGCAGACGGCGCCTCAATTACTAACATACTAGAAGCATACGGCGACAATTTGACTCAGTCCTCTATCTCGTTATCACGTACAAACCTTTACATGGACTTAAGTCAAAGTGCTTTCAAGTGCCTTTTGCTGATACATCCTACATATCGAGAGGAAAATACTCGTTTTCTAATTACACTAATTTACATTACAATGGATAGATATAGATATCAATGTAATGTGCGCCTTTTGGAAGGTTTTTTAAAATAAAATCAGAATCCGAAAATAGTTTTAGTAAATGATCAGTTAGTAGTAATGGAATGACTCCCTTTTTAATTGCATAAACGTTTCAGTGTATACACGATTGAAATACATGTATACCCATGATTCCTTGCTGTCTTGCAATAGTCTATCACCTTGGACAACCTTTATTGAAATACATGTATACCCATTATTCCTTGCTGTCTTGCAATAGTCTATCATCGTGGACAACCTTTATTGAAATACATGTATACCCATGATTCCTTTCTGTCTTGGAATAGTCTATCACCTTGGACAACCTTTATTGAAATACATGTATACCCATTATTGCTGTCTTGCAATAGTCTATCAACCTTTATTGAAGCAGTTATAAATACAAGTTATGTATTTCATAAACCACTATGTGGTATCGACGTCAACATGATGCCTACCTGTAACAGTCATTAGCTATAACATGGTTAATAGGTCTCAATGAGTGTTGTTTTTCATGAATTGGCATGGTAGATGTAGGATAAGGAAATACATGTTTGCAAGTTCTAATAATAGGTAATTGTTTCTACAAAATACGTACAATAATAATAATAATAATAATAATAATAATAATAATAATAATAATAATAATAATAATAATAATAATAATAATAATAATAATAATAATGATGATGATGATTATGATGATGATGATGATGATGATGATGATAATAATATATCAATAATCAGCATTTCCAATAAAGGCTCTTCGTCTCAAATTTACACTAACATATATGAACAATAATGTTAACCAATACAAATAATAATATATATGAAATACATTTACATATTTAAAGCTCATTCATTCTATTTTAATATCTTCTCTTAATATTTCTTTTCTTTTTCTTTGCTATATTTTCATTTAATTTATTCATTTTGATTGAATGTTGTGGTGCCTTTAGGCCAGACTCTTCTCCTCCAGTTCAACGATTATTTGTGACGACGGATTTGACATCGACTAAACGAAGACTAGGGATATTGTTTAACGAGTTGAAATCTCTAATAATTAGAAATTTTCCTCATTCATGGCACTTTCGTTTCGTCATTATTTAGTCGATCCTCGCTAATGATTTCGTTTTTCTGTTATTTGATAAATATAGTGTGTGTTATGTGTGTTATTAAACAAATACTCATTAATCCATTAACTATTTACTAGCCTTTCATCTTAACTAGTCTTTACATATTATTTGCTCATTTATGTACTTTTTTTAGTTATTTTTTCTTGTAGTGGCTTCTCTTGGTTTTCTGATCATTTTAAAGATTTGTCCTTTTTTAGTTTTTTTTTCTGTCTATTTTTCTCCCTTGATAATTCTTGTCTTCGTTCTTTTCTTTCGTTCTTTTTCTGCAGTATTTGTTTTTTTTCTTGCACCAGACCTTTTTTATTTTTAGTTCTTTTTTTCTTTCTTTAATTCGTTATTTACTTCATTCTTCTTTTTTTTCGTTACGTGCACAGGTACATAGCAAAATGTCTCCTTTATATCAACATTAAAAGGGATTACAATCACTGATTTCCTTTAATGTTAGGCTTATTTCAATCAACATGGCTTATCCACCAGTTGTTTTATTCAAAGCAGATAGCAATACTTGTACTTGAAGACACAATGGTGATAGTTTAATCTTAGTTTGTTTTTTCTTTATTGATTTAGTCGTACTTTTAGTAAAAAAATGTTCCTTTGCTAGAACTATTTTTGTAAAGCATTTAGTTTTTGTGTGTTGTCAGTGGGTGCCATGTGTTGTCGTCGTTGTCATGTGTTAATTGTTGTGTTTTATCCAGTGTTGTTGTTGCTATTGTTCTTTCTATGTTGTTTAGCAATTATTGAATGAGGCTGATTAGAATATGAAGAATAGGCCATTTGTATGACCTTGTATCAAAGCGCCATGTACTACCAGTACCAGAATGCTTTGCTTACTTCCTTTAGTTAAAGAATAGCGTCAAATGTTCTAGTATTCTCAAGAGGGAACAGAAACCTGAAAAACTGAGAACAAAAGTCGTAAAGGGTTCTGGTCCTGGTAGTAAAATGACGTCATGTTGCAAATAGCCCATTGTGCAGAGCAGGGAGTGTATTATCTGCTGAGGCCAAAGTCGAGGTGGATAACACTCTCCGAGATCTGTTAAATCTTCATATCAGTCAAATTTAATAATTTTATTCTAAATATTTCCAGAAATCTTAAATGAGTTAAAATGTGTGTTTATTTTGATTCCAAATCTTCCATCCGCCATTTTACTACTTACAAACCAAAACAAAGGCGTTCTAAGTGACGTACAGCGCTCAATATTTTTTTAATTAGTTTTTCAATAGAAGGACACCAGGAAATCACCTGTGGATTTCGACCAATCAGAAACAAACAAATATTTTGAATGTTGATGTCTGTTGTCAGTTATTTTCGGTGTGTTGTATATTAAGCCTTATTGTGGTATGTTATCCGTTCTTGTTGTGTGTTGTCAGTTCTTGTTGTGTGTTGTCAGTTCTTGTTGTGTGTTGTCTGATCTTGTTGTCTGTTGTCAGTTGTTGTTGTGTGTTGTCAGTTCTTGTTGTGTGTTGTCAGTTCTTGTTGTGTGTTGTCAGTTCTTGTTGTGTGTTGTCAGTTCTTGTTGTGTGTTGTCAGTTCTTGTTGTGTGTTGTCTGATCTTGTTGTCTGTTGTCAGTTGTTGTTGTGTGTTGTCAGTTGTTGTTGTTGTGTGTTGTCAGTTGTTGTTGTGTGTTGTCAGTTCTTGTTGTGTGTTGTCAGTTGTTGTTGTGTGTTGTCAGTTCTTGTTGTGTGTTGTCAGTTCTTGTTGTGTGTTGTCAGTTCTTGTTGTGTGTTGTCAGTTCTTGTCGTGTGTTGTCAGTTCTTTTTGTCTGTTGTCAGTTCTTGTTGTATGTTGTCAGTTCTTGTTGTGTGTTGTCAGTTCTTGTTGTGTGTTGTCAGTTCTTGTTGTATGTTGTTTGTTGCTGATGTCTATAGTGTTGTCAGTTCTAGCTGTTTGTTGTCAGTTCTTGTTGTGTTCTTGCTGTTTGTTGCAATTGGCAGTTGTTGAATTCTGTAGTCAGTTTGTGTTGTGTGTTGTCTGATCTGTTGCTGATGTATATATATAATGTTGTCAGTTATTGTTGTGTGTTATCAACTCTTGTGTTCTCAGTTTGTTTTGTCAGTTCTGTATGTTGTTAGTTCTATCTTCCCCGTTGTTGGTGTTGTTGTTGGTGTTGTTGTTGTTGTTGTTGTGTGTAGCCGGCTGCCTTTTGCCTGCTGTTGTTTTTCTGTGGTAATCTTTTACTATTCTAGTAATTATTCTGTCGTTTTTAGATCCACCTAAATGCAGCTGTTCTCTTAAAACGTGTCAGGCAACCGATAATTCAGATAAATGAGTTCCTATTCCACTAAAAATTTTCTTTTGTTTTCTGTGTAAAACAGTATATGTTTTGCAATGGATTTCTTTGTCATTAACTTGTTATTTCCTTTTTTTTTGGCAACGATTTTTACTCTTTTTCCAGACCTATTAGTTTTTCATCAAAACAAATTAATTGTAAGAAATTTAATTTAAAACCTCTATCATTATATTGGTTTATTTTTGTTGGTTTTGTTTGCTTTACGTGTAGAGCTTTACAAAGTAATAATTCAATCATTGAACAGAATTGAAAACTGTCACACTCCTGTCATTGCTTTTAGCACTAGACTTAATTTTATTACCTTCTGTCTTTCTTTTCTTTAATTAAAAGAATAAATAATAAGGAAATGATCATCATGGCTTATTTAGTCCTACTTTACATTAATGGCAAGCTTTTCTTGCTGTCAACAGCCTGTAAACCCACACAATGTGTAGGCTGAGTTCATTATCGATGAATTTTAATTCTATAAACTCGAATCAATATGTTGTTGTTTTTTTCAAAATACTGTAAATCTTTTCTCTCTCAGCTCTTTCCGACACTAATACCCCATTAACACCAAAACCTGTTTAGTTAAACTGAGCTTTTATTAAACAAAATGTTTAGAGACTAGAAAGCTTCAATATAATTATTTTAACTCTAATCTGTTCAGTACAATATGAAGGATAGTTTATATGTATTATTTCATCAAAGAGTGAACAATGTTTATAAATAATTTTCTAAACATGTTTAGTAAAACTACTTTAAAACAAAACGGGGTATAAGACTTCGAAAATACGACCATCTTAAACAGAATTCTTTGTATTTGTAGTCAATCTAATATCGGACCGCTCTGTTTTTACGCTCGCTATCCGTCGATCTCCGTCGAACAAAAGCGGAGACTTCAGTTTTCTAGCCAATTACTACCTATTTATCTGAAACCCTCGCTATCTCGAACACAGACTCATTTTTGGAACTTTTCTGGTCAATTACTATCGTGTATATACTGAATCTCGAATCTTTCGACCATTTTTCAGACAATCGAACGTCGTATATCATCCTCTAAAACCCAGCCTGCAATCAAGCACGAAACCATTTTTGGACAGTTTGTGGTTTTTATTAATTGGCAGAGTTTGAGCTGTAATGAAAACCATAGAAAAGGAATTGTTTATTATATTAGCGGTGGCGAAAACAAGGATCTCGATGACTCGGCGGTTCTCGGATTTTACCATTCACAACCCGGCCTTTTTTTAATTTATTAATAATTGCAAATCTAGCTATTTATAGGGTATTACGGTTTTCGGTGAAGTCCACTGTTATTAACTGTGGATGCATCGAGTTATTTTGCCTGTCAAGTAACGTAAAATGCAATCAAAATTGAAAAAAGTTAATTCACATTTCAGTTTATTTTGGTCTAAATCAAAACGGATTACTGCACAGGTCTACTATATAATAAGACATTCGAGTTCCCCCTGTAGAATCCAGCCTACGGGCCTGACACCAGTCTACATCCATTAGGCCATTTGACACAGCAAGGTGCATGGGATAAGAGCTATCTAGGGACTCGGTAGTCGAGTGGTTAATGGATGGGTTTCTCAATATTAAATACTGTCATTTGAACGGATATTCCTCTTCTTGACAATATATACTCATGAAATTAAAGATATATACTTTTTACATAATGTATATTTGCCAATGAATAATGTGTTTTTGCTTTAGAACACTTTTTTCTCTTTCAAGTATGCTATTGTTATATTGTTTCTAGAATCTTCAGTCTTGGAGTTTACTCTTTACAGTAGATGTTTTGATATTTAAATATATATATAGGTTTGGTTGCTTTATATTTTTGGTACCTGTATATACATTTAATAAACAAGCTTATTTGCTTGTTAGTTTGTTTGTTTGCCGGTTTTTGTTTGTTTGTTTGTTTGTTTGTTCGTTTGTTTGTTAGCTTGTTTTTTTGTTTTGTTTGTTTGTTTGTGTGTTTGTTTGTTTGTTTGTTTGTTTGTTTGTTTGTTTGTTTGTTTGTTTGTTTGTTTGTTTGTTTGTGTTAGTTATATTCATTCTGTCTGTTTTAATCCAGTTTTCTTATCATACTAAGCTTCCTTTCCCCCTCTCATCTTTCCATTTCGTTTGTGATGCGATAAACCAGTTTGCGATTGTCATTATGATTACTGTGCATTGCTTCAAGGCTCTATTTTTACGTACCCGCTATTGTCTACCCATCTGCTCTAGTTTTTCTGATGTATATTGATGAGCATGTGATTTGATCTCAGCCCCTGATAGTTCTCGGTGACTAAGTGCTTTCATCTTCATTTGCTGTTAAGATACCAAGCATCTCAGACCTTGGTATTCATTTGCGCCATTTACTGTAAACCGATGCGACATTTTTGGAGCGATCTGTTTTTCCTGTCTCATTGCTTGTATCCTTTAGTTCATCAATTAGGCTCAAACCTTTCGAGCTTCGCAAAACAATTCAGTGTTTTGTGATGTTGGACTAGATCTCACAATCCCTTGAGGAAAGCTAAATCAGTATCATGGTGGTTTGACGACTGGCTAGCTGCTGGATTTCACGAGTTTCAACTATCAACAAGGATTGTTTTCAAGTAGTAGCTAGGCTCTCCAGAAACCTTGATAACCGACTCGATTTAGAAAACAGTTGTTCAAAGGAAGATGTTTACTGCATATTATCATCTTTGAGAACATTAGCACCTATAGTTGAACCAATCCTCAGGCCTGTAATATTTTCTTTCTAGTTTTCACTCTGACTATCTACACCATGAAAGTAGTATTGGAAATAGTTCTCTTTTGCACTTTTACGAGCAGGTTGGCAGTTTGTCTTCTATGTGACAGTGATAAAGACTGTTTTGGTGATTACCTGTTTTGCTGTGGCGGGTACTGCAAAAAGTCTTGTAACTCTACTTGTTTGCTGTCCAGTGACTGTGGATCATTGGGGCATTTGCAGGAGAAATGCTGCAATAACAAATGCGTTGAAATAGATACAGTTTGTCCACAAATGAACAGGAAAAAGACACATCTGACATCAACCCACATTGCAGTACTACTGGTTTGTATAGTAGTGTTTGTCCTGGTCGGTGCGTGTGCGTTGGTCATGTATATCTGTAAATGTGGATTGTTCAATCGACGACGACGTGTACCAGAAAATCAATCGAACCAGCGACCGCCGACTCAACGTCGCTGGGATTGGAAACGTTCTTTTCGTCGCTTTGGATGTCTACGTCGTGACGACGACCATCTTAACGCACATATGTACACGAACACTACAGAGTCGTGGGTCGGAAAGGACTTTATTCAGTCAAATAACCCAGCTTACTATGAACGTAGTAATACGGAACTCCAATCAACAACAAGCAACGGACATCGTTGATAAATAGACAAACCGTTAATGTACTGATTAATTTGAGAAATAATGAGAACCCACTCACATTGGATATTTCTTTTATTTCAAAAGCGTTTCGAGTCCTCAATCTACTTAAAAGAACTGCTATTTTTCTGTCAGTCTTCAATATCAAGCAAAGGTGGATAGATTATGGCGATAAGCTCGCGCTTATTTAGCTGGTTAATGTATTTATTCATTCATTTATTTCACTCAGACAAACAAATCTTTTTCACAAAATCCCAAGCCGGATTTGTAAGTGCGATAATATTTCACTTTTAACGATGTTGACAAATTTAGTTATCATCACATTTTACTTTTAACATGCATTCGGTTTTTAGAAGAGGATTTATTGGATTCTCTGATGTCGTAGAAAGCAACAGGAAACATGCCGCTATACTACAAAAAGAACATAAAATTGATTGTATGCAACCTACATTCAATCTTGTAAAGCTTTCTTCCTATACATCAAAATTAGGAAAATCTCTTGAATAATTTAAAATTGCAATTTCGAGTATTTTCGTATTTTCGTCGATATTCAAAAATGTTTCTCGAAGAATTCAATTATCTTCTTTGTATTTGAGTTTATTTATTATTTGGAAAAAGATCGATTGTAAAAACCTGATCACTCACGTCTGTAAATAATTGCGTAGATTTAGCAAAACTGCAATGGCTTGGGGGTGTCTCTATAGAGAGCGGAAACGTTAGCCACTTTCAATTGATGGCAAAACTTCAACAAGAAAAAGAAAAGCTTTGAACTTTTACTTGTCGTCATTAATTCAGAATTGGGCGCGTAACTATATAAATAGTTCTTTCAAATATCAAGATTTAACATGAAAATATACATGTATGAAAAAGATGTCAGTAGAGATGGAAGAGACTTCATCAAACAACAAAGCCGTTGTAATTCCTATTTACTTCAACTATTCATAATAACTCGAGGCTAAAATGGGTTATATTGAGCATTTGTTCCCTTTTCGGGTATTTTGATCTTATTGTAGTGACGATACAATCAGTTAATTGTTTTTGTTTTTCGATAATGTTCAATTTACTTGCTGTAGCGCGTTATAGGGCGATGTAAAGAGAACTTAGCCGAGATAAACTCGTTTAAGCTCCGTCAGCCGGGGCATGCCAATGCAATCTTTCAATATATCACTTGTGTAATCGGCGAGATTAAACAACTTCAATGTATTCATACGAAAATCGCTTTGAAAATAAATAATTGAACAGCCATGTAGATGCAAATATTCAGTGTCAATCAGTACTCCAAAAATGACTACCGCTAATCCAGGATTACCTTCATAAATTCATAAGTTTATAAGACATCCACCAGTGATAATTTATAATCAGGTTTTAAGAAAACCAGGTGAAGAGACCAGTTGTTTAAGACATATTAAGAGGTAATTCTGGTTTACATCTTGACAAAAGCTCAGTGTACAAGAGCTTATCCTGGATTACCGCTAATCGAAAGCTCGAGCCTGAATTTTGGGGTGGGGGAGGTTTGGTACTCTGATTTTTGATAGGAATATGCTGAGCCTATTTAAGACACTCGACTGTAAAAGATTCGCACCAAGAAAAATCGAAAGTGGACCGTAATTTAGCGAAACTCCCGCCTTTGATGCAAATGTTTCTCGATTAGTGCCCGATCTAAGACACACACAGATGTGAAATCTACGATCTTTTTTTCAAAATCCCCCCCCCCCCCCCCGTAACAATAACTAAAGAACCATACTCAGTGACTTGCTCGTTTTAACACATACTAATACTATTATAACCACTTCTGATTGTTAAATATTCGAAAATCATCCCGATATAATAATAATAATAATAATAATAATAATAATAATAATAATAATAATAATAATAATAATAATAATAATAATAATAATAATTAATAATAATAATAATAATAATAATAATAATAATAATAATAATAATAATAATAATAATATAATTTTCATATATTTTCACATGAACAGTGCTTAGACACACAGATATTTGCTTAGGCAATCTATGCCCGCAATATTTGTTTACAGAATGTAAAATTTAAATAAACAATAATAATATAATTTTCATATATTTTCACATGAACAGTGCGAGATGGGTCGAGATGAACTTTATAACATTATATTGTCCATTATGATATTATTATCGTTATCTTTATCGTTACCGTTGTACTCTAAAATTCTTTTACGCTGTCAATTAAATCTCAACTCATCAAATAAACAACATATTATAAAGTTCCGACGTACAGTCTATCTCGCCGTAAATCTCATCAACTTTATTGAGATAAACCCGTAAAGAACCGGCACATTTAACGGTAATTATTATGCCTTAAGACAAACAAAGTTATTGCAAGATAAAACGTTCTGTTCTTAAGGCAATGTTACAGGCATAATTGTACTTATGTTCTTGCTTCTTCGGTTTGTAGATAAATTGAATACACCTGTTTGAAAAAGGTTGTTCAAGACGGAAAACCATTGCAAGGAAAAATAAAGTTATGGGCATGAATCAAAACACAGTTAATATATATTTCAGCCATATTCATTTGCTAAAGGCATGTAGGTTATTGTTTAGACAGAAGTGGAAAATATACCTGAACTCGCTCGCGTAACAGCAGGCGCTTTGAAAATGTTTTCTTGTCAAAAACACTAAGGTCATTTTTAAGAGTTTAACTTTTGCTTCAAATCCTATTAAGATTTGGTTTATTCGTATTTACAAGTATTCCCACAGTAAACCTTCTCCTTAATGAGTAATCTTTCTCGAAATAATGTTGTTATGTCTTCTTTCGTCTGTTTTGTCAGATTAACAAATAAATCGAGACAAAGTGACGACCTCAGTTGTGTCAAGAGCTCTCATTAGTAGCACGATATATTAGACAAACGTTTTTTAAAATAGAAAAGGCCAAATCACTTGCAATGTCTTTTAGTGCTCTTCAACCACACGCAACCCAAACAGTGTATTTGCATGTCTAAAAATAAATATACTTGAAATTATAAGAATTGTTATGTTCACTTTCATGTTAACTCTTGATATATTTGAAGGTTCCATCTAAATGACTTCAAAATGCATGAGACCTTCAAATATCTATAAGATTAAATGTAAGTAAGTTCAATAATCACAATTTTTATCATTTCAAGTATTTTTATTTTCAGACACAAATACTCTGCTTGGGCTGCCTGTGCTCAAACTAACACTTGTTAAACCGCATCGCGTCCATATTATTAGCGTGTGGTAATCCAAGATTCGTTTTTAAGGTCGAGATAAAAAAACCGCTAAAATCACACTAAAACACATTCAGACCGATAAAAAACTATAAAGAAAGAAATTAAATATTAAAACCGGCAGACAAAAGAGGACAAATTGACTTTATTTCTTATAATTTTAACTTCTTATAATTTAAGACTTTATTATCTCCCATACCTGTCAGTTTCAAGCGCTTTGTTTGGTTTTTTTTTTTTAATATTTTTATTTAGTTTGCTATTGTTTCCCGTGTTATTCAGCGGTTTTTCCTCAGTGAATGGATGATTGTTTTTGTTTTTGTCAATTTATATTCTCAGTTTATGTTGTCGGTGATGTTATTTGTTTTTGTTTTTTTTAATATTTTTATTTAGTTTGCTATTGTTTCCCGTGTTATTCAGCGGTTTTTCCTCAGTAAATGGATGATTGTTTTTGTTTTTGTCAATTTATATCCTTAGTTTATGTTGTCGGTGATGTTATTTGTTTGGTTGTTTTGGTTGTGTATTTATTTATTTCTATTTCTTCTATTTTGTTACGCTTTTTATATATTTATTTCTATTTGTTTTATTTTATTTTCATTTATCTTTAATTTGTACCTCAGTGATTAAAATCTGAAATAATCATGTTGATCTACGCGATAAACGAAGCAATTATAACACATGTATTAGAAAAGCACAAAAAGAATTGTTTTAGTATTCTCAAGAGGGAATACAAATCTTAATAAGAAAGAAAATTCGTTGAAGTGATTTTTTTATATTTTTGTTCTGGGGACGAGAACTGTCAGATTAATTAAGTTCTTCAACGAATCACCGTATCTTAAGCCGCCCCAGCTATGCCTACTCGATCCAAGTGAGTGACTGCCATTCATCATTAACACTGGACCCTTTCATTGCCCTCATAGGGAAGGACCTTTTGATATTCGATAAGAGGGCTAATTTAAATCCCAAAAAATATCGAGCAGGGTTTTGATAAAAATATCGTCCATCGTCAAATATGGCAAAAGATATCGAGCATGGTTTTAATCCTGAATCCAGCAAACCGTCCTTTACATACACGATATATATTTTACTTAGGACCGGTTTTGTGAAAATTGATTATTGTAGCAATTGTATTCGTTATTTCCTTTCGTGCACTAGTTGAAACATACGCCATGGTTGCAAGTCGAACTCGATTCCTCCCAAGTAGGGGTGGTCAAGGGAGATTTCGGTACATCGATGCGTTTTCTGGCTTGTCTGGGCTACCTGTGGTGCAAAGGGGTGTTTTCCCATCGATTGTGCATGGATCACCGAGTTACGGTGCACACCCCAGCAGTGCCCACTCATCCATGCTGACTGTAAGACGTGCAGTTCATCACAGTCAATCAGTCCCTTTGCTTGGGTTACCTGTGGTGTGATGACGTCAATATGAAGTCATTGCATTGCTGCAAGACCCCCAGCAGTCATTGTCTGATAAAGGACCCTGGTGGGCTACTGACTTACGGTGCACGCCCCAGCCGTACCCGCTCATCCATGCTGACTGTAAGACGTGCAGTTGATCACAGTCAATCAGTCCCTTAGCTTGGGTTACCTGTGGTGTAATGAGTGATGACGTCAATATGAAGTCATTGCACTGCTGCAAGACCCCCAGCAATCATTGTCTGATAAAGGACCCTGGTGGGCTACTGACTTCCGGTGCACACCCCAGCCGTGCCCGCTCATCCATGCTGACTGTAAGACGTGCAGTTGATCACAGTCAATCAGTCCCTTAGCTTGGGTTGCCCGTGGTGTACTGAGTGATGACGTCAATATTAAGTCTTTACATTGCTGCAAGACCCTCAGCAGTCATTGTCTGATAAAGGACCCTGGTGGGCTACTGACTTACGGTGCACACCCCAGCAGTGCCCGCTCATCCATGCTGACTGTAAGACGTGCAGTTGATCACAATCGATCTGTCCCTTTGCTTGGGTTACCTGTGGTGTAATGAGTGATGACGTCAATATGAAGTCATTGCACTGCTGCAAGACCTCCAGCTATTGTCTGATAAGGACCACCTCATGGTGTGCTTCTTACGGTGCACATCCCAGTCCACTCATCCATGCAGACTTCAAGACGTGCACTGACTAATGAGTTTCTGTAGTTTCGTTTACTTTGAGACTGTTCAAATATGCTGAAGAATACCTAATATTGACTAAGATACTTGGCCTCGTTTTAAATCCAAAAATAACTCAGAATATCAGGTCTTGATTGTTTGAAAAAGTGCGTGCTTGAACTGATTGTAGTTCTCTCGGACATAGATGATTGTCTAAGGGTTTTAACCATGGCGCACTCTATTTTGCTCTATTAATTTAAATGAATTCAGTTAATTTTAATGACAATCTTTAAAGTGGTATCAAACGGAATTTTTTCTTTTTTTAGTTATTTTTTTAAATGTTAGCCATGATAGTTTTGCTTTGCGATGTCACCACAAGCAATTCTAAAAATAAAAATGTAATATCTTTAAAAAAAACGTTTGAAAAGAGTGGATTTTTTAAAATGTGTTTACTCGTATCGCTTTTTTAGTTGATTTATTATTAAATCTAACAAAAACGTTTTTGAATAAATTCTTATTTCTTTTGTCGGGCCAGAGCTAATAGGGCAAACAATTTCACTACATAATTGTAACTTGTTCTAGCTAAAACAAGGTATTTTTGTTTGATTTTTTTTGCAAAAAGCATTTAGTACAATCACTATATAAATAACAGTATTTTTCGGATAATCAGACTTCGGTCTTAATAAATAAAAAATCGGAAAACACAATGTTTTGAACAAACTGCTAAACTTCTATTGAATGAAGTGTAAATTGTGACAGCTTGGCATACATTGTTTCTCCATAATTTGTCTCAGATAGATGACTGTGAACTGTTTGCTTGACACACAATGCTTTTCAATAGAGTAACAACACTTTAGAGAATACGAACTAAAAGTGCTTTTATTTATATCGGTTTTCAGAAGCCGCTATCCGCCTTTACATAATATCCAAAGGCAATTTTGATAGTGAGTCTCCTTGGGTTGTTTTCATGATCTTATTTGTACAATAACAACAAAAGAAGGTTATGATTTAGACCAATATTAGTAAACATACAGCAGAAAAAAAAACAAAGCTTTCTTTTCAACCGAACACTAAGCCATTCATTGTTCGCATTCCGGTATAACAGTGAACTTAATTAAGTGAACTTAAGCTTTCAGCTATATTTTTTTACGAAAGAAATATGTTTTTACTTCTTATAATTAATCTCATTTTAAAATAGATTAATAAATAATTGAAATTGTTATGTTTTTACGTACTAAGTATTAGAATAAAGTGTTTTTGTTATAATTTCCTTGAGTTTTTTTTTTTTTCTTCCACTACAGGAAATCTGACAATAAATGCATGCAGTTATTATGAAATTGGTCTTCATAATTATTTCTAATTAAACAAATTGCAAACAAATTGTTCAAAAATGTACTGTATGCTATTCAATCCTAGTAAAAAAATTATTTATTCACTCAGTATATTTGCATTCTAAAGTTCAAGCATAACTGAAGTATAAAAAAAATACATAGAAAAACACATATATACAAAAAAGATTTCTCATTTGAATCGAAACCAAACTAAAGCAGAATATTGCTATTTGTCGAAAAATGTACTTTCGGATATCATATAAAGAAATATTTATTAATTTTGACATTTAAAATTCTTTTCAGGTCTTTAGGATTAACTCTGCCTGTGCTCGTAAATCAGAAAAGTAAAGACCGCTAAACCTTTAGCTAAATACTCTAGGATTATCAAACTTATGAAAAACATCTTAGACTATGCAGTTTTAGCGTGAGACAGATCAGTTCATTGTTTATGGGTTTATCAATTAATTGTTATTATCTTTTCTATCGTGATACGTGCTAAGTTTACGGTTTTTCGCGTAGCATCACAGCGGCGAGTCGTTCTGGTAATGATTTTCACTGCAATGTTTAGTAGAATATACACGAGAACTGGTCGCCTCAATGCGTTTAATTGCTGAATAGCACCTTTGTTGCTTAGCATCCTAAGCAAAAACCATTAACCATAATAAACAAATACAACCACAAGGTATTTCTTTCTTTCTTCATTTATATGTTTACAACCAAAACATTTCTTGACTTCATTCTCGAGTCTTAATCTCAGTCTTCATAAGTTTTGCAATGTTTGTTAAATCAAATAGAATTTTTTACGGATGACAGCTGGTTGACGTGTCTTTGTGAGCTGTGTATTAACTTCTGTCAAACAAAATTGCACCCCGACAAGTGAATTTATTCTTTGTATTAATGTATTTGCATTTAACGCATGGACTACCTTCTCTCTTATATCTTCAGCCACTGCAAGTCAAAAGAACAAGAGCTAACACTACGGCTGCACAGCAACATCAAAGCAAGAGAGGTGGAGCGATTTTTGTACAATTTTTGAAGACGAAAATGAGAGTTTTGGTGCTGGATGGTTGAATTGACGACAAAAGAATTGTGTACTAAAGCAACAAGGTCGTTCAAAGTTTCAAACCAATGGAAAAACGTTTTATTTTGGCTTAAAAGTAAATGCCTACTTTGGAAATAAGCTCACAGAATGGACAAGAAAAAATATGCTGACTTACACACGGAACTCTTAAAAAAGAGACTTTATGAGAGTGTGGTAAACAGTTTTTTCTCAACCAACAGTGTCCCGCGCGTCGGCGATGGAATTCTTAATGATTATCTAACAGACTTTGTTACCATTGGTAATGTGAATGGATCTAAGTTCTTTAAGCCTCACCCGGTTTTACAAATCTGTCCTCGCAAGTTTCACAAAACCCCAAAGGATTTGACCGGGATTTACTGCTTCCAAGATGCTTTGGAAGATATTCCGGAAGAGCAAACAGACTTCACGGATATGCTTGGGTCCTGTCCTGACCACAAAAATGAGATTTTAAAGTATTTTTGCGAGACTTGCGACGAGCCGATCTGTTTGGATTGTACCATGGTCGATCACCGTAAACACAGGTTCTTTTATCTACGAGATGTTTATCACAAGCAACAACACAATGTCGGTACTTTGTTGACTCAAGGAAAGACGCAAATAGAAACGACAAGGAAATGTCTAAACGAGGTGAAAACCATGTTGAGTAGCCTACGACAGGAAAAAGAAGTGACCGAACGAGCTATCCATGAACAAGCAGAAAAACTCATTAAAACACTTGAAAATCAAACAGAGCAATTGTTACTAGAACTACACGACGCCTACGAGAGTAAAGAAGTCACTTTACGAAAGGAGAAACAACATTTAGAGTTGATGTTAGAACAGCTGAATGGGAGCTGTCACTGCGCCGAGAAAGCTATCAAAATTGGAAATGAACTCGAGATTTTAGTCATCCAAAAACATCTTAAACGAAAACTTAACGACGTTAAAAACACTCGAAAGGATTTTAATTCTTCCTCTTTTCAAAAAGTGTGCTATGTCAGCAATGTGGATTCAGTAAGTACGATTAAAGATGCGATGGGAAGGATTGCAGTGTCAGAGACATGCCCCGATCTATCGGTAGCCAAAGGAGAAGGATTAGTAAGAGGACAAAAAGGATCTCCAACGAAATTCATGATCACTGCTAAAACCTACAGCAACGCGCCTTGTAAGAGCGGTGGGGACCCTGTGTCAGTCAAAGTCCAAACTCCAACTAACGACATCATTCAACCAAGTATACAAGATGAAGGAACTGGGAGCTACTCCGTTTCGTTCACACCGAGTGAGAGTGGTAACCACCAAGTTGATGTTAAAATAAACAAGCAGCCAATCAGAGACAGTCCTTTCACAGTACTGGTTTCCAATCCTCGTGATTACACTCAAATTACACGGCCACGTTTAGTGTTTGGGAGCATGGGAGATGGTAAAGGTAAACTCGATCTACCATTAGGCGTCGCTCTTGATGAAAACGGCTGTATCCTAGTAGCTGATTGTCATAATCATAGAATTCAAATCTTTGACTCAGAGGGACATTCGATTCGTTGTTTTGGAACATTTGGGGACAAAGCAGGTCAATTGAACAGTCCTAGTGACGTAGCAGTCGATAATGAAGGGAACATTGTGGTGTGTGATAAGGACAACCACAGAATCCAACGATTTAACAAAGATGGAATATTTCTATCCAAGTTTGGAGGTTTTGGCGAGAAGTCCGGCAAGCTAAAGCGCCCTTGGGGAGTGACAGTGAGTAAAAACAACGAAATCATAGTAACAGACCGTAGAAACAACAGGATACAAGTATTCGACAAGAATGGCTCACATCTTAAGACCATTGGCTGCCATGGCAACGGTCCAGGTCAGCTCAACCAGCCTTACTACGCAGCTGTGAGCGCAGAGACCGAAGACATCTACGTCACAGACTCCAACAACCACCGAGTACAAGTCTTTGATGTGAACGGGAACTATTTGAGGGAGTTTGGGAACGAGTCAACGGCAGACACTCAGCTCAAATACCCGACAGGGATTGCGTTCGATGCTGATGGTCACGTGATTGTTGGCGACCAATACAATCACAGGATTCAAGTGTACAAAACTGATGGGACGTTAGTTGAGAGTATATCATCAGGTTTAGATGGACTGGATTGTAATTGTTTTCCTAAAGGACTTGCTGTAGGTACTGATGGACGTGTAGTTGTTGTAGATAGTGACAATCATCGTGTCATAGTACTGTAACAACTTAGCTATACATATAATGGAGCGTTAACACTATATCCATGAAACAAAATCAAATTGTTAGCGTTTAATAGTTCTTATTTAGTGACTATTAGTTACTGTTAAAGACAGGTAAAGTTGTAATGAGGTATTGTTTCCTTTTGTATTTGATGTTTCTGGTTGAGTGATTCTGGCTAAATAGTCACTAAATAGAAATTAGAGTACAAACATTGAAAGTGTGCAACATAAATACCACTTAATACTGCTAAATTATGCTAATTCTATTGTTCTCTATTGTTTAATCAACACTATTTAGTGGTAAATAGTGAAAAGTATTGCACACTTTTAGTGTTTGTACTCTACTATTTAGTAACTATTTTGTTTTTATTTAATGATTTTAGTGTTTTCGCTCTACTGTAGTAAATTAGAAGGGCGAAAACACTAGAACCATGAGATAAAACACAAAATAGTTACTAACTAATTTCTATTTAGTGACTATTTCGTCAGTATCACTCAACCAAAAACATAACAAATACAAAAGGAAACAATACTTCATTACAACTTTACTTGTCTTTGACAGTGACTAATAGTCACTAAATAATATTACACACGGTAGCAATTTTATTTTATTCCATTGACATAGTGTTTTTGCTCTAATATTTATTTTTTACTTTATAATCACTTAATTGTACATTGCACGCAATATACTCATGAAACACGACTAGAGTACAAACACTAAAAGCCTGCAATATTTGTCACATACTAGTACATTTCGATAACATGCTTTTAGTGTTTGAACCCATTATATTTTTGTGTACAAACTAGTGGATTTAACTGGAACAGAATATCGACAAAAACGCACTACGTATTTATACTGCATGTGCAAGTATACTCGAATCAGAACAGGACAAAATTTGTACACAACATATACAGAACAGACATTATACATATATCAATATATTATATATATTATCAGTATTATTCGTTCAACGGATAAAAAACCTTTGTATAAAAGAACATAATGTATTATTTACACATATAATTAGCCATGTATCACACACCTTGCGCATTTACTAAAGGGTGCGTGGCTGCAATACAACTCTTTGTAAGAGTTTGGAAATTTTTGGAAAACGTTTTCGCGACGTTCGTAGACCTTTGGATGTCATAGAGGTGTTACATCATGTTGCACTTTGATTTGTTCAGTAAACCAGCACTGCAAATTGCTTGAACTTAACACAACACGTTATCTAGCAGAATATTGCGTGACTCTCACTGCAGCACTCTCTTTCCAATTCCGACATACAGCTATTGAAAAACATTGAATACTGCATACTGAATAGGGCATTCCAAGACTGAAATGCATTCTGGATATCCTGGATAAGATAATAAATAATTTTTAGTTGTAGTCAATTAGTCAAAAGTGAGCAGATCGCTGTATTTTCACTTTTTATTTCAAATTAAGGAGACCCACAATGCCCTTGGGTCTTTGAATGCACTATTCAGTATTCAATGTTTTTTGAAATAGCTGTATATGGAATCGAAATATGGAAATCAATCTGAATAAAATGTCTGTGTATAAGGAGCTGAAGAAGCAACATGCGGCACTGATAAACGTCGAATTGCACGTATCTTGAATCCCATTCACAAATTAAATAAACACTTGTGAATAGAGATTAATATGTTGAAATATTCAGGATTGAAAAAAATGATAGGAAATGTTTCAAAAAGCATGCAGTGTTAACAGCATAAAATAAGGGTCAATGAAAACGTAATGTGAAATTTATCAAATCAAACAGACTTGTATATTTAAGAAAATAGTTTTACTGCAAATATATTTTTACAATTCATATACCATAGCTTCACTGTCTACTGAGTTAGCACTATATATGAAATCCCATTAGTAATTAATGCCAATACAAGTACAAATATTAATATCTTGAACGTGGTAGTTTTCAGCAGGAAAACCCTCAAATATATAGAAATATGTTCCAATCTTTTTAAATCTTTTTTAACAGTTTCTAAATCGTTTTATTTGTAATTAACCTGCGTAGCAAGTGTTTCTTTCGGGAGGAACGGGGAAAAAGCTGTTTTGGGATATCTAGGTTTAAAAAAAAACAAGGGGAGGGGGAAGACTTCGGGGTGTTTTTGCAATCGTCTTAGCTAGGTTTCGCGCGGCCATATTGGTAACACAGCTATCCCAAAACAGCCTTTTCCCACTCCCCCCAAACGAAACGCTTGGCTAATTTGCAGGCTAATTTGTAATTATTTCGCTTGGCTTGTGATACTGCGAACAGTTGTGTCAGCGGTTTCTTCAGGCTGGCTGTTAGGTTTCAGTCCATCTTCGACCCCCGAGTAGCAGAGCCTTGCCATAGTACCCTTACACGTATTATAAATCTCCTTTAACGTTTCTTGGTATTCAACATGTTTAAAAGTGAAAATGAAAGGATTGCTAGCACTGTGAAGGTAAATAGCCCAGAATGACAACTGACTGAGAAAATCAATCGAAGCTGTTGGCTGCACAACAACGAACACTAAGTACACAAAGAATGGAGTCCTACAGACTAACAGAGTAAGAAATATCAGTAAGACAGTAACTCGAAGTTTTGTCCCAGCAGAAATTGATGTGCCTTCACTGGGAGCAGATGAAATGGATGCTGTTTTTGTCATACGATTGTCGTGTTTATGTAGAGCGGCAAAGATACTCGCGTAAGAGAATATCATGACAAATAATGGGAGGATGTAACCAGCTATCATTAATGTAATATCATACGATATCTCACCCTTGTGGTTACTATGGAAATAATCACAGTTGAATATATTAGAAGTGAATTCATAACGACCCCAATGCACGACGGGACCGACGGCGAGAAACCCGGAAACGATCCATACACCAAGTATCATCAGAAGGCACCGGAAGTTCGTCATCATCTTCTCGAAGGGTAGGACTATTGAAACGTATTGAAAGATACTGAATGAGCACATTGTTAGTATACTAGCCAATGAGAACAGAGTATTGATGAAACCATTAAAGTAGCAAAACGTTTCTCCGATGTGCTGAAAACAAAACAAAATTGACCGATTAGAGTTGCTTTGCAGCAATCATCTTTCAATATAGAAACCGCTATAAATTATATAAACCTATTTCAAAAATCGTTGTCGCAATCAAAGCTATAGTCCACACTATGAAGCCTGCAAAGGCTATGAAGAACTATGAACCTCGCTCAGGCTCGCTTCGCGCGGCAGCAATTATTCAGGTGGATAGGTATAGCATGTTACATGGAGATATACACTTCTTTCAAAAAACATTATTGTCGCAGGTTAAGCAACAAGCATCAAGACAAGACCAAGACAATCAATGCTGCTGATAACAAGTGTGATTTCAATACATTATCAGTACAAAACCAGCATTCATTTGGGTCTTGGCTTGATGCTTGGGACAATCTTTTTGAAATCTTTTTGAAATGAGTGTATATAACATGGAACTGAGTAATATGGTACATGGTGCTAGTCGATTGCAAAGAAGGGAAATGCGAAGAAAAGGAAGGAACGGTTCGTCTGACGTCAGACCCAGACCCCTCCTCAGTAAAATCCTTCTTTTTGGGTGGGGTTCCTGTTTCAAAAAGAGAGACGAAAAGTGACTGGAAACGTCTATTTTTCTTTCCTCATTAATCCCAATCAATAAAGGAGAAATGAAGGATACAGCGGATTAGCTTGAGGAGTAGGCTATGTGAGACCTTCTCCCCCCCTCTTTTTCGATCCCCATACCGGTGAGAAAAGAAGAAAGAAAAGTCAATGTGAGCATAGGCTTTGTCACCAGCAGTGGTGGCTTCGTGCGCCCACGATAATCCACCCCTTAAATCAGCTTACCTCTTTATGAAATAGCACAGTTGCTACTGCAAACGGCATGCAAGACGCAGACATGCCAATATCGGCGATAGCAAGATTGACCAGGAACAAACCAAGTTGTGTTCTCAGAGACTTATTCCACGATACAGCAAGACAGACAGCAAAATTACCAAATATCCCTATTAGCGTTGTTATCCCAAGTAATAGTCCAATCACCAGTATTACTACAGAAAAAGGCATCCGGGTTTGTCTGGTTGGGAACGTCGTATTCTAGTGCTCAAATCTTACGGTTATCAGTCTTGGATAAGTCAGATCTTATCAAGGACATTATTTAACGAACCCAGAAGTAATACGAATATTTTCAAAGCCGGAAGTTAGCAATAATTGCACCCATAGTGATTATAGTGGTTTTCGACAAATAATGAGTTTATAATTATGCTTGACGTTTACAGAATTCTTCAATAGTATAGCTTTATGAAATGGTATTACTAAAAAGTAATGAAGATCATTCACGCTGCTTGTGACGCCGTTATTCTTTGTGCACAGAGTTTGGTAAATAGACAATCAATCTTGCTAATATGTATCGTCTTGTGATAATCCGCCAGCCTGAAAACCAATCTAGTATTTACATCAAACTATCAGTAGATGATGACGACCAACACAGATTTACGTCGAATTTGTCGTGTTTTTGGCAGTTAAAACCATGGATAGCGCCTGAAGTTATCTAGTGCTAGTATTTACATCCAATTCTTACCAAACAAAGAGTTATCAACACGTGCCTAAATTATGGCAATTATTTCAGTTGCTGATGTCGTCGTATACTTCGTGTTTTTGGCAAAAAGTAAAATCGTAGATTGATAGCTTTTGTCTTGTTAATCGTTTACAACCTTTCAAAGGAGTTCTAAAACCAAGTCTAGTAATGATATATAGTGTCTATGATAGCGATAAAACTAACTCACACTTGTAAGATGACCAATCTATGTCGATCAAGCTCTTGAATTGGCACTCTGTGAACCACTTGAAATGTCATCAAATCCTCTATCTATATATTTACCAAACCTTTTTGAAAATGCTTTTTGGATATAGTATTTCAATATTCTACCAAGCAGAAATCCTTACTCAGAAGCCGACAATATAAATCACGCAAGTAGAAAACCAACAAAATCTTTAAGACTCAAAAGGTTCTCAAGTGGGGAACTTTTCACCTTCTTCGAAAACCAAATTCACCAACAACAAACTTATCTTCCTGTCAGCGGCTTTATCTTTGCCTTGGTAGTTGACTACAATCTAAAATTCCTGGTCAAATGGCCTTTGCTTTGTTGTTCACCAAAAGAAGATTTTGTTTTTGATAAAATCATTGATCCCTATAAGTAGATAATGACAAGTTGAGTTTACTGACCAACAGCTTTCCTCTACAACTTGTATCGTTCATTCAATCGTTACTCCATAGTTTAAACGATGTCAAGCAGCTTTAAATCTTGGTTTGTTATTTGTTTATAGATCACCGAAGGTTTGGGACTAGTTGAACAGCTTCTCAAAACATAACTTCTCAGTGATGGAGTGGTACCAGTCGTCCACCTGTAAAAATCTTCGATAAAAACAAGCAAAGATGGTCTAGAACTCTCCTAGAAAACGGAAACTTAATCGTATCAAAAAAACGCTTTAAAAATCCTTCGCGCACCACTTCCTTGAAATAAAGGGAAATAGAATCCCACCAAGTGTTTATATTTTGGTATACTTGAGTTTTTAGTCAGCGAACTGTACGTGTAATTTAGTTGTTTTTTTTTTTTTTCACCGTAAGGAATACAGTGACGCAGTTGAAATATGTTCAATTTTAACGTGTCTTATGAATATTCTTAAATCTTTCTTTTTTTAAAGTATATTAATCATCATTATATCGTTTGCATCATTTATCCGTCATTTTCCATTCGCTTATATGGTTGCTAGGTTACCAAACAGCCTTTTGAGAAATTATAATTTGACTTCAATCCAGGGGATTATCTAAACACATCTAAACATAAATTGATAATATCTCTTTGTCATTTTAGTAATATTATCATATGTAATCTTTATTTTAAATTTTTTATTAAACATTTTGAACACATTTGACAATGACAATATTCACATATATAATATACAATAGTGTATGACTATAATGAATTAAATATACGTACATAAAACACATAAGAATAACGCGTAATCATATAATTTCGTTTTATAAAATTGGCTTATTTCCTATTTTGAGCTAAGGGGATTGTAAGAGGTTCCCATTTTTTAAGGTGAACCGTCTCTATGTTAATCTTTTCTTCTATTTCATTGTATTGTTTTGATTTCCCTATAAAAAAAAAAGAATATGTCTGGTTTGGTGTGTTTTTGGTTCTTGATTGATACAAAGTTAGCTTATAAAGAAATAAAATAAAATTAAGTTTTGAGCCTTCACTGGTGTCATATGTAATCTGTTGACACAGGCATCCCAAACTGACGTAGACATCAACCCTCCTAAATCACTAACAAACTATAAATAACATTGTTAAACATTGATGTACAGACAGTAAAAGAAAAATATATTTATTTTTATCATAGATATTTTTGGTAACATTTTATAATGCTCCATTCATTTACTGTGAATGATCTTTTATTTACTGCTTGGGCTTCCTGTGTAGATGGTTCAACCTCTTCGTTGGGCTACCTGTGTTAAAAAGAAGATATAGTTAAAGTGCCCCTAATGTCTATCTTGTCACCATTTTTAAATAAAAGTTGGGATATTTCCAAGCATTTCTGCGAAGAAAAAAAATCAATTCGAAAAAATTGCTGATTTTAAATTCGAGTTTGAAATCAAACATTATTGTCCCACGACCGAGCTATGACTGTGGGAGCCTGGGGACGAATCGTGACGTAATTGATCGGAGACTGGGATTATTCTGCTATATTGAAGAGAGTGTTAGAGTGCTTACACTATGTCCATGAAATAAAATCTAAATAGTTACTAACTAATAGTTTTTATTTAATGACTATTAGTCACTATCACTCAACTGAAACAGCTTTAGTAACAATACACAATGAATAAAGTATTAACTTTCTATGGTTTTGAGTACTTGATTTCCCTTGTGTATTGTTACTAAAGCTGTTCCAGTTGAGTGATAGTGACTAATAGTCACTAAATAAAAACTATTAGTTAGTAACTATTTAGATTTTATTTCATGGACATAGTGTAAGCACTCTATGTTCAACCATTCTAGCCTTTGGCAAAATACGCCCGCATATGAACAAAAAGTGATCAAACAACTCTTGCATATGTTCTGGAACAGTATGCATATCTGTAGTAATAAAGTTATCAAAAATATATTCATGAAGAAATAATTAGATGATTTACAAACAATTATAAAAAGGAAAAGAGAAGAATAAGAAAGAGAAAAAGAAAAAATTAAAGAAATATTAATACTTGGAAGTCGTGGGTTTCGAACTTTTGTCTAGAGAAAAAAGTATCACGGTGCATCCCCCGGATAATAAAATTAGTTTAATTTTAAAAAAAGGTGGGACGATTCTCTCAGACATTCTATGAAGCTGATGAGGCGTCGAATCGGTTTACGTACAGAGTCAAGATTTCGGCCCCACCCGCGCTATCCTAGTGAAACATAATACTTAGTCTTAGCGAAACAAATCCAGGGAGGGAGATGGTAGCCGGTAGATGGTAGTTACCACCTTTAGACCATCGTGCCATGAAGTCACCTATGAATACACTTATTTCAAAAATCGTTGTCGCAGCCGGAGCTGCAGTCCACTGTCTTAAGCCTGCAAAGGATGTCGGTAATTGAAATAGAAATTTGTTTCATCATCTATCACTGCAAAACATATTATGTTCATATACCACAAACACTTAAAACCAAAATATGCGATGGATACATCGATAACAAGAGTAGAAATACCAACATCCTTTGCAGGCTTCAGAGTGTGGACTGTAGCTTTGATTGCTACTACAATTTTTGAAATAGGTGTATCTAATATCGAATTGGGGTGTCTATCCGACGAAGTTTTATTGTTATGCTAATAGTATTGGCCTTTTCCAAAACAAGTAAAGGACTGCGTACTAGTATCAATAATTAATGTAATTAAGAAATGAACCTCATAATTAAATAGAGCCCATCAAGATATGTAAGATTCCTGATTCAATTTGGTTGTATTCTGACCATGATACAGCCTCATAAAAATGCCTAAAAAAATGCCAGTTTTGAATGGCTGTAACTCACTCAATATCCAACCAAAAGCACCAAATCTCATGAATCTTACACATCTCGATCTGCTCTTTTATATTTTGAGGTTCATTTTTTAATTATATTAATTAGGGAAACTAGTACCCAGTCCTTTACTCGTTTTGGAAAAGGCCAGTTGTCCTCATTCCCGTGGGATGAATTATTCAACAGATTAACCTATCAGCCACCTATCAAACTATCCTTTGGGAGAAATGGCCGGGAATTTGTAAAACAAGAAGGCATATTGAATTCTAAACCGCACACTCCTGTGTGAATGTATTTTTGAATGAAATTTAAGCTTGAGATAAAACAAGAAGAGGTTCAATTTAAACTTAGAAGATTTAAATTAGGAATCACAAATCTAAGCGAACTTTAAAAACCTCCTCTTATCGATTCAAGGTATGTATAAAGCAAAGACTCGTCCGATCGACTAAGGTCAATTGATTTATTTTAAACTGTCAACGGTCCGAAAAAATGAAAAGTGCGCTTCAAGCTTTAAATTTATAATAGTATTATATAAACTTCATATCATATGTATACATGCAGGTATAACTTAAATCTACTATCGGTCCACATGGACAATTCTTCTTTCATGATGATAACAATAATATCAATAACAATTATGCTAGCTAGGAAAGAAGAAGAATTTAATAATAATAATAATAATAATAATAATAATAATAATAATAATAATAATAATAATAATAATAATAATAATAATAATAATAGTTTATTTCTTAACAAACGTATTTAAAATAAAACTCAATGCTTTTTACAAATAAACATCTATGATAAAAACACAAAAAGCGAAACTACGTACTAAAAACATTATATCAACCGTGTGTTATTTAAAACTGCCAATTGGGGAACAAATTTTATGCTCATACGTTTATTCCACAACGTCGGTCCTGCCACAGAAAATGCCTGATCGCCAAATGTAACTGTTCTAGATACTGGTACAACATAGTTTATGATCGTAGATGAACAAAGAGTACAAGATGGCATTTATCGACTTTTCGTTAAATCACTAGATCAGGCTCGTAACATGATCAGCCGGGGACTCAAGCCCAAAAATTAGGCCCGGATCAGGGATCAAAGGCCAGGGCTCAGGGATCGAAGGGCTGGGATCGAGGATCAGTGGGAAATTGTGTCTGATTCGGGGATCAAGGATCAAAAGTTTGGAAATAATTGGGATCAGGGATCAAAAATTCCGAAATAATCCGGGATCAATAGGTTCAAAATATACCATGTTACGAGCCTGCTAGATAGCTTGATGCAGTATTCGTGTTTCATAACATCTGAAAGTCTGTCATATTCTATTTTTAGGATGAAAATTTAAATTTTTGATAATCCAACTATTTCCTTAAAACAACGACAATAAACTGTTATAATCATATGCATATGTAAGTAATAAATACAAAATGATCTGTATGGGATATACATATATCTCATACAGATCGGACGCAAATATTGTATAGTACTTATGAAACTCCAACTATTAATAGTTCTTTTATATTTTACTAATTATTGCTAAATTGTCAAGATTAAAGTAAATCTGGTCAAGAAAATTCAAGTGGGACGATTTTGTATCTAAAGGCCCGTGCAAACGCACGCAACATTGTTAGACCAACATGGTTGCTCCAACATGTTGGGCCCGTTTAAACACCCTGTTGGATGATGTTTGATGAAACTCATCCAACATTTCTTTTGTTCTCGTGCTCAACAAACCGTATCGCAACAATGTTGGCCAACAATGTTGCGTGCGTTTGCTCGGGCCTTAATATAGAACCTCCTTCATACACCGAATGCCCCGGGGGGGGGGGGGTTCTCCCTTTATCCAAGTGGTAGGGGTGATCGGCGTACCTTTTAGGGTTAAAATATTTCCAGTGCGTACCTTTTAGGGTCCATTTAGAGATTTGGCTCAAAAATCAGTTCTAAGGGTCGTTTTTACTCTGCTTTATTTGTATCTGAGCGTACCTTTTAGGGGTCATTTTCAAAATCTCCGCCGATCACCCCTACCACTTGGACAAAGGGAGTACCCCCCCCCCCCCCCCCCCCCCGGGCCGAATGCCCATATTCCCGCTACTTCATTGCCATATTTTAAAAAATTCATATCTTAAATGACCACCACCTCAAAATTATGGATTAGAATGACATCAACAATGTTAAAAACTTTGAGACAAAAGTATTACATTCTTGAGAATTTCAAAAGTCTGAAAAACATCACAACGAGGCTAGCAAGGAAACAGTGCACACATATAAATCTCTGTCATTTTGATTCCAAGTAGCTTCACTTGAATTATATTCATAGGACTGAATAAAAATACATATTTCTGCTCGCTCTTTCTAATGGTAGTGCTTTTTTAAGACTAGGTTTTTGTTTATGAAAGGCAATAGTGGCTATATTGGCATTCGGTCTATTGTTGTCATTTTCTCATGAATAATTAATGAGTTTTATAAATCAGGATAATTATAAAAATTATGTCAGTATATCATGGTAGTATTAATGGACAAAAGCAATATAAAACATACCTTCCGGGATGTCTGAAAGCGCTTTAATGATAGAGATAAGAGAATCTCCTTTCAGTAAATAAGATAAGATATCATTAATGACATTATGATTGATTATTATATTGGCTATGTAAAGTTGATTGCGATCGAATACTTTCTTCCATGCCATTTGTTCCGATTCCTTTATTTATTTTTCCCTTCATTTATCAATTCATTCATTCATTCATTCATTCATTCATTCATTCATCCATTCATCCATTCATTCATTCATTCATTCATTTATCAATTCATTCATTCATTCATTCATTCATTCATTCATTCATTCATTCATTCATTCATTCATTCATTCATCCATTCATCCATCCATTCATTCATCCATTCATCCATCCATTCATTCATCCATTCATCCATCCATTCATTCATCCATCCATCAATTCATTTATTTATTTATTCTTCCATCCATATATTATTATGTAAATAGTGCATTTAGCATTGCTACAATATTTCGCCATAATTAATGAACGGAATAAAGAAAGCGCACATGTCGGTGTACAACATCCAATCAATTTCTAATAAAAAAAACACTTTTATTATATAACTTACAGTGTGTTGTAGCATCGCAAACTGACAAAAATTGTATCAGACATGTGGCCGGTATTTTCTTAATTTAACACCATGTATGTTATATAGTAAACAGAATACATGAGCACTTGGAGATACACCTAATTCAAAAAAGGTTGACGGGGCGAACGGCGATTGGCGATTGGTGATTGGCGATTGCGGGTCTGTGGATAATACAAATTTCTTCTTATTCTATTCTAAATTACCCAAACATCGTTAAGCGATGACCTTAGATGGATGTCTCGAAGGTTTCGCTGAAAGGTGGAGGCATTGTTTGGGTAATTTAGAAACGAATAAGAAGGAATTCATATTAACCATCGCCAATCACCAATCGCCAATCGCCGTTCTCCCCGTCAACCTTTTTTGAATTAAGTGTATAACATTTTTCTTAATTCTGTTCAATCTCGATATCTCTCGTGTGAACGCAGCAGCAGTTGAACAATCGAAGATAAATTCCATATCTCCGTGCGCCCATTTATTAAAGAAGATAATAAAAGAGAAGAGAAGAGAAGAGAAGAGAAGAGAAGGGAAGAGAAAGAAAAGAGAAGAGAAGAAAAGAGAAGAGAAGAGAAGGGAAGAGAAGGGAAGAGAAGAGAAGGGAAGAGAAGAGAAGAGAAGAGAAGAGAAGAGAAGAGAAGAGAAGAGAAGAGAAGAGAAGAGAAGAGAAGAGAAGAGAAGAGAAGAGAAGAGAAGAGAAGAGAAGAGAAGAGAAGAGAAGAGAAGAGAAGAGAAGAGAAGAGAAGAGAAGAGAAGAGAAGAGAAGAGAAGAGAAGAGAAGAGAAGATAGCGTCTTAAAGAGCCAAATATGTGGGATATGCTCTTGACAATGATAATGAAGGGCCGGTTATGTACTAACGCCTATTACAAGTGATGGTCGGCCTTTCGGATAGTCTAGCGGTTAGCCTGTGTCTAGAGTTTTGTCCACAGTTATTTATATTGAAACAATATGGCACAAAAACGTTTAGTATGTATTTGAGTATAGCTAAAAGTGGTAAGCGGTAATGTAAGATGTATAGTTTAGCTGGATAAATAATGAATATGGCTATTTTATATTTCATTAGAAGGTAACAATATGACTTCGAGCTCAATTTAGAATTAATTTGCACTCGTTTGTTTTTCAAAAAGTCCTTAATTGCATGACCCGTAGGGTAAGTGAACAGTACTCAGTTTAGTACTCAGTTTAAATATCGAATTATTATATGAATAATCTTAAAAACCAGCCGGCTATAATGACTAAGCTTACTGATTTGAACGGAATGAGGTCTTAAAAATCGTTGTCGCAGCCGAAGCTACAGTCCACACTCTAAAGCTTACTAAGGATGTCGATGTCGGTAATATGAACTGAATATGTGATTTATTATGCGCTTTTTAAATAAATATTTGCTGCATAATCTTCCCCTGCAACAATTTGTTATGTTCATATAGCACAAGCACGTAAAATCAAAATATTCTATGGATATGAAATCGATAACAAGAGAAGAAATGCCGACATCCTTTGCAGGCTTCAGAGTGTGGACTGTAACTTTGATTGCGACTACAATTTTTGAAATAGGCGTATATTTGAATCAATGGTGCATAAGCATACATACGATCATACCAAAATTAATGATTTAAAAGATAAAATCGAATTCGACTAATTCACTTGCATGATAAAAAAATCCATTATAAACCATTGTAAGTCTATCTAGACTTTAATTAATAGCTCTTATATTTGTAGACATAGGTAAGAGCACAGACACTACACTCTACAACGCCTTAATTCCTCTAGTCAAACGCTCTATTCTACCATGGCTGCCCTTCGTGTACTAAGCGTTATGGTCTTCGTTCTTGCTGTTGTTATGCGGAGCCAAGTAGAGGGAGGATCCATCAGGGGATTTCTGCAAAACTCGGGTGAGGTTTTACTAGTACTGGTTAATAATATCTTGGTAGTGAATAGTAATTTAGGTAAACCAGATGTAGTTTAGAAGAATTTTCGAGAAGCCAGCGAAATCACATGTGAAAGTTCTAAGTTATTCCAATATTGTCAATTGATTTTGAAACAAAATTATAGTTCGATTCCAATTTATATACTTTTTTGACCGTAGAAAATCGACTGAAATATCGCGATTGTAGGTCGTAAAACGAAATAATTTTTAATTTAAAATGTACTTTTACGAGTATAAATTGCTCAAAATTGACTTTTGATAAAATTAGGGTTTGTTAAGGTTCAAAAATATTTGTATTGATCGAGAAAAAAAAACTGTTGATGATGCATTGTATAATGTCCAGAACAAACGGCTTCAACATTTGCTTTAACATCCGTTCGATTTTGTTGAATTGCAATGTTGAAGCCGTTTGCCACCCCATTTCAACATTGTTAAAACCTTTTGCCCCCTACGTTCAACTAAACATCGTTCAACAACCATTCTACAGTGTTGAACAAAATCGAATGTTGAAGCAAATGTTGAAGCCGTTTTTCTTGTAATATTTCTTTTGTATGAGCGATCAAAATTCGTCTTTTCTCACACTAAAGGACATACAAACCGTCTGTAAATTTGTTCTAAATGTGAACTCAACAAACTAAATAAGAGGAAATCTTCACTCAAATTATCCATGCAGACACCATCTTCTAGTGTGCAAACGACGATTTACTTCATCGCATAAAGCGAAAGAATCCGACAAAATATTTCCGTGGCTTGCTCAAAATCAGTTTGAATCCGCTTACATAGTATTGAGATTCTTTTACTAAATCGCCTTATCGTTATTAGCTTTTCATTTTTTTAAATATTTTTGCCTATTTTTTCTGATATTGATATCTGTATTTTGCTAACAACCGATTGAAGATTTTCCATCGTGTTTATTATTATGATTTCTCCTCGATCTCAGTTACAGTTACATGTACAGTAAACTGTTTAATGTTGATAAGATTTTTCATATCATTATTGGATGCATGCTAACTAACAAAAATACTTTCTTACATCCATACTTTTTTTCCTGTTATGTAAATTTTATTCTTTTCATTTTCATTTTTCCTATTTGTTAGATACTGATTGCAAAGACGAGTATGGAATGATTTGTGGAACGGTAAGAAAATTGATATAAGCCAATCTTATAATACTGCACTGCAAAAAAGGCTGAGTACTGGATACAACTCAGTATAGTGACTTAAACTTTATAGTGAGTAAACCCAACTCTATAGTGAGTAAAAGTGAGGTTGAACTCAATATATTGAGTACATTGTACTCAATGGCACAACTAAATTTATGTTTGCTCTTCTTAAAAATGATTTGGGTTGTCCTGTGTCATCCTGAATGCATGATCAACTCAATATACTGAGTTGTATCTACTCAGCCGTTTTTGCAGTGTGGGAATGGCAACGAAACTAGATGATACTGAAAGCGGTGAGTTTCTCGCTCATTCTCACTACCCCTTAAATATTTTAGCACACAACTCTGCTCACATGTTGGTTATTGCTGAATACCGACCGATTGCCTTCGACCACATCAAATCTATTTACACATGAATTTACGTATTTACGAGTGTTATCGCGCTGAACTTTCGCCGCTGTGGTCCAGGTTCGACTCCCGGCTCGTGCATGGATTATATGTGATTTGAGTTTGTTTGATGTGTTCTTCTCCGGGTTACCGGTTTTCCTCCCTCCGCAAATGAACATGTGAGCCGAGTTGTGTGGAAAATAATTAACGTAGAGGTCAGTAGTGGATGTGAGTGAGTCTCCCCCATTAGTGGGACACACGTGTCCAGCTAGAAGAGTGAGACGTTAAAAAGTAATGTATTTATATTCATTTATAGTTTGTTATTCAATGTTTGAATCATCGATCATTTCTCTAGGTCATCAAAGAGGAACACTGTAATTACCCTGAATACACAAGGTTTGGTACGTTCGCCAGGCGGCAATGTAAAAAATTCTGTAAGCTGTGCAAGTGAAGGTAGGCTTGTAGGATGGTAATAATAGCGCGATAATGTTGTTTGTTAGCAACAGTAATGCCGGATGCTCATGATACAACAGTGATGACAAGAAAGCAAGCCGGTGGTGCTGGTGGGTGGCATGGGTGGCCTAGCGGCGAAAGCGCTGGCCTTTCACCACTGTAACCTGGGTTCGATTCCCGGCTCGGACGACATGTTAATACAAAATGTAGAGTTTGTTTAATGCGTTGTTCTCTCTCATGCCAAGAGGGGTTTTATCCGGGATATTCGATCTCCCTCCCTTTATGTGAGAAGTGATGTGTGCTAAAATATTTAATGTATGGGTAGTATTGAGCTCGAGTGTGTCGAAAACTTAAACATTAGCCACTGGCTAGGGAGATTCGGGAACGACTCCCTGTATCTAGACGTTAAACAATGATGTATTTATATATGTTGGCGATAATGATGATGATCAATTACAAACATCAAGTGTAAGCAGTATATTTATCCTTATTTTTTATTTTGCAGGCTCAAGTAGGATCAAGTGTGTAGTTCTTGCAGTATCATAAAACCAATGTCATACATGAAATAAAGTTAATGAATGCTACGGTGTAAAATAAATGTTTGAAATATAACAATAAAAGATCGATAAAGCCTCATCGTGGATATCAATATTATGAATTTTCATCAGTCCAAAAACACAAACCTTCCCTAAACAAACAAAACACTATGTACATTGCAAAGCATTTCCTTTGGGAATTACATGCACTTTTAAAACAAGATGGTTTCACTGATGTAATTACCATTTCCTGATGATGACTATATAGTCGAAAACGTTTGAAAAAAGTCTCCAGAAACATCAAATCTAAATGCCTTATTTTCTACAATAACATGAATGTATTTAAAACTTGTGAGCTTGGGATAACAATTGAAAACGCAATTCCAATACATCTTAAATTATCACCATGCTTTTCTACCGAAACCAGTCATCGAGTAATTTTTACTATGCTTTTCAACCTGAAACCAATCATCAAGTTTAACAATTTCCTTGTTCCAAATTGAATTAAATTGCGTTATTTTATCCATGAAGGCATAATTTTTATCCATGATGCCATAAAAGATTTATGTCATCAGCATATATATTTAGCAAATCGAAGTGTCTTTTCTATGGTCTATACTCTTATCGAACATAGAAATGACGTAAGAAAATGGTCAAAACTCAAGTGGAACCACGAGCGCAGCGAGTGGTTTCACTGCAAAGTTTTGGCCATTTTCTTACGTCATTTCTATGTTCGATAAGAGTATAGACCATAGAAAAGACACTTCGATTTGTTTTTTACCACAATCTCATAATATTGTTCTACTTTTTCAATTTTTATGTATAAAATAGACAGAATGTGACTGTTATATGACGAATATGTCACGCATCAAACTCAACGGTTTCACTTCATGCTACGGCAAATAAAACAATTCGCAAAAATGATCAGTTTTAAATGAGAAGTAAAGAAATAAGCCTTTTTCTGTAAGGAAATACTGTTTATCGTTTCTCTTTTGTAAGCTATAAAAGTAAAACAACTACGGCGAATAGGCGACTTCAGTTGCGCCCTTGCAAAACTTCGCAAAACAGAATTCAAAATTAAATAAGTCAACAAGCACAAACCCTTGATATAGTTAAAGCTAGTACATAACTTAGGTTTTCAAAAGAGTGCTAAAAGAATGGCATTTTTTATCAAAACCACGTTTTTGAGTATGTTTTTGTTGGACAGAAATCAACTTGACTATTGACGAAAATTTGACAAAAAGACTGAAAAACTGCATCAAATCAAAGAGACGAAAACTCAATGAGGACATAGTGACATTTATTATAATTTTTTTACTTACAGAAAATTGTTTTCCATTCAGGGTTTATCCAGAAATGAGCTTTTATCACAGTTTTTAGACGAAAAAAACATCGTGTTGATGACAAACGTTCCCTCAACTTTGCACAATGTTGCGTGACGTTGTGTCGTCAGCACACGTGGTGTCTATCCTCCAATCAGCGCGCGAGATTTCACACAATTGTTTTTTCAAATTTGAAAAAGCTTACGAAAGCATCAAATGGCGTCATTTTCATGGGTCTGTCCTCTTATCGAACATGGTTTTCAACCAATCAGCGTGCGAGAAATTTTATAGTTGTGGTAAAAAGATTACTTCATAGAAAGTGCGGCGTACGGGGTTATATTCACGAGTTGTTTGTGTAAAACACGAACGAGCGAGTCTTCGAGCGAGTGAGTTTTTTTACACAAACAACGAGTGAATATAACCCCGTACAAAGCACTTTCTATGATGTTTTCTCTTTATTATATATATAACTAGAATTCACATACAAACACGTTTATTTTGATTGAGTAAAAATGACAAATTTTGTCGAAACTTTCGTAAGTTTTAAGTTTATAAGTTAAGTAGATGCATGCAATGTCAACTATACACAATTAAATTGAAAAACTACGCTTGTCAGTTTATAAAAGGAAAATGGATATATAAAAAGTCAATATAAATATTAAAAATGTACTTTGATTGTTTTTCATTAGTCGCTGTCCGGCGAATCCAAGATGCAATAATGACGGCGGCGCTTAGTTGTCGTTTCTTCACGAAAAGCTTCCCTTCTTCGTCTGAATTCTTGCCCTTCTATTATCGTTGTTGAGTAGTCTTTCTTTCGTAAGTAACGGTCAAAGCTCGATATGAACGACCTTAAAGTTGTCGGTTCGTATTGACTATTCATCCCCATCTTTATTCCTTACTTCAACGAGAAAAGCAGAAAGCAGCTCGTCTAAATCTCTTGGCTGGATTTCTTCCAGGTTTTGTTGCACATTTTTTGTTTCAAGATATTCAGTCAATAAAGCCAGGTCTCTCTTCGTCTTGCTTAGTGTGTTTTTGTTTTCTTGGTTTTGAATAAACTCATCTACCGGCACATCTAGTGACACAAAACGACTCGCCATTTTGTTCACATCAGCAAAGCTACAGAAAACGCAATTTTGTTTTGGCGGGAAGCCATTCAAATGTCACAATTGCTCGTTTTATGATTGGTTGGTTTGGTCAACTCTAAATTTTGATTGGTTATATTTTTACACTGTGAAAAGCTGTACGCGATGCTGATTGGTCGTATTGCATTTTTCACCAGTGAAATATAAAGCATAGAGATTTTTATAATAGAGATTTATTGTATGAAATTCTAGTTATATATATAATAAAATAACAAATGCTACAAATAAATGAGAAATAGTTTAGGTCCGAGTATTGACCCTTGTGGGACCCCTTAAGACATATTGGTAAATAATTTTGAATTTTTTTTTTTATTAGATACATACTGTTTTCGATCGCCGCTGAGATAACTTTGGAACCATTTTAACGTACTTTTCGAGATGGCATAGTATAAAAGTTTAGCAATTAAAATGCCGTTGCTTACAGTGTCAAGGGATTTTGAAGGAAGGAAATTTTGGTTTCATCAATTGAATCATTTATTTCAAAAACGAAATCAAGAATTGCTATTGTTTTTTTGTTTTTTTTTCGGAACCCAAACTGATAGTCACAAAGCATTAAATGGTTGCGTTCCAAGTGCCCGGTTAAAGAAAATTATTTTTTCGAATATTTTCACACGCCATAGCTCACTTCATACATAGTTCACTTAGTCAAATAGCAATTAAGTAGATGTAAAACGATAAGGAAAATAATGATCAAAATAGCGGTAAGCAATAAAAGTGAAGATAAAAAGAGATAATGGTGGTAAAACGAAGTCAATAAAAAGATATTTCCTAATATAGCGAGATATATTGACGATAAGAAAATGGGTCTTAAAATAATGATCAGAAATAAAGGTGAAGTTAAAAAAAATAATGGTGGTAAAAAGAACAAAATAGAAAGATGTTTCCTAATGTAGCGAGATATATTGACGATAAGAAAATATAAATTTTAAAAATAATGATCAGAAATAAGTGATGATAACAGAGATAATCGTAAGAAAGAAACTGATAAGAAAATGATTCCTACAAATTCACGATAAGAAGATTCATAGATGGAGTCAGCGTTTCAAAGTGAGCAATTTAACTAATTAACTGAACAGCGTATAAAAAGTAGGTTAACATTTATCAAAAGTTAACCTCGCGTTAAATCGATCTGACACTAAATAGATTAGCATCACAACTATCAGTACGTTTTACCAACCTTTAAAACTCCTTTTGTTTTGTTTTTTTCTAATCACCTGAATTCAGTATAACCACATATCAACCAATTATCAGGCCGTCATTGATTACTGCTGCGTTAAAGCATTAGTCACATAAACAACACCCATCTCATTAAACTTTCATTGAGGTGGCTGACTACTAACCCGTGCGGTTAATCGCCGCTGAATTACCATAGCTGCCAACGAACAATTTCATAATAACTCTTCGAAGGATCATACAATTTCTTACTTCAACAAACCAAAACATTTATTTTTCTGCGCGGGACCCTACATTTAAAAAGAAAACAAAAACGGAGTTCATATCCACATTAATAATGAGACATGGTTCCCGAAAGTTGTACTTTCAACTTTGTTATGCTAGTATCAAATACACCGATGAATTGACATGATTTCTCTGCAATATTGTTCCTACGATACCGAGATAAGAAAAGATGTACATATTTACACGTATACACACACACATATCTATATAAATAAATAAATAAATAGAATAGAAGTAGGTTGGTTTGCGATAACAATCACAGCACGTATGAAAAGTTGGCACAAAAAAAGATTTTCATCGATAAAGATATTGTATGGTTTTCTCATCATGAAATTGAACCATTGTGGTCGATTATGAATTAAATGCGCAATACTTGTGGTTCGTTTCTGTTTATCTGTTTGATATTTTGCAACAGAAGCGTAGCGTGGGAGGGCTGGTGGGGGGGGGGGGGGGGGGTACGGTGTAGGGATACGCGCTCCCCTCTGAAGTTGTTTGAAATTAATTGTCGGTACAAAAAATATCAAATATTAGAAATCAAATTAACACATAACCTAAGAAAATAAAAGAGAGAGAGTGAGAGAGAAATAATACGAGCAAGCAATTGAAACATATTTAAACAATTTTTTGATGCCATGCTTCATGTGATCACTTCCCCCCTCCCCCTCACTACATTCCTCTCTGTTTTGCCCCAAACGTTTGCCCCAATTGTTCTACATTATTAAACTTTCATGTCTACAAGTCTAGAACTAATGTGATCAGTAACTGCATGACCCTTCATTTTGCCTCCACTTCGTATAGTTGCATGATAAACACCACACAACACTTGACGCATGGGCTGGTCGGTCAGCCTGGCCCACGATCATATATTTTATTAAAGAAAACAAACATCATAAATATAATAACAAATTCTAAACCTTAAATCCGGTCACGAAAAACCAAAACCGCATTGTAGAAAAATAGGAACGTGAACCCCAAACTAATTCTATGAGCCTTGCAAAATCCTTCTCGGTTTGAGCGCTTATGGAACAATTTACCTAAACATTTACGACACTATCTTTCTGTGGATGTTTTTAAGAATAATAAATCACTTTTTTAACGTCTCAATCTTCTAGCTGGACACGTGTGCCCTACTAATTGGGGAGACTCAGACACACACTCACTACCTCTACGTTAATTATTTTGCACACAACTCGGCTCACATGTTCATTTTTGGGAAGGGAGGAAAACCGGATAACCCGGAGAAAAACCCTCGTGGCATTGGAGAGAAGAACATGTCAAACAAACACAACTCACGTATAATCCATGGGCAACATGGAATTGGACTTAACATTAATTTATTTAAGCTATAATCCATTTGTATCTGTATATCTTGCTTTCTATACAAGTAGGTATATATGTATATTAAACTGTTTGTTATTGTTATTATGTATTTGGGGGGGGGGGTAAGGTTTACATATGGTGAAATAACAACAATACAGTGTCTACGATAGAAAAATAAAGTATATGTTATACCAATATAAACTATAGTAAAAACTTAAGCTAAATAAAAAATGTTAAATTCTTTTCCAATATAAAATAGTGAATGTTCTTATTTTTTCCATCTAACAAAAAGAACCACAATGTTACCGTGATTTGTTTGGTGTATTTTTGAACTGGCTTTTTGTGGGTTCCTTCTTGGTCAGGTAGGTCACTGTGGACAACCAGAACTCGTGAATGAGGTAATTCTTCATACTTTACTGCACAGGTGTCACCATCTGTACCAATGTCACACGGTATATAAATGGCAGCGTTTTCAACGATTGTACATCAGCATTTTTAGAAACCATCCACAAGGTTCAACTAACAGCATCTATATAAAATGGCCGCCCTTCGTCTCTTGGTTCTCTTCATGATCGGCACTATTGTCTTGGCAAGTGCTAACCCTCTATGGGAAGAGATCTTGGCTCAACATGGTATGATTGCCTTATTTTTATGATATTTAATTGTTGGTGCAGTTACTATATGCATACGTCTGCCCTGGTTACTTTGTTACAATTTTGTCATAGTTATTTCAGCATAGTCATCGTTACTGCTGCATAAATATACAGCAATTTACAGAAATTCTGAACCTACTAGCATATCATACTGGGTGCATTATTATTAATTCGGCCTTAACCCAACAATTCATTGAATGACGCGTACCATTTAAGCATTTTGATAGTTTTTCTTGATTCTTAGACCTCGAGAAGGCCCGAGAAACCACTTTTGATAAGGCACAATTGAACAGAATTACCCATAATGCACCTGATATACATTGGTGGTTTCAGAATTTCTGCAAATATTGCTTAATGTCGATCATAATCGAATCGTTATCGATCGTTGCTATACTATGTAACCGTATAACTATAGCTATTGTTTTCTTTATCGTTGTTATTGTAGTAATCGTTAACGATCATTGCTACTATCGAAACTGTTATTACCCTTTTAATTATTTCTTTGTCAGTTGTCGTATTCCTTGTCATTGCCACAGTCTTTATCGTTCTATCTGTCATTGTTTTTGTTGTAATTGTTATCATGATAGTTGTTATATTATCGTTATGCAGAATGGATGCTCGGTTTTGGCGCTGCCGCTATTGAGTTTGTACTCTTGCTATTATTACAATTTTTTGCTCTTTCTATTTGCAGAACGACGGGATGCCAGCCCACGTAAGTAAATTGACATTGAAAATAGTACAAAGCTTTTAGCTTACTTTGACATTCAAGTTGTTTGAACTGAAGACTCTTTACATGTTTATTTGTTATTCAAAATATCAGTATATGTAAAAAGGGAATCAACAATGTTGTGTGCGAAAATATGTACGGGTAGTGAGTGTGGATCAGAGTCATCTCAACTTGTATCTGCATGTCTTAGATTTAAAAATAATATTAATTTGTTTTCTCTTCATCTAAAGGTTGCGAAGACAAATTCACTAGTTCGATTTGTGGAACGGTAAATATTCCTATACCTACTACGTTCAGGACTGAGTAACGTTACTATAGAGCCTTTTTAGGCACTGACCGGTTTCATCTTTGTACGATCGTGCCTGGAAACAAAAATCATTTAGAATATTTTAATATTTCAAATTTTCAATCAATTAATTCATAAAAACATTTTCTTTTTTTCTTTTTCTATCGTTCTTTTTTAGAGATTTATTGTAAATTTCAATCAAAAACATTTAAGAAAAAAAAGGACACAACCAACTTAGAATTTTAAAAGCGTGCACAGCATGAATATCAGAGTTTCCAGGATATACCTCCAGCGGAAGTCGTTATATAAACGCGTTTTTTATTTAGTTTTTATGTTTCTCCCACTGATGTCTATTCTTTCCGTTTAAGGTCGTAGATAGAAAAAAATGTGCACAGCCCACGTCAAGAATGGGCAGCTTTGCACAAGCTAACTGCAAAAAAATGTGCGGTTTATGTTAAGGTATTGGTGCCCTTTCTTGATTCTTTAACTTATTAACTATGATATACAATCACAAAATGATAGGTTTTGACTTCCCTGCTGACAAAGAAAATACCAAGAAAGAATACCTCGTTACATGTACAGCTTTACATGTCTCTGATAGTCACTATAACAGCCACTATGTACATGGACCTACATGAGAACTATTCCGCAGTAGTAATTGTAACATATTCCAAGGATAAAGTGTACGCTAGTGCTCCATCACTTTATACAACAATTTAAAGTAGAACCCCGGCTAACACGGTCACGGCTATTGGTGCTCATATTACGTGGGGTTCAATACACATCATTGTGGACATTTAATTGAAGTCCTAGAACTAATAATTACTATTTTTGTTATGTTGAATAGTTCCCTATTTGGATGGTAACGGATTGGATTAAAGACAACGACAACATGGCAATTAAGTTCTAAATTATGGATATCCATATAATCAACCAATGATGATTATTGCGAAATAAAATATTATAAAGCATGACAAATGACTTGTGGTGGATTATTTCTAATAATTGATAGTACATACTTATGGGATTCAACCTCGCCAATTAACAAACGGAGCAAAAATTTACCCGCGACTTTTACGCGCAACTTTAATCCGCGACTTTTGCCCGCGACTTTGACCCGCGGCTTTTACGCTCGACTTTCACCCGCGACTTTTACCTGCGACTTTTACCTGCGACTTTGACCCTCGACTTTGACCCGCGCAGATTAGATCAGTGCTTCCTGGCAGGATATTTAATTCGAGATTAAAAAAAAATACCTGCCATGCTTGGCGATTACGAATCGTATATGTGCTTTATTATATGGAACAAATAATTCGTTCAAAATATCTCGAGTCAACAATTCAAAAGTTGCAGTCCAATGGATAGGTTGCTGTCCAAATTATGGATCGCCACCAACCTCGTTCTCATTGCCCTCTCACTTCGCTTTTGGGTGGGGCGAAGGGAGAGGGCCCTGGGAACTAGATTGGATCGCCACGTGACTAAAATGCGAAGATGTGATTGGAGGATTATTTGTGAGGTATAATAATGATAACAAAAACATCTCGCGGGGATATTGCTAGCCTCCTATACAGCCTTTCGTTTGTGTCGTATTGCGTCAGTGACGACATAAAGGAGCGGCTGCATAGGAGGCTAGGATATTGCACGACATTTAGCAAAGTGTTATTTATGAAAGTACATACCTTTATTTCACCTCACACCCCTACCCCACACCACCATCTTGTAAACATGAATATTTTCAACAATGCAACATCCAATTGATCCAAAGTGATTTTAGTGATTTTAGATAATCGGTGATTGATCGAGAAATTCACACTATTTCTCGTATATAATCACCTACAGCGTTTTTTGCTCTTTAATAAGAAATGAGTTAACATTTTTTTTAAAAAAAGGCTGTTCACTTTTTGAAAAAAATCCTTGTTGTATTTATACTAAAGCAATAGCGCTTTTCACAGATGACGTCACAATGATGGGATTGAAATGCGGACAAGCCAAGCCCAAAATGCATACTAATATGCTGCAACAATGTTTTTTTGTCTTGTTGTTTCTAATTCATGGAAAAACTATGGTTTTTCGACTGATATTCATCTTCTTTTCGTTGTAATCGAAGCCCTTTTTTACAAAGTTTGTCCGCATTTCAATCCCACAAAGCTTTGTAATATCTATTTTTAGTAACCGTGAAAAGTGCCATTATACACCTCAGGCTCAATGATATATCGGTGAAAAATAACCTTGAATACGTCTCGATATTAAACACTACGCCTTCACCGAATAATTGTTAAATATAATAATTGTTTAGAATTGACTACTACTACTGCATCATCGATCTTTTCAGGATCTAGTACCCGGGGGGGAATGAGGTACTCCCTTTTTCCAAGTTTTTAGGGGTGATCGGCGGAGGTTTTGAAAACGACCCCTTTTAAGGTACGCACATATAAAAATAACTCATAAAGCCTTGTCGATTTTTACCCCCAACAAAGCAACAAAACAGAGTAAAAATGACTCTTAAAGGTACGAAATCACGGTATTTTTACCCTCAATGGTACGCCGATCACCCCTACTACTTGGACAAAGGGAGTACACCCCCGGGATCTAGTGTCAGGCGATTTTAGAAAATTTCATGTCGCGATGGGTTAATGTCGAGAAACGTTTGTTCCTGCGCGAATATTTAATAAACACACATAAAAGCTTATCTGTATTTGAACAGTCTTCGTATTTTGTACTTATGATGAGTTATATCAAAACCCAACCACTGAACTTGGACTTTTCAACTAATAACGAAATACAATGAATAGAATATACTCAAGTGATGACGTCATAAAATGATATTTTCTCTATATTATATTTTTGGTTCTTCGATTTTAATAGGCAATCACAAAAGACGTTCACACAGCAAATTTGACCGGAATTCGTCAAATATCAGCTGAGATATATCCACTTGAATATATAATTTCCCCATACAAATCACTGATTTTCAGCCAGGTTTCAAACTTTTGGAATTGAGCTTGAATTACAGTGATTTGTATGGACGAATTGTATATTCAAGTGGCCATATCTCAGCTGATATTTGACCGATTCTGATTCTCGCCAAATTTGGCGTGTGAACGTCTTTTGAGATTGTCCATCAAAATTGGTAACCGAAAATTGTATAAGCCAAAATTTTTTTTTTCTTGACGTCACACTTGAGTACTCTATTGGATAATAATAATAATAATAATAATAATAATAATAATAATAATAATAATAATAATAACAAGTGTTGTCCTGTTCGAAACATAGATCATTAAAGCTCAGCCCGAGAGGGATGACGGGAAATGATGTTTTAATTACAAGTGATTAGTGTATAGGTGGGCGTAGTGTAGTGCCGGCATGCTAATTTGCCAACCCAGTTTTAACAATAGATTTTCTCTGTTTTAATAACAAAGGTTGGTTAATTGGCTAAACTATAACAAGATACGTCACTGTACGTCCACCTATTGAGACTGACGCAGGACTTTATTGAATAGATATGCCAGGATAGTATTCAGTTTTTTGGTCCATAAGTATGTTTTTCAAACAATATAATTTTACATTAATAACAATAAGGGAAACGCAAATTTTGTAATAATAATTTCACAATAATAATTTCACAATAATAGTTTTTATAATAATAACTTTAGAAGACGAATTTGACAATAAAAATTTCTCGGTGTATATTAAAGTCACGATTTATACTCGGATATTTCACATCTCAGGTTGACCACTTAATTAATATCATTATTTTGATACAAATATTTATATATTTTTTATTTATTTATTTATTTTTTTATACAAATATTTACTATAGAGTGTATTTCTCAGTGAAAATCAGAATGAATGGTGATTGATAGCCTTCTCCGCAGGCTACTCCTTAGAGATTCCTTTGTTGACGCGATCGGGATTCCTGTGTTGAAATATTTGGCAGAGAAGAACTCTCCCCCTCCCCCACTGTTGTTTGTTTTCTCCTCACCACAGGAAGCCCGATGAAAATAGATATAAGAGATGCCTGCGGAGAAGGCTAGGTGATTGATATCAGATGGATGGCATAGTGGTTTACCACGCCTCCCACCGCTTTGCAGCAGCTAATCATGGCCTGACGGGCATGGATTTTGATCTGAGTTGAGTTACTTTTATGTGCTTTTCTCTCCGATATTTCCAACAACTTTATTGAGTGATAACTACTACGTACAAGTTAAAGAAAATTTACAACACGAAACATTTGGATTACCCAAAGGGGAAAGCGCGAATGGGACTCTAAGTCCCATGCAAGGCGTCTCCCGCCTTAAATAATACAGAAAATAACAGAAAATTACGTGTAAAGTGAAAAGCTAATTATTGTTTAAAAGAACTAGCTAAATTATGAATAAAAATATATCAAGCAAAATCATTTGTGACAAGGACACTGGCGAACCAGATATTGATACGGTTTCCCTCCTTCTGCAAACTTCAACGAGAAGAGTTGTGTGCTAAAATATTTCAAATAGAGGTAGTGAGTGTGAGTTTGATTCTAGTAGGACTGGTTTCAGTGATTTACTTATTTTTTGTTGCATGTGAGCTGCAACTTTAATTCATAGATCCACAATTTGCTTGAGTGAACATAAAACAATTGCGTAGTATTTCCACTCGAATATAGAATGTCCGACAAACATCGTATATTTCAGAAAGATTTACCGCATTTACTGTTTTTTCCTAACGTACTCTTAGAATACATAAATTCCAAGACAGACTTATAAAGTTTCAGAGATCTATGTATATTCGTGCTGTATATTGAGAAAAACGTATTCGGCTTGTCGGACGTAGCAACAGTAACTAAGATAGAACACAATGGATAGTGGATCAATGAATTACAAGTTGTTCTCTTCTCCATCAGCTTCATCAACGCATTCTCTATCTATACGATGAATAACTGTTTTCATACAAAGCAATTTTCGAAGCTGGTCACGAAAGTAAGTGTTTTTAAAGCCATATATCCAAGGGTTTGTCACGCAACTCAAGCTCATGAGTAAGGCTGCTCCAAGATCGACATGAATAGAGATGTTGCTAATTCCAGCCACACGTAAGAAATGTACTACAGACACGGGGATCCACGTGATCAAGTAAACGCCCACCAGAAGTAACATTGTAGAGGCAACTCTAATCTGCATTCAAATGACAATAAAACTCGATTAGCGTCGATTAGTTCGCATTAGCCAGACTCGTACCCGGTCGCTTCTCTGTCTCTTTTTTACGGATCGCGGTGCATCAAGGGAAGACTGTACGTTGCGCACGCCCGGGAAAAAAAGAAGAGTAACGACGGGAATAGCTATTCATCGAGTTAAATGTTGAGTTGAGTTTGAGATGAACTTGAGTTATAAAAATACGAAAAACTCGCGAATAAAAACGATATCGGGCTCTTAACATGTTTATTACACTGTGAAGGCGTGAATAAAAGCTATAAAAACACAATAATAACAATAACCGTGGTATACTGGTGACATCGGTTACACATAAATCTGTTCAAAGTTGTATAACTTTGATATGTTTGCCGTGTTTTGAATATTTTAGCGCATGGTCTATCACTATATGAATATCTAAATAGTAACTGTTCTTTTAAAACTCATTGTTTTCACTCTGTGTTATAGCAACGAATGCTGGCTGAACTGACGGCAAGATGCATTGCTATCATAATTGAATATTAAATTTAGTGCACTGTACAAAATCTGAGTTCCCCATTGGCTCAAATCGTGAGTGCTGTAATTCGTCAGCGAACTCAATTTTAATATTAAAAAGGTTAGAGATTTTTCGTTCGTTCTTTATCTAATACAGTCACTTGCTGACTGTTCAATGAACTCGAAATTTGTTGAAACTTGGCGACGGCCTCGTGCAGTATTTAAAATTTTTTGTTCATTGAACAGTCAGCGCGTGACTGTATTTGCCGATAAAGAACTCACTTCAGTCTCTTACCCCTAAATACAGCTACTTGTTCATCGATGTGACATTGAGTCTATAAGAACGGTAATTATAAAAGATAATAACTTCGACACACAGCAATGGTGGGTATATTCAAGCTGCGCCCTAAAGGCCCGGGCGCAAACTGTTTCAACATTTGCTTCACGTACATTGGTTTGATTTTGTTGAACGCATAGAATGGTTGTTGAACGATATTAAGCGGAGGGGGCCAAACGGTTTCAACATTGCCATTCAACAAAATCGAACGGATGTTGAAGCAAATGTTGAAGCCATTTGCCCGAACCTTAATTAAGCTACCCAAAAATGTTGCGTTCCTAAGTGATTATGTATTAGAAAATAATTACATATTATATAGTTCAACCAGCTTTATCAGATCGATAAAAGCATTAAGTATTGATTGACGAAACGAAAATTAAATAATAAAATGGCACAAAATAACACATGCAAGTTAAAATAAAATAAAATATTAAAACTTTACAACTTAATTTTCTTAAACATTTTCAAGGAAGATATTGTTACATGATGTACTCACTTCTCGTTGGCTCAGCTTTGGTTTGGAGTGGTTGGAAAGGACAGCGTGAGGGAAGATCACATTCAAAGTCAATCGCTTTTTACTGAGTCTCATAGTCACATAAACACGAATATAACACCATATAGTCACAGAACACGGCACCCCAATAAGAATAATCACTAAAATACTAGTGTAGGAATCTGCACTACCATTAGCAATGAAGCACGTTGCCCTTGAAGCGTTGAAATCGTATCTTCCCAAACCAAGAAGTGGTGGAATAGCAGTAACAATCCCTACACACCAGACACTTCCAACCATCAATCTCGTGTTCCTACGACTGAAAACATTCTTGCTTTTACTTGGCTTTACAATAATAAAATATCTATTTATGCTTATCAAGGTTACACAAAGAAGAGAACTTGAAAGAAACACTAGAGTATAGAAACCATTAACCTGACAAAATACATCATTTCCTATCCATTTTCTCGTTATAAGCACAATGCAAGACACTGATAGTGAACAGACAATCCGTAAAAGGTCGGAAATTGAGAGGTTCACGATTAGCAAATTCGGGACAGTCCATAAATCTCGATTCTTGAAAACCACGAAGCAAACACACAAGTTTCCAAGAAGACCAAACACGATTAGAATAACAAGTAAAGTAATTTCGATGACTTGAAGTGAAATGTGAACAGCAGGGAGAACAAGGTCCGAGTTAGAGTTGTTCATATCTGCCATCTTTGCTCTTTCTCATGCAGTGATTTTGTATTTTGCAGCTGTATTTTTGAGTTTGATTACTCTCACAAAGACGATAATTCCCTTGTTGTCTCTTTTCCAGCTATTGTTGGTGCTGTTTTAATTACAAAAAGGACTGCGTTTTCAATTTTGAATTCAATGAATTAGTATTAACGCCTTTTCCAAACTGAATTGGCTTCTTTGATTGGAATAGCCATTTACGGTCTGTTTTGACTTGTTTAGCTGTAAGAAGCTAAAAACGTGGCCACTGATTAAACGCGTTTACATTTCCGACAGTTCACGAAGAAAACCCCAATGTTTACTCGAGAAAAATATCAGTAAAATTTCAATTCCCGCAGTGCGAATTCTCATCAAAAGTTGTCTTTCACCACAATGATCCCTCTTCAAAACCACTTTAAATGATCTCACAGGATGAAAGGAAATTTAGCAATTTGTTATTAATAATGGCAAAGCTAGAAGTGACTGGCTTTGTGTGTGAATAACTAATTTAGGGTCGGTATCAGTGACGTATGTAAAATGAAGATTTGCATCTGCTAAAGTGTAATTAACGATAGTTGTGAATATGAACACGTTTAGCTTTTTGGCAAGCAAATGTTGATGTCCATGACATGGTTTGGCATTTTTGACACAATTTTGGAGGAGACTTAATCAAAGCTTTAATACTTTTACAGTTAGCAAAAGAGACACTTGTCGTACTAATCTTGGCGTTGAAACTCTACTATAGCTAATTCCTTATCATTTTTGTTGAAATTCTACTAGCTGATTAATTCTTTATCACTTTTTGAAAACTGAATTGCTGCAAAGGTTGAGCATTAAATGAGAGCAAAAACTCGCGTCGAATAGCATGAAGAATTTCCCGCGCAAAGAAGCCCGCACTTTTAACACCTCGCGCGCTTTCAAACCCAAACACACACCGTTAGAAAAACATCCGAGATAAAAACACCTGGATTTCTAGCTGCTGTCGCCGCTCTAAGTAGTATTTTATTATACGTACAGCCATATTTACACAAAAGCGGGTTAATATTAGATCACACTACACAACAAACCAAAAGCTATCATGAACTGTTAGCTTAATCAAGAGTTGTCGTTAATTTTGATTGAAGTGTCTTCTTTTTTTTTAAGAAACAGTTCTCAGGAGAAAAATTCAATTAGGGATGAACAGAGATTGATACTGAAGAGTCCACGTTGAAAGTATATTTAAAGTTTCTTTCTCAATTACAAAACTATACATCAAAATATATATAAGTAGTTCTCGGACGAAAAGACTAAGGCAGAAAACAACTTTTCTGTTTATAGTTTAGAACTTCATTCATCACCCCGGTAACTCACACACATCTTAAAGCAAACAACACTTCCGGGTGCCGTGTCGGACATATTTATTTTTTCGCAAAAAAAGACTGTATATTTTTGTTAGAAACAAATTTACTACATTATACATTGGTCTTTATTGAATTTATTCTGTGTTTTAATTCGAGTCAAACTCATTTCGTTAATTGGATGTTAATGTTATGTACGGAACTCACTCGAAACTCAGATGTACAGTACTATATTTAGAGTACATATCAAAGAAACTTGGCCAGATTTTTTTATTTATTTATTTATATTTTTTTTATTAATAATAATAACTTTATTAATAAAATTGACTGGCAATTCAAAAGAATTGAAAAACTCAATATTTACATAGTTTTGAAGTATAGATAAAATATTTGCATGATTAAATATTATATATATATATATATATATATATATATATATATATATATATATATATATATATATATATATATATATATATATATATATATATATATATATATATATATATATATATATATATATATATATATATATATATATAGATATAGATATATATAGATATATATAGATATATATATAGATATATATATAGATATATATATAGATATATATATAGATATATACATATCTTTAAAAATATATAATTGTAGATAAAATACATGTTAGAATTAGTCCCATTTCTTAATTGAACTTGGAATGAAGCTGTTTTGGTATCTTTTTGTCCTGCACTTGAGAAGAGGAATTCTCCTAGGCTTTCTAAGGCTATAGTTCTTGGGCATAGGTTTTGGTAAAAGGCTGTGTAATTTACTATCAGGACATGTAATGTTCTTGTAATGTTCGCCAAGTTGACTGTTTCTATTAGTTGCTGTAAGTGACTGTACGCATGAATTCAAACCGAGTTGTTTGTGTGTGACTTGCTCCATCTGTGCGACTATCAGCGATCGACGGCAAGGCTGCGCAAATCAGGGAAATACATTTTAATACAATACAGAAAATATCATTTTATTATTTATTATAATAAATTTAACCAAATTAACATCTAAGATTAATTAACTGTTTCTTTTAAGTTACAAGAATGTTAAATGTTTTTAACTTTTCGTGAACCATGCAAAAACTAGAAATAACAAGAACAATTTGAAGGAGGAGGGGTCTCAAATTGTGATCGTCTCGTTTTCACGCCAGACGACTTGCATGTCCGTCAAAAGACGACACAGATTTGTCCGTGTAGACGATTCGTTAGTCTTCTAGTAAACACAGCGGTCAAACGACTACGCATGCGCGAAAAAAACCCGCATAAAATGATCCAGCACACAAATCTGACATTCGCAGGGACTCTATGAAAAACGGATGGAGTGTACGACTTTCATCGCTTTTTTCTCAAAATATAAAGAAAAATACAAAAGTATAGACTCATGGTAGCTTTAAAATATAACAAAGGTTATGTACACGGAACTTCAACCTTATATATTCAAGGAATTTCTTACAAATCGACTTCAAAAACTGTAGTCCGAAATTCCTAATGTTTATAATGGAAAATTTACCGCTGTGAAAATTTTGCCACGCATGCGTAGTCGTTTGACCGCTGTGTTCTTCAGCGCCGCCAAGTAAGGAACGCAGCCACTGGTTACGAGATTGGTATGAAAACGGCTATTGAGTCACAATCCAAGTGAGAGAAAATTATATCCAGATAAAATCAATGCATCGCGACCAGCAAATTATTCAATTCAACTTCAGCTTATCTAATCCATCAATCTCTGGTATCAACCAGTGACTGGAGTTTACATGAGATCTGACCCAAGAATTTGTGGACGGACTGACCAGAAAAGACAAAGATGGAAGACCGAAGATGGCGGTCGCGATGCAAGGATTTCTGCTGTAATATCAGCTATAAAATATACCAACACATCACACCATATTTACAATTAAAAAACATAGATTAGATTATTACTAATGGTTTACACCTAATTGCAAGAACGTTGTCAAGGTGAACTCTTTCTTTTGTTATTCCTTTCCTACTAAATTACTATTCTTTTTTATTTTTATTTTAATCAATTTGCCACAATGGCAGGGATAAAGACACAGGGCAGAGCCCCAATTGCTTGGCAATATCCCCTAAGAAATAAGATATAACGAAAAAAGATGTAATGAAATAAAGATATTATGCTGTATGAATGACACAGAAAAATTAGTAATGGAAAAATATATACAAGGGAAAACAGCCAAAGGTGAAGACAGTTTATGGTGGCTGGTACATTTGCAGTTTGTTATAGTATATAGTATGTAAGTGTTCTTTGTATTGTTTCAAGTTGAGATTCTTGAAATGTGATGGCAAATTGTTCCAAAGCTTTAGGACTCTTTGAAAAAAGGAACACGTAAAGTAGTTTTGTTTGTGCGAGCTAATCATATGATAATTATTTGGGTCATAATTACGGGTCTTGTATTTTGAATAGACAGGAGAGATATATTCCATGTCCATAGTTCCCGTATGGAACTTAGGGAATTGAGTTAGATCTGTGACGTCCCGTCTGTATTCCAAAGGAAGCATGTTAAGAGTTCGTAGTCGGTCAGCGTAGGACACATCTTTAGGGTAATTTAGTATGAATTTTGTAGCACGTCTTTGTACGTTTTCGAGCAGTCTTTTGTGTTTTGCAGTGTGTGGGGACCACAGGCTTGAACAGTACTCCAGTTGCAGACGTACCAGGGAACAGTAAAGTAGTTTTCTAGTCGAATGATCAGAAAGCTCATGTCCGTAAACGCGTTTAACCAGACCAAGGGTTCTATTAGCTTTGCTGGTAATTTGTTCAATATGGGTTGTCCACTAGAGACAGAGACCGTTATACCCAGGTCTATAGTGTGCGACACATTTGCAAGCTCGTGTTGACCAAGGAAATACTTTGTGATGTTGGCATTAGCATCGTTTTCTTTTTCTTTGACATGTGTAGTGTTTTGCATTTATCAGTGTTGAATGCCATTTTCCATGCAAGGCTCCAATTATGTAAGTTGGCCAAGATCTTGATCTTGCTGTAAGTGATGCTGAGAACTTACAGTATCCATAGCTCTGTACATTTTTGTGTCATCGGCGAATAGGGCGATGTTAGAATTGCAAGAAAGGCAGGATGGCATGTCATTTACGTATACTATGAACAAAAGTGGACCTAATATAGAGCCCTGAGGGACTCCAGATGTAACTTTGAGCCATTTTTCATGTGACTACATTCTTGCAACTAGAGTGATTTTCCTTAATTCGTCTGTGAAAGAATAGTCAACGTAAAACATAATAGTACACACTAATCCCATTGTTTTCTTTTGTTTTATTTCCACTATTACTCACTAACTAGTCTACTTCGTTGCACGGAAGAAGGAAATCACTCTATATAAACTTTACGTAGTTACAAAAAATACTGAATTATTAGGTATTTCCTAATTACCAAACATTTACACAAGCATACGCGTAACTGACAGAAGTCTACTATACTGTCATTGTTAGCATTCTAGGTAACAGAGTAATTGGCTCGTCCTTCTAAAAAAAAGGTTTTCTTTGTTACATATTGTTAGAAAAATGCGTTACCAATTAATAAAGTGCAAACCAGGAAATAACACATTGTGGATATGGAGAAAACACTAGTTACTACAAAGTAGTTATTTTTCTCACTTAATCAGAAAAATCTAAGAGATATTAAATGAAAGGAAACAATTTTAAACAATAGAGTAGTTGAATCGAGGGCATTATGCTGTAATAGTTGCCCACGGAAACTGGATGTTCAGAAAAACAAATAGTTGCCCGAGAACGCAGTTCGAACGCAGACTATGTAATTTTGTTTCAAGGGTTAAATGACTTCACTCTATCTGTGAAATACTAGAGTACAAACACTAAAAGCCTGCAATACTTTATACAATTTGGTACTAAATCGTACCAATTAAACGATAGAAAATACAATTAGCATAAGATATCATTATTCTGTACTATTTATGCTGCACACTTTTACCTCTATGAACTCTATTACTTACTTTGATAATTATTGATAATTTGATAATTATATCCGTAAAAATACAATTTCTAAGTAGTACAACAAGTGCCAATTAAACAATAGAAAACGATAAAATCAGCATAAATTTGCACAATTTTGATTTCTTAGTTGTTATGGATATATTGTTATCACTCAATATTTAGTTCCATTGCAAATGCATGGATATAATGTTTGCAGTCTTGTGGGTTTACCCTGAAAAAAGAGCTTGTCAAGGAGCTGGAAACTTTAAGCTCAAATAGTTACTAACTATTTACAACAATATATGTAGCTTTTATTACAGTTATATGCCAATGTTTTCAAATATAGGATTCTAGTCACGTCCCTCAGGCAAAAACAAAAACTTGGCCTAAAAGCCTCGACTTAATCCATTGTTCAAAATAATTTACATAATATAACGTAGATAGCAGTTATTGTCTTTACAGTGAAGACACTCGAAACGTGAACACTTTGAGTTTTTTTGTTACTTTTTTAACCCACATCCCTTGATCAATAGATTAGAAATATGATTTATTATAAACACTTAGTGTATTTCAGCTCAAAACTTCATCTTTAGTGGTTTTGAAGCAGTTGAAGGTACAGAAAATTATAACATGAAAAATGTTGAGTGGTCATGGTTCGAGTATCCTTTTTGTAATTTTTTTTTATAAACAAATCAGGATTTCAGTACCCAGTAAGTATTTCATCCCAATTATGACTCAGTGGTATCGTTAGGTTCTTCTTGGGTTATTTGTTCAAGACTGGAAGTATCTTTGCGAGTCAGTGTTAGCTCATCTTCAATAGGGACGATCAGATTTTCTTTTGCCATGAGGTCATATTTCAGTACAAATGCTGTGAACCTTGAGCATAAATTGGTTTCACTCTGAAAATATAAACATTAGAGCAATTATGCGAAAAGATATTATAACTAGAGACCGATCATTCGGGCTTCAAATGAGATATGATGTCAATGTTCCTAGGAACACCTAGGACATGACCCTCCAATTTGAGGACCAACATGATGGCGACGAAAAAAGAACCATTTGTATCTTTAGATTCAGGCTTTTCCATACTCGGAAGCCCTAATTATAAACAATCATACTTAGTCTATCAGATATGAGAATGAAAATAACTTTTCTCTTCAATGTTTTGTTGAAGTCGGGTTTATTCATATTTAATCTAATTAGGTTTTCTTGTTGCTACTGACTTTGATGATTACAATTTCATACTTTTTCGACTCCACCCACTCTGGACTCTACCTTAAGTTGTCAACAACCTTTCTATGTTGCCCCACAGTTTCAGTTAGAAAAAATCAACTAGAATTACATGGACCATTAAAAGAAATCCCAAAATTTTTAAACCAACCCTCTGAGATGACACAAACTAAACTGTGGACAAAATAGTCAGCTCCCATCCCGTCTGGTTTCAAACCTCTGTGGAAAAGCCCTAACCATTGTCCATCAATCAACCCAACTTATCTTTATAAACAAATTGAAAGTACCCTTGGTTTAATCATCATTGTTCTTAATTGTATTTTTAAAATTGAAGAATTAAAGTTCTAGTTTTTAATTCATATTGATACCTCAAATTTGTCGTATATCTCTCTATGATGAAAAAATGCATGTGAAAATATCCTATAAACTCGTCTGCAGACAGAACCCAACTTGGCTACTGATGATTCTTTGATGCTGACTCTACTGGGGAAGTACTTGTTGCTGTTGAGAAGCGACGCTGCTCCATCCAGTGTATGTCTTGTGTAATCTATGGCTGGACACTACAACAAGAATATACACACACATTGATCAAGGAAAATACAGTAAAAATACAAGAACAAATAAGCCATTAGAAAATAATGAATGTTGAGCATTTCTGTTTGTCATATTTTACAGTGAAACTGAGAAAACAATCAACACGCAGTTTCACTGTAATTTGATAAACGCAAATATATATAGGTAAGCAGATCTTGGTTGAAATTTATTCAGAAAGTATATTTGTATTACATGAGTGGTAGTTGCTTTATTTATCCTTCAAGAACTGTTTCAGTGTATCAAAAGTCCTTTTCACAGTTTTCTGCACCATTTTGAAATGCAAAATGGTAATTCTGTAACAATAGAGATCTTTTTTAACACCTCAGACAATTATTCAATTTGTCTCTATCATTGCAAGCTCACCATTTGTCTCACTTCAAATGATAAAAAGGAATGGTTACCATCCCAAAAGGTACAGGGAACTGTGTAAGGGACTATTTGTATAATTAATGCAAACCTCTTTAGGAGTCTTATGGGCAGCACACAAGAAGATCCATTGTTCTGTTGCAGTCATCTGTGTACATGATGCAGGAGTGCAATCCTCCTAACAGTGTTAAATATACAGTATTTCAACATAATAGTACATATTACAAGAACTAACAACTTTGGAATCAATATTTTAGAAGCATGTGCAGTGAATTTATTGTGTTATTTTCTTGTTATTGTCACAACTGTCACAACAGGTTGGTCGAAAGCTTGGTAAACTATGGCCTTTGTCAGCCTTCTTAAGATCTTTAGTCAAATCACATCTGAGGCATTTTGTTAACCATATATTGAAAATTTAGACAAATCACATAATTTATTACATATTTGTAAAATAACAGATGGTTTTTTCCCATCAGCTTAAAATGAAAAGTACTCAGATTTTTTTAACTGACCATTATTTAGTGATCTTTATCAATCATTTAACTGCTCACAATTTTAGAATACTCAAACTGTTTATGTATAGGTTTAAACCTAATCTTGAGATCAAAAGGAATTGTGGAACATATTCCATCAAAACATCATTGCCTGTAAGGCGAGTAAACAATTATATGTGTGTTTGCAAGTGTTGCTCAAGGACAACAGATTAAACAAAAATATATTTATGTTTTACAGAATTACCCAACTTGAACCTTCTCATCTCATGACAACTTTCTATCTCAAAAATAGGTTGTTTTCATTTATAATTTACTTACATTAGTTGGTATATATAATTATCTATAATTAACATATTGAAAGTCACTTTTAATCATTTGTTATACCTGTAAGTGAACTGCCAATCCATTTAACTCCATACAGAATTGTCTGTAAAAATAATATGAAGATGAGTATAAGTTGTCTACAGAGCAATTTTAGTAAGAGCTATTTGAATAGACCGAATCGAAATATGGCGTACTCTTATTGTTCTTGACTGTCTAGCCTCGTGTTCATGTTGGAAAACAATAGAGTTTTCACATGTATGTGAGGCTGGGCAGTCAAGAAGAATTGTTATTCAATATATTGATTCGGTGTATAATACAAGTTAGCAATCTATGAAAAAATACAAATTTACAATATTGAAGTTTGGTCTTGATTGGAAAATGAGAGAATATTTGACAAGAAACTTTGAAATAAATTATGAAACTTTTTATCATCTTTCAAGAAAAATCTAAATGGCATTACCATCTTGAAACTACCTGTAAGTTAAATGTAGTCTTTCTTTTGTTTGTTATATAGTTGTATTACAAAATGTCTTTGATTGAGATTTTATGGGGTGTGCTTTAGAACTAGAAGGGGACTTTCATTTATGGGGGGGGGGGGGGGGGGGGGGGGGGGAGGGGGAATAACAAAATCACCTGTTGTCATTTCCAAATATTATCCAGCCCCTCTTTCCTGGTTGGTAAAAATATTATAAATCCCCCTATATTTTGTCCAGTCTTCTCTAAACCCCTATAAAACAGCATACAATTTGTAACAACCCCCTTATATAGCTTCCCGAAGATAATGTGGCCCCCCTCAAAATTGTAGACCCCCCATACACTAATATAACTAAACCTAAAAAAATAAAACCTAACTACAGCCAACAAACCTGAGATGTTCATATTTCCATACACCTTCATCTTGTCCTTCTGGTGGCTCAAGGATGCTACTAAGATTAGTGCAGTCAGCACGGATCTGTTGCTGAATATACTGGTAATACAATAAATGTATATAAATAAATAAAAAATAAAATCAATCAATCAATAGATAAATCAATAGTGCAGCGCATGAATGCTAAAAATAGCTCCAAGACTTGGACAAACATGTGTTCAGTTTTACCATGTTGAGCAATTTATGAACCTAGAATAACAACGTGATTAAACAAAGATTTGCTTCGATCGGCATTGAAAATAGTCTGCTGAAAGTTAAATAAACGTTTGTTTGTCTGAGTTAGGCCTTTGGCTCCATTTTTGTGATACATCATTAATGCGCTGCGCTATTAATAGATAAATAGATAAATGAATGAATAAACAGATAAAAAGATAACTAAATATATAGATAAATAAATAAATAAATAATGGATAGAAAAATAAATAAATGGATATATATGTAAATAAATAAATAAAAAGTAAATAAATAAATGATAGATAAATAAACAAACAAATGAATGAATGAATAAGTAAATAAATAAAAGGATACATGAATAGATGAATAAAATAAAAAATAAATAAATAAAAAATGAATGCATGCATGAACCAACAAATATTACTAAAACGTGAAAGAAGAAAGTAATACCTGTTGTACTGCTAATGTACTGTCCATCTCTTCAAAAGGCTCATCAGGCCATTTGTACAATTCCTTTGACAAGCCGAACAAAACATACATTAACAAAGGACAAAGTCTTACCTCATAATTCTTTTACAATGTAGCTATACAATCTCGACAAAAACTAAATGAGAGAATTGCTTAATAAAAAAACCCACTCCCATCGATATCACTATGCATGCCTTTTTGCTTTAATTTGTTTATAAAATCACTCTCCCCTCACTGACCTACACAATGTCGTTGGTCTGTCATCAAATCATGTGAACTGAAAACCAACATAGCATGGAGGGGGAGGGGAGGGAGGGAAGGATCATGGCGAAAATATATATTTGAAGATCAAAATAAAGAAAACCGTGGTTGTGTCTCAATAGTGTTGCCAAGATTGTAGCTCTTACATAACGTCAAATATCATAATATACAGCGAAAGTGATACTGTAGTTTCTTGAGCAATGTTTATAATGACGATAAACATTGACAATGACAGTCATTGTTTCAAAGCTGACAGTCGAAGTAGAGATGCAAAATGCAAGTTAACAGCGGTAATAACGATTCCTACAATTACTAAAATCCTATTTGATTAACCTTAATACAGATAGTTTAAATAGGTTCATATTAAATGAATATGAAACACGAATGTGATTGATTCACAGCAAGAAATCAAATTACAACTACACAGGAAATCTATAAAAGCGTTGGAATAATATACATTTTTACTCATAACATTTAAGAATAACAATTAAAATATGAGTGAGTAGGTTAAATACATAATATCAAAACGAAATTGTAAGGAAATACTCACTGCAGCTTTCGTTCCGGGCCGATTTCTTCGTATGATTGTGTGCTGAGAAACATCGACAGCCGCCATCTTGTAAGTTTGCTTTTCCTAGTCTGTGGTCAGCGGTTATAATGTAGAGTATACGAATCGATCGCGCGAGAGAAGAAATGTTTAAAGCAACAAAAATATTTTCTCTTTCTAGGTTAAGACGTTTAAAGCAGAATGTCATATTTAGAAATCTACAAGGTACAGGTATGAGGAACTTAAATTAATGGTATTATTTACAATTCTCATTTTGAATAAAAATATTTTGTGTTTTTTTTTAACCCGGGTTTTTTGAAGCAATTTTTTGTTGAGTAGATCATGGATAATAATTTATTATCCATGAGTAGATCTAACAATATTTATTAAGTTTAAGTGTTAGAATTTCTATTAAAAGTCTTAAAACAATTTGCCAAAGTCTTAATTCTTATTTACATCTGTTAGGATATCTCTTAGGAATGTGTTTATTCATTATTCAGTTCAGTTTGACTGACTAAATTTGTTTTTTTTGTATATTTTCATTTTTTTGATTCCAAGTTCCATCCAATGGTGAAAGAGAACCAAACGATGCCCCGTTATCTGGTATTAGAGTACTAGATCTTACAAGGTAAAATAATCATTTCAGCCTGGCTCCAATGTAATTTTGTAAAATGTTTTGTGCGATGGGATTCCTGTGGAAATGGGATGTCTGGAAGAAAGAAAGAGTTGTACATTTTCACTCTTCTTCTATCTTCTTACAGTGTGGACACTCTAACTGGGACTACTTAGACAAAACCGTCCAATCTAAAAACATTTAAACCAGACAGAGGTTTAACTGATAACAGCATAAGCCAATCAAATTATAGTGTTCTCACGCTCATAACTTTCTTGAACTGAAAGCTGCAATATGATTGGTTGATTATCAATTCATCTAAAGTGGTCCCGGTTGGAGTGTCCACACTGTAACTCTATCCTTGTAACAGATCACAGTTATAGCATGCATTCCATAAGGCCCTTGACACAAAGTTTGCTTAGAACAGACACACAAAGGAAATATGGGCAGATAACACAAAAATTCCATAAAATGTAAAATGTATTTATTATCAGTAAGGATGAAATACATATTTTGTGATCTAGAGTGCTAGCTGGTCCATTTGCTTCTATGCTTCTTGCTGATCTTGGTGCAGAAGTTGTTAAAGTTGAAAGACCAGGTAAAATGTTTATAACTGCACTATTCTGATCCTCTTATTTTAGCTTATTTTGTAGAGAACCTAATACAGTGGTACCTCTATTAAGCGGTCAACCTCGTGACTTTCCAAAGTGACCGCTTAATAGGGGTTGGCCACTGAATAGAGGTATAGAATAGGTTTTGGAATAGATTTGGGACTTTTTATTGTTGTTGCCTAATAGAGGATGACCGCTTAATTGAGGTACCACTGTATTGTGGTTCCTGTGTTATTTGTGGAATAACTCCTTTAATTGTCACTTAGTTTTCTCCTTGTACTGGTGGATTGTGGTTCCTGTGTTATTTGTGGAATAAGGCCTTTAATTGTCACTTAGTTTTCTCCTTGTACTGGTGGATTGGGGTTACTGTGTTTTATAGCCAAGAAGCCTGGAAATTGGAATATATTCCTTCTCTCTAAGACCAACATTCTGACACAGGAATACCAAATAAAGGCCTGTGATATATGTGTAGTGAGTAGATTCACTTGGATATTTGTACTTGATGCCATGATGACAAGAAGACTCAAACAAAACAAGTTTATGTTTGATTAAGTAGAGTGTTGAAGAAGAGATGAGATAGAGAGAAAGATAAGATACTAGAGATAGAGTGTTAATGATTTGCCACTTTTGAAGTGATATCCTTTTGACAAGTGACTATAATATTTTCAATTGACATATTGTATCCTGCACGACCACTATTTTGTGGTTAATTCATAGTTGAGTTAGTTGTTCAATTATGTATTCCACATGTACAGGTGTAGGAGATGATACAAGATCCTGGGGACCTCCATTTGTTGGCTCTGAAAGTACATATTTTCTTTCTGTAAATAGAAATAAAAAGGTAAAATATGTATGATATTTCTTGTGCGATTTCGCACAATTCCGCACAATTCACCTAACATTGCAGAAAAGCAACATGGATGACTGCAATCGTGTTCGATCAATCATCAACGTGTCACTTACACAACTAAAGAGCGCGCATGAGTGGACTGGCACTTGTTTTGTTCTGCCACTGATATTTTTTCTCTTTTTTTGCTATTTTTATTTGCCTGAAAGTTGATATGGTGATTTTTCACAATCAAATAATTTGAAGCAAAAATTATATTGTTTTTAAAAGTTAAAGTTTACTAGCAGACCTAAATGAGACTTGTCAAGATGGTTTGTCTGGCATCACAATGACTCAAGCAACGTTTGAAAAAAAAAACACCTTCAGATTAATGTTAGCTCAAATATTGTTAATCAAATAATGTTAATCAAAAAAGAGGGGTTTTTTTTACACTAAAACACTGACTATGCTAAGCTGGAAAAACATTTTTTTGGGACAGTTGGCGATTCAACGATAACCCACAAAAGTTTTTCCATTAATTTGTGTATTTTCATTATTATATACATATTATTATATGATTGGTTTCCACCCTGCAAAGAAATCATAATATTATCATTAAATAGTTCCGGGTGAAAGCTATAAATTTTCTGCACAATTATGACACTTTATTCCCGCATAATCTGACACTTTTTGCCACACTGGATTATCAAAAGCCCTGTATAAATGATATTTTGACTACATTTGTGTTTAACTTAATTAGCTGTGTAAATGAGAAAAATCATTTATGAACTTGATTTTTTACATGTGCATGAGAACTGTAAATTTCTATAGCTATGTTATGAACACCTCACACAAAAGTCTAAATTCTACTAACTAAATTTATTGTTTTAAATTTGAACAACAATTTTCTGGCATGATATTATGAAGACTGATTCAACAAATTATTATCAGTTTTTACTCTGCCAGGATTTTATTTGCTCACAGGACTGTAATTAAACAAATGAACAGCAACTAAACAATTAAGACATCCAACAAAGAGCATTAGCTTGTTCTGAAGTATGCAATAAAGTCTAGTTTGTAAAAAAGCAACAGTGTTAATGTTCCGTGAAATGTTTGCAGAGTATAGCAGTAGATTTCAAGAATCCAAGAGGAGTAGAACTAATAAAAGAGGTAACAATCATGTATAAGGGCAAGGAAGCAAGGAATTATTGACTGGAGAAAAAGGGAGGAGAGAGTGGATTTATCCTTTAATTCTGAACAGAAATATTCACAAAATATTTTCTTGTACTGTTACTTTAATCTTGGTGGTTTCTATATTTGTCATCATTATCATATATTATCATTATCATTTCATCATGATCATAGTCATAATAATCAACTATAATCATCTTCATCATGACCTCCATGACCTATCAGCATCACTATCACTATCATCGCCATCACCATCATCATCACTGTCATCACCACCACCAATACCATCATAACCATCATTACCATTCACCATCATCATTGCCATCATCATCATCATAGCCATCACCATCACCAGCATCATGACCATGACCATGACCATCGCCAACATCATCATCGTCATCATTACTATTATCACTATTATCTTAATTGTCATCATTTTCACTGTCATCACCACCACCAATACCATCATAACCATCATTACCATCACCATCATCATTGCCATCATTATCATCATCTCCATCACCATCAATGCCATCATCACCATCACCAGCATCATGACCATGACCATGACCATCGCCAACATCATCATCATCATCATTACTATTATCACTATTATCTTAATTGTCATCATTTTCACTGTCATCACCACCACCAATACCATCATAACCATCATTACCATCACCATCATCATTGCCATCATCATCATCATCACCATCACCATCAATGCCATCATCACCATCACCAGCATCATGACCATGACCATGACCATCGCCAACATCATCATCATCATCATTACTATTATTACTATTATCTTAATTGTCATCATTTTCTTCATCGACATTATCAGGATTATCATCATAATCAATGTTATCATCATCATAGTCATCACAATCAACATCATCATCATTATCAAATTTATAACATTATAATTTCAATGTTTCAATGGTTTCCAGCTAGCCTTTAAAAGCGATATCCTCCTTGAAAACTACCTCCCTGGTAAACTGGACAGACTGGGGCTTGGATACGAGGCCCTTAAAAAGACCAATCCACCACTTATTTATTGTTCAATCACTGGCTATGGAACAGGGGGACCTTATGACCAGCGACCAGGATATGATGTCATAGTATCAGCTATTGGAGGTCTGATGAATATTACTGGACCAGAGGTAAAAAAACAAATTGAAATTGTTGAATTTTTGATCTATTTTGATTGGTAATCATTGTAGGATTGATCACATCACATATAGACATCACTCAGATAGTTTTAGGGATGTTTTGAAAAAGGTTGAAAAATGGCCAAAATTGACATTTTTTTCTTGTCCCCCTTACAGCAAAAGTTTCAACTTTTTGACAAATTGAAAATGTTGAATTTTTGATCATATTTCAATTTTTGATCATAGTTTTAGGGGTGTTTTGAACATGGTTCATACTACTCCTTAAACTCCTTGAAAACTTCTTAAATTTGATTTACGTTTTTAAGGGCACTTGAAAAGCCCTTGAATTTTTGAAAATCAGCATAAACTCCTTAAATACTCTTTAATTCTAGCTAAAGTAGGGTAAATTTTGATAAAATTTGTTCATTCTGTGCAATGTTAACACTGACAGGAATATCATTTGATATATTGCAAAAAGTGCTTAAAAATTAATTTTTGGTCTTTGAAAACTCCTTGAATACTCCTTAGATTTTTTTTACTAAGATCAGCACGAACCCTGTTTAAAAAAAGTTGAAAAATGGCCAAAATTGGCATTTTTCTCTGACCCCGCGTACAGCCAAAATGTTCAATTTTTGACTGAATTGAAATTGTTGAATTTGTGAGCTATTTTGATTGGTAATCATTGTAGGATTGATCAGATAACATGTACACATCACTAGGATAGTTTTGGGGGAGTTTTGAAAAAAGTTGAAAATTGGCCAAAATTGGCATTTTTCTCTGACCCCGCGTACAGCCAAAATGTTCAATTTTTGACTGAATTGAAATTGTTGAATTTGTGAGCTATTTTGATTGGTAATCATTGTAGGATTGATCAGATAACCTGTACACATCACTAGGATAGTTTTGGGGGAGTTTTGAAAAAAGTTGAAAATTGGCCAAAATTGGCATTTTTCTCTGACCCCGCGTACAGCCAAAATGTTCAATTTTTGACTGAATTGAAATTGTTGAATTTGTGAGCTATTTTGATTGGTAATCATTGTAGGATTGATCAGATAACCTGTAGAGATCACTAGGATAGTTTTGGGGGAGTTTTGAAAAAAGTTGAAAATTGGCCAAAATTGGCATTTTTCTCTGACCCCGCGTACAGCCAAAATGTTCAATTTTTGACTGAATTGAAATTGTTGAATTTGGGAGCTATTTTGATTGGTAATCATTGTAGGATTGATCAGATAACATGTACACATCACTAGGATAGTTTTGGGGGAGTTTTGAAAAAAGTTGAAAATTGGCCAAAATTGGCATTTTTCTCTGACCCCGCGTACAGCCAAAATGTTCAATTTTTGATTGAATTGAAATTGTTGAATTTGTGAGCTATTTTGATTGGTAATCATTGTAGGATTGATCAGATAACATGTACACATCACTAGGATAGTTTTGGGGGAGTTTTGAAAAAAGTTGAAAATTGGCCAAAATTGGCATTTTTCTCTGACCCCGCGTACAGCCAAAATGTTCAATTTTTGACTGAATTGAAATTGTTGAATTTGTGAGCTATTTTGATTGGTAATCATTGTAGGATTGATCAGATAACCTGTACACATCACTAGGATAGTTTTGGGGGAGTTTTGAAAAAAGTTGAAAATTGGCCAAAATTGGCATTTTTCTCTGACCCCGCGTACAGCCAAAATGTTCAATTTTTGACTGAATTGAAATTGTTGAATTTGTGAGCTATTTTGATTGGTAATCATTGTAGGATTGATCAGATAACCTGTACACATCACTAGGATAGTTTTGGGGGAGTTTTGAAAAAAGTTGAAAATTGGCCAAAATTGGCATTTTTCTCTGACCCCGCGTACAGCCAAAATGTTCAATTTTTGACTGAATTGAAATTGTTGAATTTGTGAGCTATTTTGATTGGTAATCATTGTAGGATTGATCAGATAACATGTACACATCACTAGGATAGTTTTGGGGGAGTTTTGAAAAAAGTTGAAAATTGGCCAAAATTGGCATTTTTCTCTGACCCCGCGTACAGCCAAAATGTTCAATTTTTGACTGAATTGAAATTGTTGAATTTGTGAGCTATTTTGATTGGTAATCATTGTAGGATTGATCAGATAACATGTACACATCACTAGGATAGTTTTGGGGGAGTTTTGAAAAAAGTTGAAAATTGGCCAAAATTGGCATTTTTCTCTGACCCCGCGTACAGCCAAAATGTTCAATTTTTGACTGAATTGAAATTGTTGAATTTGTGAGCTATTTTGATTGGTAATCATTGTAGGATTGATCAGATAACCTGTACACATCACTAGGATAGTTTTGGGGGAGTTTTGAAAAAAGTTGAAAATTGGCCAAAATTGGCATTTTTCTCTGACCCCGCGTACAGCCAAAATGTTCAATTTTTGACTGAATTGAAATTGTTGAATTTGTGAGCTATTTTGATTGGTAATCATTGTAGGATTGATCAGATAACATGTACACATCACTAGGATAGTTTTGGGGGAGTTTTGAAAAAAGTTGAAAATTGGCCAAAATTGGCATTTTTCTCTGACCCCGCGTACAGCCAAAATGTTCAATTTTTGACTGAATTGAAATTGTTGAATTTGTGAGCTATTTTGATTGGTAATCATTGTAGGATTGATCAGATAACATGTACACATCACTAGGATAGTTTTGGGGGAGTTTTGAAAAAAGTTGAAAATTGGCCAAAATTGGCATTTTTCTCTGACCCCGCGTACAGCCAAAATGTTCAATGTTTGACTGAATTGAAATTGTTGAATTTGTGAGCTATTTTGATTGGTAATCATTGTAGGATTGATCAGATAACCTGTACACATCACTAGGATAGTTTTGGGGGAGTTTTGAAAAAAGTTGAAAATTGGCCAAAATTGGCATTTTTCTCTGACCCCGCGTACAGCCAAAATGTTCAATTTTTGACTGAATTGAAATTGTTGAATTTGTGAGCTATTTTGATTGGTAATCATTGTAGGATTGATCAGATAACATGTACACATCACTAGGATAGTTTTGGGGGAGTTTTGAAAAAAGTTGAAAATTGGCCAAAATTGGCATTTTTCTCTGACCCCGCGTACAGCCAAAATGTTCAATTTTTGACTGAATTGAAATTGTTGAATTTGTGAGCTATTTTGATTGGTAATCATTGTAGGATTGATCAGATAACATGTACACATCACTAGGATAGTTTTGGGGGAGTTTTGAAAAAAGTTGAAAATTGGCCAAAATTGGCATTTTTCTCTGACCCCGCGTACAGCCAAAATGTTTAATTTTTGACTGAATTGAAATTGTTGAATTTGTGAGCTATTTTGATTGGTAATCATTGTAGGATTGATCAGATAACATGTACACATCACTAGGATAGTTTTGGGGGAGTTTTGAAAAAAGTTGAAAATTGGCCAAAATTGGCATTTTTCTCTGACCCCGCGTACAGCCAAAATGTTCAATTTTTGACTGAATTGAAATTGTTGAATTTGTGAGCTATTTTGATTGGTAATCATTGTAGGATTGATCAGATAACATGCACACATCACTAGGATAGTTTTGGGGGAGTTTTGAAAAAAGTTGAAAATTGGCCAAAATTGGCATTTTTCTCTGACCCCGCGTACAGCCAAAATGTTCAATTTTTGACTGAATTGAAATTGTTGAATTTGTGAGCTATTTTGATTGGTAATCATTGTAGGATTGATCAGATAACATGTACACATCACTAGGATAGTTTTGGGGGAGTTTTGAAAAAAGTTGAAAATTGGCCAAAATTGGCATTTTTCTCTGACCCCGCGTACAGCCAAAATGTTCAATTTTTGACTGAATTGAAATTGTTGAATTTGTGAGCTATTTTGATTGGTAATCATTGTAGGATTGATCAGATAACATGTACACATCACTAGGATAGTTTTGGGGGAGTTTTGAAAAAAGTTGAAAATTGGCCAAAATTGGCATTTTTCTCTGACCCCGCGTACAGCCAAAATGTTCAATTTTTGACTGAATTGAAATTGTTGAATTTGTGAGCTATTTTGATTGGTAATCATTGTAGGATTGATCAGATAACATGTACACATCACTAGGATAGTTTTGGGGGAGTTTTGAAAAAAGTTGAAAATTGGCCAAAATTGGCATTTTTCTCTGACCCCGCGTACAGCCAAAATGTTTAATTTTTGACTGAATTGAAATTGTTGAATTTGTGAGCTATTTTGATTGGTAATCATTGTAGGATTGATCAGATAACATGTACACATCACTAGGATAGTTTTGGGGGAGTTTTGAAAAAGTTGAAAATTGGCCAAAATTGGCATTTTTCTCTGACCCCGCGTACAGCCAAAATGTCAATTTTGACTGAATTGAAATTGTTGAATTTGTGAGCTATTTTGATTGGTAATCATTGTAGGATTGATCAGATAACATGCACACATCACTAGGATAGTTTTGGGGGAGTTTTGAAAAAAGTTGAAAATTGGCCAAAATTGGCATTTTTCTCTGACCACCCCGCGTACAGCCAAAATGTTCAATTTTTGACTGAATTGAAATTGTTGAATTTGTGAGCTATTTTGATTGGTAATCATTGTAGGATTGATCAGATAACATGTACACATCACTAGGATAGTTTTGGGGGAGTTTTGAAAAAAGTTGAAAATTGGCCAAAATTGGCATTTTTCTCTGACCCCGCGTACAGCCAAAATGTTCAATTTTTGACTGAATTGAAATTGTTGAATTTGTGAGCTATTTTGATTGGTAATCATTGTAGGATTGATCAGATAACCTGTACACATCACTAGGATAGTTTTGGGGGAGTTTTGAAAAAAGTGGAAAATTGGCCAAAATTGGCATTTTTCTCTGACCCCGCGTACAGCCAAAATGTTCAATTTTTGACTGAATTGAAATTGTTGAATTTGGGAGCTATTTTGATTGGTAATCATTGTAGGATTGATCAGATAACCTGTACACATCACTAGGATAGTTTTGGGGGAGTTTTGAAAAAAGTTGAAAATTGGCCAAAATTGGCATTTTTCTCTGACCCCGCGTACAGCCAAAATGTTCAATTTTTGACTGAATTGAAATTGTTGAATTTGGGAGCTATTTTGATTGGTAATCATTGTAGGATTGATCAGATAACATGCACACATCACTAGGATAGTTTTGGGGGAGTTTTGAAAAAAGTTGAAAATTGGCCAAAATTGGCATTTTTCTCTGACCCCGCGTACAGCCAAAATGTTCAATTTTTGACTGAATTGAAATTGTTGAATTTGTGAGCTATTTTGATTGGTAATCATTGTAGGATTGATCAGATAACATGTACACATCACTAGGATAGTTTTGGGGGAGTTTTGAAAAAAGTTGAAAATTGGCCAAAATTGGCATTTTTCTCTGACCCCGCGTACAGCCAAAATGTTCAATTTTTGACTGAATTGAAATTGTTGAATTTGTGAGCTATTTTGATTGGTAATCATTGTAGGATTGATCAGATAACCTGTACACATCACTAGGATAGTTTTGGGGGAGTTTTGAAAAAAGTGGAAAATTGGCCAAAATTGGCATTTTTCTCTGACCCCGCGTACAGCCAAAATGTTCAATTTTTGACTGAATTGAAATTGTTGAATTTGGGAGCTATTTTGATTGGTAATCATTGTAGGATTGATCAGATAACCTGTACACATCACTAGGATAGTTTTGGGGGAGTTTTGAAAAAAGTTGAAAATTGGCCAAAATTGGCATTTTTCTCTGACCCCGCGTACAGCCAAAATGTTCAATTTTTGACTGAATTGAAATTGTTGAATTTGGGAGCTATTTTGATTGGTAATCATTGTAGGATTGATCAGATAACCTGTACACATCACTAGGATAGTTTTGGGGGAGTTTTGAAAAAAGTGGAAAATTGGCCAAAATTGGCATTTTTCTCTGACCCCGCGTACAGCCAAAATGTTCAATTTTTGACTGAATTGAAATTGTTGAATTTGGGAGCTATTTTGATTGGTAATCATTGTAGGATTGATCAGATAACCTGTACACATCACTAGGATAGTTTTGGGGGAGTTTTGAAAAAAGTTGAAAATTGGCCAAAATTGGCATTTTTCTCTGACCCCGCGTACAGCCAAAATGTTCAATTTTTGACTGAATTGAAATTGTTGAATTTGTGAGCTATTTTGATTGGTAATCATTGTAGGATTGATCAGATAACATGTACACATCACTAGGATAGTTTTGGGGGAGTTTTGAAAAAAGTGGAAAATTGGCCAAAATTGGCATTTTTCTCTGACCCCGCGTACAGCCAAAATGTTCAATTTTTGACTGAATTGAAATTGTTGAATTTGTGAGCTATTTTGATTGGTAATCATTGTAGGATTGATCAGATAACCTGTACACATCACTAGGATAGTTTTGGGGGAGTTTTGAAAAAAGTTGAAAATTGGCCAAAATTGGCATTTTTCTCTGACCCCGCGTACAGCCAAAATGTTCAATTTTTGACTGAATTGAAATTGTTGAATTTGTGAGCTATTTTGATTGGTAATCATTGTAGGATTGATCAGATAACCTGTACACATCACTAGGATAGTTTTGGGGGAGTTTTGAAAAAAGTTGAAAATTGGCCAAAATTGGCATTTTTCTCTGACCCCGCGTACAGCCAAAATGTTCAATTTTTGACTGAATTGAAATTGTTGAATTTGTGAGCTATTTTGATTGGTAATCATTGTAGGATTGATCAGATAACCTGTACACATCACTAGGATAGTTTTGGGGGAGTTTTGAAAAAAGTTGAAAATTGGCCAAAATTGGCATTTTTCTCTGACCCCGCGTACAGCCAAAATGTTCAATTTTTGACTGAATTGAAATTGTTGAATTTGTGAGCTATTTTGATTGGTAATCATTGTAGGATTGATCAGATAACCTGTACACATCACTAGGATAGTTTTGGGGGAGTTTTGAAAAAAGTTGAAAATTGGCCAAAATTGGCATTTTTCTCTGACCCCGCGTACAGCCAAAATGTTCAATTTTTGACTGAATTGAAATTGTTGAATTTGTGAGCTATTTTGATTGGTAATCATTGTAGGATTGATCAGATAACCTGTACACATCACTAGGATAGTTTTGGGGGAGTTTTGAAAAAAGTTGAAAATTGGCCAAAATTGGCATTTTTCTCTGACCCCGCGTACAGCCAAAATGTTCAATTTTTGACTGAATTGAAATTGTTGAATTTGTGAGCTATTTTGATTGGTAATCATTGTAGGATTGATCAGATAACCTGTACACATCACTAGGATAGTTTTGGGGGAGTTTTGAAAAAAGTTGAAAATTGGCCAAAATTGGCATTTTTCTCTGACCCCGCGTACAGCCAAAATGTTCAATTTTTGACTGAATTGAAATTGTTGAATTTGTGAGCTATTTTGATTGGTAATCATTGTAGGATTGATCAGATAACCTGTACACATCACTAGGATAGTTTTGGGGGAGTTTTGAAAAAAGTTGAAAATTGGCCAAAATTGGCATTTTTCTCTGACCCCTGAATTGAAATTGTTGAATTTGTGAGCTATTTTGATTGGTAATCATTGTAGGATTGATCAGATAACATGTACACATCACTAGGATAGTTTTGGGGGAGTTTTGAAAAAAGTGGAAAATTGGCCAAAATTGACATTTTTCTCTGACCCCGCGTACAGCCAAAATGTTCAATTTTTGACTGAATTGAAATTGTTGAATTTGTGAGCTATTTTGATTGGTAATCATTGTAGGATTGATCAGATAACCTGTACACATCACTAGGATAGTTTTGGGGGAGTTTTGAAAAAAGTTGAAAATTGGCCAAAATTGGCATTTTTCTCTGACCCCGCGTACAGCCAAAATGTTCAATTTTTGACTGAATTGAAATTGTTGAATTTGTGAGCTATTTTGATTGGTAATCATTGTAGGATTGATCAGATAACCTGTACACATCACTAGGATAGTTTTGGGGGAGTTTTGAAAAAAGTTGAAAATTGGCCAAAATTGGCATTTTTCTCTGACCCCGCGTACAGCCAAAATGTTCAATTTTTGACTGAATTGAAATTGTTGAATTTGTGAGCTATTTTGATTGGTAATCATTGTAGGATTGATCAGATAACCTGCACACATCACTAGGATAGTTTTGGGGGAGTTTTGAAAAAAGTATAAAATTGGCCAAAATTGGCATTTTTCTCTGACCCCTGAATTGAAATTGTTGAATTTGTGAGCTATTTTGATTGGTAATCATTGTAGGATTGATCAGATAACATGTACACATCACTAGGATAGTTTTGGGGGAGTTTTGAAAAAAGTGGAAAATTGGCCAAAATTGGCATTTTTCTCTGACCCCGCGTACAGCCAAAATGTTCAATTTTTGACTGAATTGAAATTGTTGAATTTGTGAGCTATTTTGATTGGTAATCATTGTAGGATTGATCAGATAACCTGTACACATCACTAGGATAGTTTTGGGGGAGTTTTGAAAAAAGTTGAAAATTGGCCAAAATTGGCATTTTTCTCTGACCCCGCGTACAGCCAAAATGTTCAATTTTTGACTGAATTGAAATTGTTGAATTTGTGAGCTATTTTGATTGGTAATCATTGTAGGATTGATCAGATAGCCTGTACACATCACTAGGATAGTTTTGGGGGAGTTTTGAAAAAAGTTGAAAATTGGCCAAAATTGGCATTTTTCTCTGACCCCGCGTACAGCCAAAATGTTCAATTTTTGACTGAATTGAAATTGTTGAATTTGTGAGCTATTTTGATTGGTAATCATTGTAGGATTGATCAGATAACATGTACACATCACTAGGATAGTTTTGGGGGAGTTTTGAAAAAAGTTGAAAATTGGCCAAAATTGGCATTTTTCTCTGACCCCGCGTACAGCCAAAATGTTCAATTTTTGACTGAATTGAAATTGTTGAATTTGGGAGCTATTTTGATTGGTAATCATTGTAGGATTGATCAGATAACATGTACACATCACTAGGATAGTTTTGGGGGAGTTTTGAAAAAAGTTGAAAATTGGCCAAAATTGGCATTTTTCTCTGACCCCGCGTACAGCCAAAATGTTCAATTTTTGACTGAATTGAAATTGTTGAATTGTGAGCTATTTTGATTGGTAATCATTGTAGGATTGATCAGATAACATGTACACATCACTAGGATAGTTTTGGGGGAGTTTTGAAAAAAGTTGAAAATTGGCCAAAATTGGCATTTTTCTCTGACCCCGCGTACAGCCAAAATGTTCAATTTTTGACTGAATTGAAATTGTTGAATTTGTGAGCTATTTTGATTGGTAATCATTGTAGGATTGATCAGATAACATGTACACATCACTAGGATAGTTTTGGGGGAGTTTTGAAAAAAGTTGAAAATTGGCCAAAATTGGCATTTTTCTCTGACCCCGCGTACAGCCAAAATGTTCAATTTTTGACTGAATTGAAATTGTTGAATTTGTGAGCTATTTTGATTGGTAATCATTGTAGGATTGATCAGATAACCTGTACACATCACTAGGATAGTTTTGGGGGAGTTTTGAAAAAAGTTGAAAATTGGCCAAAATTGGCATTTTTCTCTGACCCCGCGTACAGCCAAAATGTTCAATTTTTGACTGAATTGAAATTGTTGAATTTGTGAGCTATTTTGATTGGTAATCATTGTAGGATTGATCAGATAACCTGTACACATCACTAGGATAGTTTTGGGGGAGTTTTGAAAAAAGTTGAAAATTGGCCAAAATTGGCATTTTTCTCTGACCCCTGAATTGAAATTGTTGAATTTGTGAGCTATTTTGATTGGTAATCATTGTAGGATTGATCAGATAACATGTACACATCACTAGGATAGTTTTGGGGGAGTTTTGAAAAAAGTGGAAAATTGGCCAAAATTGACATTTTTCTCTGACCCCGCGTACAGCCAAAATGTTCAATTTTTGACTGAATTGAAATTGTTGAATTTGTGAGCTATTTTGATTGGTAATCATTGTAGGATTGATCAGATAACCTGTACACATCACTAGGATAGTTTTGGGGGAGTTTTGAAAAAAGTTGAAAATTGGCCAAAATTGGCATTTTTCTCTGACCCCGCGTACAGCCAAAATGTTCAATTTTTGACTGAATTGAAATTGTTGAATTTGGGAGCTATTTTGATTGGTAATCATTGTAGGATTGATCAGATAACCTGTACACATCACTAGGATAGTTTTGGGGGAGTTTTGAAAAAAGTTGAAAATTGGCCAAAATTGGCATTTTTCTCTGACCCCGCGTACAGCCAAAATGTTCAATTTTTGACTGAATTGAAATTGTTGAATTTGTGAGCTATTTTGATTGGTAATCATTGTAGGATTGATCAGATAACCTGTACACATCACTAGGATAGTTTTGGGGGAGTTTTGAAAAAAGTTGAAAATTGGCCAAAATTGGCATTTTTCTCTGACCCCTGAATTGAAATTGTTGAATTTGTGAGCTATTTTGATTGGTAATCATTGTAGGATTGATCAGATAACATGTACACATCACTAGGATAGTTTTGGGGGAGTTTTGAAAAAAGTTGAAAATTGGCCAAAATTGACATTTTTCTCTGACCCCGCGTACAGCCAAAATGTTCAATTTTTGACTGAATTGAAATTGTTGAATTTGTGAGCTATTTTGATTGGTAATCATTGTAGGATTGATCAGATAACCTGTACACATCACTAGGATAGTTTTGGGGGAGTTTTGAAAAAAGTGGAAAATTGGCCAAAATTGGCATTTTTCTCTGACCCCGCGTACAGCCAAAATGTTCAATTTTTGACTGAATTGAAATTGTTGAATTTGTGAGCTATTTTGATTGGTAATCATTGTAGGATTGATCAGATAACCTGTACACATCACTAGGATAGTTTTGGGGGAGTTTTGAAAAAAGTTGAAAATTGGCCAAAATTGGCATTTTTCTCTGACCCCGCGTACAGCCAAAATGTTCAATTTTTGACTGAATTGAAATTGTTGAATTTGTGAGCTATTTTGATTGGTAATCATTGTAGGATTGATCAGATAACCTGTACACATCACTAGGATAGTTTTGGGGGAGTTTTGAAAAAAGTTGAAAATTGGCCAAAATTGGCATTTTTCTCTGACCCCGCGTACAGCCAAAATGTTCAATTTTTGACTGAATTGAAATTGTTGAATTTGTGAGCTATTTTGATTGGTAATCATTGTAGGATTGATCAGATAACATGTACACATCACTAGGATAGTTTTGGGGGAGTTTTGAAAAAAGTGGAAAATTGGCCAAAATTGGCATTTTTCTCTGACCCCGCGTACAGCCAAAATGTTCAATTTTTGACTGAATTGAAATTGTTGAATTTGTGAGCTATTTTGATTGGTAATCATTGTAGGATTGATCAGATAACCTGTACACATCACTAGGATAGTTTTGGGGGAGTTTTGAAAAAAGTTGAAAATTGGCCAAAATTGGCATTTTTCTCTGACCCCGCGTACAGCCAAAATGTTCAATTTTTGACTGAATTGAAATTGTTGAATTTGTGAGCTATTTTGATTGGTAATCATTGTAGGATTGATCAGATAACCTGTACACATCACTAGGATAGTTTTGGGGGAGTTTTGAAAAAAGTTGAAAATTGGCCAAAATTGGCATTTTTCTCTGACCCCGCGTACAGCCAAAATGTTCAATTTTTGACTGAATTGAAATTGTTGAATTTGTGAGCTATTTTGATTGGTAATCATTGTAGGATTGATCAGATAACCTGTACACATCACTAGGATAGTTTTGGGGGAGTTTTGAAAAAAGTTGAAAATTGGCCAAAATTGGCATTTTTCTCTGACCCCGCGTACAGCCAAAATGTTCAATTTTTGACTGAATTGAAATTGTTGAATTTGTGAGCTATTTTGATTGGTAATCATTGTAGGATTGATCAGATAACATGTACACATCACTAGGATAGTTTTGGGGGAGTTTTGAAAAAAGTTGAAAATTGAAATTGTTGAATTTTTGATCTATTTTGGTAATCATTGTAGGATTGATCAGATAACATATAGACATCATTCGGGTAGTTTTAGGGGTGTTTTGCAAAAAGTAGAAAAATGGCCAAAATTGATATTTTTTTCTTAACTCGCTTACAGGAAAAATTTCAATTTTGACAAATTGAAAATGTTGAATTTTGGTCTATTTTGATTGGTAATCTTTCTAGGATTAATCAGATTACATATAGACATCAACGAGAAAGTTTTAGGGATGTTTTGAAAATTATTGAAAATTTTTCATCACCACTATCATTGTCATCACCATTATCACTGTCATGGACATCATTATTATTATCATGGCCAAAGCCATCATCACCATCTTTGTCATTCCCACCATCATGGTCATCACTACCCTTATTTTCATCACCACTATCATGTCATCACTACCATCATTGTCGTTAGCAGATTCAATTGTCTTTTGTTCATGTTATGTGTTGTTCATGTCTTATCATCACTAAACTATGTACAGTGTAAGTTAAATAACCAGGTGGTGGCCACACTACGATTGCAAGGCATTATGGTATGCTAATTTTTGTTTGTTTCCAGGATGGTGATGCATGTAAACCAGGTGTTGCGTTAACTGACCTTGTCACTGGTTTGTATGCCCATGGAGCAATCATGGCTGCCCTTATTGACAGACAGAAAACAGGTCAAGGGAAGAAAATTGATTGTTCACTCTTAGCGTCCCAGGTAGAACAATAAATAACTTTCTCCAGAAGTTAGTGGGAGGTTTGGATCTAGTTGGAGGCATGGATACTGGACAACTTGTATGGGTAGACGCTAACTACTTCGTGGTGGCAATCACATAATGGTTATTTAAATATATTACCTTTCATAATACACTTTTGCCATAATATATTTGAATAACCGTTGTGACTGCCTACATGAAGTAGTTACTGTCTAACCAAACAAGCTCCCTAGTCGCCGTGCGCGTCCAAGTCATCATGATGGTTTCTGGGAGGGGAATATCACACAAATGAAAAGTGTATATATAAAGTAAGTGGTCACTAGATAGAAAAATCTTGTCTCAATACATGCGTTTTATTATTTACTATGGACAGTGCTATAGAAGAAGAATAAAGTACATTCTATCAAGTTGAGGCTCATCACTGTAGGTGTAGCACAAGAGATATGTACCAGATCGTTCTTTTTATTCTCAAGAGAAGAATAAAGTACATTCCATTAAATTGAGATATAAATACATAAAGATTATTATTTTTCTAATATTGTATAAGATATGAAATAATGTCAATAAAATGATTACATAATTACATTGTATCGTTTCAGGTTGCTGTTTTAAGCCATGTTGCTACCAGTTATCTAAATACAGGGTTCAAAACAGGACGATATGGAACTGCACACCACAGTATAGTCCCATACCAGGTAAAACCATGTACCAAGGCACAGACCTTGTGGTTCATTTTGCATGAGGGGGGCGTAAGGGGGGATTGGAAAACTGAAACCGCTCAAAAATTTGCTAAAAAATTGTAACCAGAATGAATAAATAATACTTGACCAAAAAACAAAAAAAACCGGAAGTGAAATGATCTGAATGATAATTTTTCACCCTAGAAAAAACTGCAAAACCGCACCAAAAATAACGCGAAACCGCATAACCGCAAACCCTTATGGCCCCCTTCTGCATAGATATGATAGTGAAGCTAAGAGGGGGAAGTTATTGGAGAGAGTAGGGAAAGGAAAGCTAAGGCAAGTTGTTATTTTATAACTATTTACAGGCCTTCAAGACTAGTGATGGTAACGTCCTGATCGGTGCTGGAAATGATGGACTATTTCAAAAGTTGTGTAAGGTAATTTGTAAAGAGCGCAGACGTTGTTTTTGTGTTTCTTGCCTTTCTACGGGTTTTATATCTGCATTGAGAATAGGTCAAAAATCTTTAAAAAAACCCACTTTATTGAGCCCCTTCCGGGGGGGGGGGGGGGTATATGCTCCCTTGATCCCCATTTTTTTACAGTTTCTCCCTTGTTTCTTATAAATATATCTGAAAGCTCCCCAAAACGTTTTTACCCCATGCTCCCATGATCCCCCAAAACTAATGTTTTATCATATTTTGTTCCCTTGTTCCCTGAAAATAATTTGGCAGTATCACTTGTTCCCTTAAAATAAATGTGCTTGTTCCCTAAAACCCCTGTGAGTGGCTCTTTATTATACGGGAGGCGACAAGGGGCATGTTTAAAACACTTTTTGCTGGTCATGATCAGATTGTAAGCAGTGTGGCTGCAGGATTTGTACATGGAGTCGACAATTTATACAGTTATAATGTAACGATATGAAATGTTCTACTTAACCCATTTGCACAAAACATAACTGGTTTTTAAAATACGGAGTGCTATACCAAAGGTAAATGTTTTTCATCATTTTCAGGTTCTCGATGTTCCAGACCTTGCTAGAGATCCTCGATTCCAAACGAACGACAAACGAGTTGCGAATCGTAAAACACTTATCGATATTCTTCAGAAAATGTAAGAAATTGACAACAAAAATAATTTACAACTAGACGCTCTCTTTCATGTTTCTTAAGTTGCAGAAAATGACTTCAAGTCTTCTTCATGTGACAGATTATTCTTTTGTCTCTCCACTGGTTATGATTTTCGATCATCATGAAGTCGTTTTAAGCACGTTTTTTATCAAAATATGATATAGTTCGTAACGATGCGAACACAATCAAAGCGGCTAATTTGACCAAACTCGAGCAGATGCCAGTGTATGCCGTCCAAAAAAGATACTATAAAACTTCCAATAGCTTTCATTGTTGCAATAATGATTCAATGTGATGGCTAAAAAGCCTAAATGTTCACAAAATAGATTAACTTTCGTAGATTTCGGAGTCAGAGGGAGCGATCAACACAATCGGAACTTTTCAGCGGTTGTCCCCACCTTTTGACTTTTTGGGCTGCCTGTGCTTTCCAAAACGCGACATGATACATAGATAGATAGATAGGTACATAGATAGATAGGCAAAAAGGTAAACCTAGACTTGGGCACCCTATGGGGGTAGCCCGAGTAATAATAAGTAAACAAACGTAAATGCATCGAAAATGCATTTTAAATCAGTCAAGCCAGAACACGGCAAAGCACTATTTTCTGTCGAGAGAAGGTTAAATAGTACGGTATTATATTGCGTACTTTTGTCGTATTATTCATGGTTTCGTTCATTCAGTTTTCGTTCTTATAGATTTCAGGAAAAGACTACTAAGGAGTGTCTGCATTTATTAGCGGCCAGTGGTATTCCCTATGGGCCTATCAATGATGTACAGCAAGTATTTGAAGATCCGCAGGTAAGTGTCAATATGCAAACAGTTAGAGTGGTTCTTGACTTGAAAGGTTCTCTACGTTGCAGATGTAGTTCTATGCTAGCCCACTCCAAAACTAATACACGCAACGTCACACAGCAAAAACATTGCACGATCAAATCAACGATTTCGTATAGTACCGTTTAAGATGTCAAATAGTGACATTTACTCCTAGGGACAAAGCTAGCACCTTAGGGTATTCTCATCCGAGATGAGATCATCGGGGTGAATGAATGGCACCTTTTTGTGGTACAAACTATTTGGTAACACACCTGACAAGGAGCTGGTACCTTTTAGGGGTCATTTGTGACATTTCCAACGAGCATCCTCACTCTTTTATATATTTATATATGGGATCCCTTCCCTCCTTAGCATTATGCAACATCCAATCCATTTTTAATATGTTGCTTAAAACACTTTGACAATGAAAACGATACGAAGATAAACAAAGCATAAGAACAAATTTACTTCAACTTTCTTGCAGGTCCAGTACAAGCAAATGGTCCAAGAACTAGACGATCATCCTTCCCTGGGCCGATTGAAAGTGCCAGGTAAAGTCGTATACATAAACACTTTATTAAGAGTAAGATGATGCATGTTTGCATTCGCCATATACTGTCCATTAAAGGCAATTAAGATGAAATATTCAGGTATTCAAGGGGTAAAAATCAGCGATCTTTTGGAGAAATCCCTTAGGGGTACAAATCAGAGATCTTTTAGAGTATTGAAAAAGGAAGAACCCATCGCGAAAAAGAAAAAAAAAACTTTTTCGCTTTATGTTGTTATGTGGTATCTCTTAGGGGTTAAAAGTCGTCAGTGCCACACCTTTTTAAAATGGCTTTGGGTATCTTTTAAGGCTGATTTGAAAATTCACGATGGATCATTTGCAGGCCGGGTTCATTTGCGGGCATGTACAACACACATTCTTTTACCCCCGAGTCCTTCCGTTTGATAAATTTAAATTTGTTTTCAAGGTCCAGCTGTGGAGTACAATGGACAATCTTCACTTTTTCCCCCTATTCCTCCTCCCTTATTGGGTCAACATACTAAGGAAATACTACGAGATATCCTGGGCTACGATGAAGATCACATCAGAATGCTACAAGATTCAAAATGTATAGACACTCATAGTAAAGAGGATTGAAGGAAACCGTAGAATGCACGCGCCGAGAAACTGCGAGACATTGCATGGGCTATCTCGAAAATCACATAAAAATGGGGGATATCCTGTTTAGATATGAAAGAAAACCAAGAAGAATGAGGCATGCACAACTAAATACTGAGAGACGCTATCGTGGGCTATGAAATACAGTGGTACCTCTATTAACCGGTCACCCTCTTTAAGGCGGCCACAATAAAAAGTTCCAAATCTATTCCTATTATATACCTCTATTCAGCGGCCAACTTCTATTAATCGGCCACTTTGGAAAGTCCCGAGGGGACCGCTTATTAGATGTACCACTGTTCACTTCAGTAGTGATATCGAAAAGCATAATTATAATGGAGGTGAGGATCATCAACTGGAAGTTTGAATGAAAGTGAATAACACACACCGTGGACATTATGGCTACAACAATCACAACCTCGGAAACATAGTACGTAGCCCCTGGATTTTCGTTCATATGAAAATCATATCAAAATTTATATATATAAATACACGATGAAGAGGATAAATAATGCTTACACCTCAGACGTCGTTTAGTTCAAAATGTTTTAGCGGCCATATATTGAAGAAACTTGAGTACGACAGCACTTCATATCGGTCTGGACTAGATATGTGATGACATTGATAAGGAAAGTAAATGCCTTATGCAGATAGCACACGTTAGACAAGACTGCAAACACCCACACATGAAAACACTCCCAGGAATCGAGAGTGAAGGTTTGGTCTGCCCGACGCTAATATCTTTTCAACTTGTTTCTCCCGGCATACAACTTACCAATTATTACCAAGTGAGAGCACCAATACGTATACTCTCTTGTTATTTGGTCAGGTTGACAAAAACTCTCCGCGTCTGCCTCAAGCTTACTCATCAACTTGTTTTTGAGTTTTCGTGAAAAATTACTAGCTGTTTTTCAGTCCAAACAGACCTCAATTAACGAGTGACACTAAGTTTTCCTTTTTAACTATAAATTTTATTTCCCATGCAACTTTAATTATTACCAAATGAGAGCATAAATACTTCTACTCTCGTCATAGTTGTAATTACAAATATTTTTTTAATATATTTCTAGATTGTAATGAAATTATAGAGTAAAGACATTAGTTAAACCCGTGAAACGTATTAAAAATCTAATAGTCGAAGGATTAATCAAATAGAAAGTGAATTGGTGTAATTTTTATTTCACGGGTTTAGCTATAGTGTCTACTCTAATCCAAATCCTTATTATATAAAATTCAAGATTCACTCATGCAGTATATATTTTACTCATGTGCCGAATCTAGATATGGCGACTAATCATTGCTCTTGACAGACTAGCCTCGGGTTCATGCAATATGACATCTATTTTAAGAGCGGCCAGTCTTGAATAAAAGTGATCATATTTGTTGTCATATTTGATTCGATGTATGAGATGTGATAAACTACTTTAAACATCTCGTGATATAGAATCTTATTAACACAAAATAGTTACTGGTAGTCGTACAGTTTACACGAATAAGCGTCACTTTTGCCATGAAGAACATCTATCTGCGCCTTCATTATTATAGATATTTGGTTGTCCTAGATTTTGGTCACCGGACAGCGATTAATTCCAGTTAATCTATTGACTGACTGACCAGTCATCAATCAGTATACATAAAGATATTATTGTTATTTTATGTTATTATTGTGTTTCATATTGAAAATTGGCCTTTTCCAAAAAGAGTAAAGGACTGGGTGCTAGTTACCCTATTTTTAAATTACATTAAAATGTAATTAAGAAATGAACCTGCATTTGGTTGTATTCTGACCAAGATACAACCTCATAAAAATCCCTAAAAATAGAAGGAAATGTATGGTTTGGAAGGACGTCTGTCCTTCCAATGCATACATTCCTTTGTAATTTTGGGCAGTTTTGAATGGCTGTAACTCACTCAATATCTAAACAAAAGCACCAAATCTCAGGAATCTTACATATCTTGATCTGCTCTTTTATATTAATTCCTTAATTACATTAATTAGGAAAACTAGTACCCAGTCCTTTACTCGTTTTGGCAAATTGCATACTGTATATAGAATATGGAAAAGTTGCAAAATATGGTAATTTTTAATTTTTTATGGTAATTGTACTGGTGGTTGCTTTTCGGGTCCTTTGAATAAAGTCTTTTCATATTCCTCCTTTTCATGTATTTAAACAATGTGTTTTAAAAGTTTTGCACAGAGTTGCAATATTCCAATACACGACCAACCTCGTTCCCAGGGCCCTCTCCCTTTCCCCACCCAAAAGCGAAGGGAGAGGGCCTGGGAACGAGGTTGATACACGACAAAAACCAAAGACAATCTCAACAAATGATACTGTAAACTCGTGTGATGACTATTAGTCATGTGTATAAATAAATATAATACATCTTGGCAAAAGAAACAATATATATCCCATATATTTACATGCTCATGGGTAATAATTTATTCCTCTAAAGTATCAAGAATATTTTACTAGTGCTTTTAGCTTGATATAATAAATTTGGTAATAAATGTCAAAATTTGATATGTTATCATTCATTTCTAATATAATTGTATTTCTTCGATATGATTGTTCCAGTGGTATTCATAGGCATTTGTACCACTTGGTGGTTTGTTTGAATTGCTGGTTTACCTTTTGGCTAGCCTGCGTCACATCCGGAATTCTCGGTTAAAACGTCTGGATGTGACACAGGCTACTATACCTCAGTTGGCATGCGATAACCAGTTTCGAAAATATGTAATAAAGTCACAAAAAAAAACCCAAAAAACCAACAACAACAAAACAGCAACAATCGAAGAAGTAACAAAAAAAACAGGATGGATTAAAGAAGCTTTAGTGTCGGTGACATTTTCTTACTAGGTCTTTAATCTTGTGTTCATTTTGTGAAATCATCGACATGAATTTTCAGTTCCACTTCTGGTCTGTGAGAGCTTCCTTTTCGCCTTTCCTCTCTTCTCCTGTAAATAGAAATCAATTTCAAAATGTGGAAGACTGTTTGGCAAGTAGTTATTCTTGTACACAGTCCCTTTGTAAATCGTTGAGTAAGGCTGTATTGTAATTAGCGTGGCGTATTTAGGTCCCAAGATTTACTGCTATCTGACTCATGTGGTTCAATGTTTTCTTTTTTAGTCTTGAAACGTATTATGATGCAACTTGAACAACAAACCCGCAGCTTACGTTTAGTGAACTAGCAGCTGCATAGCAATTCTATACCTGCGAATTTTCACTTCTTGAATGCGTTGTAGGTTTTCCTTCGCTGCTTCATCTTCAGGAGTACTAAAGCCATCTGTACTCTTGTCAGATGTGTCCTACAACAATACAACATGGTTTGAATTTGTATTTTATTTATTTACTTTGATTTTCAACAACATTTATACAGGGAATCATTGTAAATAGGGCCCTTCGATGGCACTATTCTGCTGCTCAATGTTATTTTAACGCACGACCAGTGAAGGCACAAATCTTATCGCACCTATTTCTTCCCTTCTTGTATCATGCACAAGGCGAGCCCTTGACGAGGAGGGATAAAATAATGAAAAGTATTTCCCTTGACTCCCCATGTGTCTGTCCAATAGACAATATGGAAATTATTTACAAAGGAGGATAGCTCTATCCACCAAAAGATAACTGTATCAACATTCTTTTCAATATCTTAAACTGATGTAGTTGATGATGTTGTATTCTCAAACTCATGAATAATTAATGAAGAGAAAACAAAGACAAAATCACTAGCGTGAAGGAGTTTGAAATCTGATGAAACACTTGCATAAAATTAAGCAAATTTCGCATTGAATTTCTCCAATAATTATCCAATAATTTGAGAAGTAATATCCAACACTCGAAAGAGTGATTCATCAGGATTTCAAACATCTCAAAATGGGCCCAAAAAAACTCGGCTGCGCCTCGTTTATTCAACCCATTTTTCGGTGTTTGAAAACCTGATGAAACACTTGCATAAAATTAAGCAAATTTCGCATTGAATTTCTCAAATAATTATCCAATAATTTGAGAAGTAATATCCAACACTCGAAAGAGTGATTCACCAGGTTTTCAAACATCTCGGCTGCGCCTCGTTTTTTCAACCCATTTTTCGGTGTTTGAAAACACTCTGATGAAACACTCTTTCTCGTGTTTGATATATTACTTAAATGACGTTAAAAAAGCACAGAAAAACCACTAATACTGGTATAGTTCCTGCTGGTCTCCCAGTACCTCTCTCCATCAATGCTGATCAATGCTCCGTTTTACGGGTACTTAAAGCTACTCAAAGCTACACTGATTCGAAACAAGTGTGTGGCCACTGGGGAACGAAACTCGCGAAAGCCGCGCACAAACAATTGAGCTACACTTGTTCCTACAAACAAACAGTGCTGTATCATTACCTTAATTCCAATGATGTCACCATCTTGAAGGTGATACGGTGAATGTCGAAGGTTTGACTTTTTGTTCTTTTGGGTTTTCTCCTGCAGAAAATTAGAAACACATAACTCTAAAATCCTTCCAGAATATTCTATCATTGTTTTATTGCGCAAAAGAGTGCAAAAGTTACCTTAATTGGCGTTGAATCAGAAATGACGAACCATTCATATTTATGTCGAAGGTATTTTGCTATGGCAAGTCTGTTTATTGGAATACCAAACCTTTCACTGATACAATGATGCAAAGACGATGATGTTGCTCCATTGGGGGCATCAAAGATAAACTAAAAGAACAAAGCAACAGTAATACAAAACAAATATAACAACATTTATTATATAGCTACGATAGTACGCGCGCTCTGATTGGCTGATTTCCGGTCTGATATTTTCCCATATCACACCGTTACCATGACAACGGTCCAATTTTCGTATTTTTTTCAGACCGTAAAATTAAAAACAACTTGTAAAGTATTGCAATAAATATTTTGTTAAAGTTTTACCTTTTCATACCTGCAAAGTGTTTTTAGCCAGTCTAGTTTGCGTGTTTATTCATTAAATAATGAGAGATTCGGCGATAAAATATTTGTGATTTCGTATATCGCTAAGAAAAAAAGCCATATAATAAACGATTTATTAACCTCGCTTGTTCGGTCTGTCCGGAAAAATATCAGACCTCGGTCTTTTTTGTACGGACCTCGCTGCGCTCGTTCCGTACTGTCAAAACCTTGGTCTGATATTTTCCCGGACAGACCTCACGCTCGGTTAATAATCCTTTAATATCCAAATATCAACAACACAAAAACATCGCATTGTCGCAAAGTCAAGGTTTTACCTCATAAAACATGATAAAACATGATATCAAAATATAAAAGTTTTTTTGTTGGTTTTTCTGACTACATACTTGTTCTGGTGGTCCATAACACCGCTGACTAAAGATCCTTTTTTGTACATTCAGCAAAATGGCTGACTGACTAGAGAAAGGAAAATAATCACAACAATAAATATATTTTATTCTACAGTGTTACATGGAGTAGATTATCTGAGAATTGAGAACGACGAGCGAGACTTGTAAATCTCGACACCTCGCTCGTCGTTCTCCCTCTTTCTCGTTATTCCCTTGAAAAGCTCTCGGCCGATATGATTTTCGGAAAACACAGGAACCCCAATCAACTGAAAATTTAACGAGCGAGACTTGGAGCAACTCTATTGTAAAGGCCAAGGAACATTTGTTGGGGAGGGGTATTGGAAAACAAATCAAATGTGAACTGACACAAATTTCCCATGATTTTAATCATGAGTGTAGCCTACCTGAGGTCTTCCTCAGTTTCCAGAACATGTACACTTAGTTTTCTTGACGAGGTTATCTTGGAAAATCTGTAATTTTGAAAATGATGATGTTTACAAAATGTCTCGGGCACTAATAGCAAAATAGCTTCAATCGGCTTATTCGACGAGACAATGCTTTTCAGTCGTAATTCTTACAGTTTATTCGGACACATTTTGTATATATTCAACCCTTATCTTCAGCAATAAAAGTATGGAATACAGACTAAATACAACAACAAACAAACACTGAAAAAGGCAAACAAACGAAGAAATAGATCAGACAAACAAAAAATTAAGACAATACAAATAAAAACATCATCAAACGCAAAAAAAGAGAAAGCACAAAACCCAAGCCATCAAACACCTCCAAAAACGCTGAAAGATTTTTGTTCAAAGAGGGTTTGGATACTGCTAAATTTGCTGCTAGAACTATCCTATCTCTATACCTAAGTGTTTTGTTGTGGTGACGAAGAACTCTAGCAGGACATCCGTCTTTGATTTCTTGGATTCTCAAGAACTCGGGAGACTTCACTTGATACTCTTTTATCTAATGAAAATAAGAGGTAAAATGAGTCGAACGACCACTGAGCTGGCTTGAGGGAATGGCGCCTTAGACTACACGTATGGCGCCTTAGGGGCGCTCCATTAGATTTTTGAGGAGGGGGGGGGGGGGGGGGGGGGGGGGGGGGTGAAAGATTCACGAATTAATTTTTTCAAAAATCATTTTTTTTTTACTCAAAGTCTAAGCAAGAATTTTTTTTCTTGGAATTTATCTTGCAATAACTTTTTTCCACGTCTTTGGAGGTGCAGGACATTTTTTTTTCAAATCTACCAATCCCCACTCAAAAATCTAATGGAGCTACCCTTTGCGCCTGCACAACGTTTCTGAAGTAAACGTTCGACATTTTCAAACTGGACCTGCTATATTCATATGGGTCTTTATAAAATTCTTCTTCTTCTACAGTAGTATATTATACAGAGCCACGCGTAAAGCAGTTTCAAAAAACATGTAGAGGGAATGAAATTAGTGTTCTTACTTGTAGTATGATGTCAACGATCTTTTCCTTGAGATCAAGCAAGATGGCGTCCATAGAAATCTCTATCTCATCCAATGATTCAAACTAAAACAAAGCATGAACAACTCAGTGATTTCAAACTAAAACCGTTCAAGCTGCTCCCCAAGGAAAGTGGGTCGCGGGTAAAAATATCGGGTATGGTGGTCAGGGCTGTTTATATGAAGGCGAGTTGTCCCTGCTAGCCGGGATAACTCTATTGTTTTGAGTCCCCCCGGCTAGCAGGGACAACTCGCTTTCATATAAACAGCCCCTTAGGGGTAGAAATTGGCGATTGGTACATTTTAGGGTATATACAAATTGAGATTTCGAATTACGGCATTACTTGATATCTTTTAGGGTATTGAAAAAAGGCAAATTTCCGTCCGTGTCACACCCTTTTTAAAGGACGTTCGGTATCTTTTAGGGTACACAAATTGAAATTTCGAATTTCGGCATTTCTTGATATCTTTTAGGGTAAAACTCGTCCGTGTCACGCCATTTTTAAATGACTTTCGTTATCTTTTAGGGATGTTTTTGAATATTCCTGACGAGCACACCCGATACTTTTGCCTCCGAGTCCGCCCCTCCGGCAACCTGCTCTCACTAAAAGAAGCCAATATCAATGACACAAAAATCAATGTGACAATTACTCTTATGTGTTGTCTTACCTCTTCTACTTGTTTGCCGTTGGTTGTGTGATGTGACACTCCCAGTAACTCTACGAAAGGAATAACGAACAATCACTGATAAGTGAAAAACAAATGTCTGGAGAGGATTTCCGAGGTTCGGCCAAACGTTAGACACCAACACCAACCCCATGGCATGCTTTCTTAGGCTAACACACAAAAAAACATTTGTAACAACGCAATATTGATTTTATCAGCCAAAGCCCGAAGAAGTAGTTCAAAGTGCCGCGATATCAATGCATCAACAACTTTTTAAACTGTAACTATTTTGGGAACGAAAACATAAAGCATATTATTATATATTATATTTGTTTTACAGCTGATTTGTTGCACCATTCCCAGTTGGGTGCTTGGTGTCACTATAGTGGTTTCCCTGCGGGTATCCCTAGGGATCTGCATGCTGATGAGCCAATATTGTAAAATCATACCTTGCAATCCCGTGTTACTATAGTGGTTTCCCTGCGGGTATCCCTAGGGATCTGCATGCTGATTAGCCAATATTGTAAAATCATACCTTGCAATCCCGTGTTACTATAGTGGTTTCCCTGCGGGTATCCCTAGGGATCTGCATGCTGATGAGCCAATATTGTAAAATCATACCTTGCAATCCCGTGTTACTATAGTGGTTTCCCTGCGGGTATCCCTAGGGATCTGCATGCTGATTAGCCAATATTGCAAAAAACATACCTTGCAACCCCGTGTTACTATAGTGGTTTCCCTGCGGGTATCCCTAGGGATCTGCATGCTGATGAGCCAATATTGTAAAACATACCTTGCAATCCCGTGTTACTATAGCGGTTTCCCTGCGGGTATCCCTAGGGATCTGCATGCTGATTAGCCAATATAGTAAAACATACCTTGCAATCCCGTTGTTATCCAGGATATCATGCTTGTCCTATCATGTCCTTCACCATCTTTGGTATGATCATAGCGTCGTTTAAGCAGCCACAATGAAAGTCGTACAAAACCCTAACATCATATAAACCACTGTGAGAATTATCTAACGTATTAACAATTTGCGAGAGAAAGCAGTTTTGGTTTTGGGATGTTGTTGGTGGTGATGATGATGATGGTGGTGGTGGTGATGGTGATGATGGTGATGATGGTGGTGGTGATGATGATGGTGCTGATGGTGCTGATGATGATGATGATGGTGATGATGATGGTGATGATGGTGGTGGTGATGATGATGATGGTGCTGATGGTGCTGATGGTGCTGATGGTGATGATGATGGTGGTGCTGGTGGTATGGCGATGATGGTGGTCGTGATGGTGGTAGCAAGATTGTAATCTTGGAGATAGTGCCCATCCTTATCAATTTTTTGTTCAGTGACGTTCGGCCTTTACTTCAGCCAAATGGTGATCAAAATAATAACCACTCGGTATTTTTATCGCGATATTCACATATTTCTTTGTGTCTTTCTTTCATAGTTATTTGCATAATAATAACAAGTATTGGATGGACATGCTATATATGGAAAAGGGTACAAACGACAGGCTAAACATTGATATGACGATGTTATAACAATAGAGTTGAGGTTCGCGGGCGTACGTATGCTTTTGGCCCGACTCAGGTTCATTTTAGCCTGAGCCCAGCGAGGGTTAACATGCATCCAGAGAAGGGATGCTATTAGAATAAATTTATAGGGCATTTATTAAGAGAAAAAGGGTCATTTTCATTCAAAAGTGCAACGATCTAATCTGAGTGGGCAAAAAAATATATTTTAGTCCGTTGATTTGTTCATTTTAGCCCGCAAAATGCGCCACGATGCCCTATAAAGTTATTCTAATAATGATTTTGGCGATAGTGGTAAGATTGTACTGGTGTTGATTAGTATATGATAACGTTGATGATACTAATGTCTTTTATGTTATTGGTACGGTATGATGACGACGTATTGTACACTAGTACACTTAAGAATTCAGTCACAAGTTGTATATAAGTATTTATAATATATTTATCTATTAATAATCATTTCTTTAAATTGTAAAGTATATATCTTTTCTTTAATTATTTAAATGCATGTAAAATCTCTTAAACTATTTTCAAATTGTAAAATATTTCACTACTTGCCTCGAATAGCTATGCTAACTGCGGCAGTGAATATTTATAACTGTATTGTTAAAATGGAAATAACATGATTGATTGATCCTTACCTTTGGCGGTAAACATCCCTCCTTTACAACCAACAAGTCACCATGTTTCACAGCCGCGTTTTCTAGCGATTCGTCTTCGTTCTCAATGGCTCCTGCTTCTTCGCCATACCAATTAGTCTTACAAAGATGCCATTTGGAACCTGATAGAAACATGGGAATGGGCAACATGTTTACACCGGAAGTTGAGATATAATTTTTGCATACAACGCAGTATTTTAATCTTTATGGGTGGCATGGATGGCCTCTCACCGCTGTGGTCCAGGTTCGAGTCCCAGTTCGGGCATGGATTATATGTTAATTGAGTTTGTTTGATGTGTTCTTCTCTCCTGTGCCATGAGGGTTTTTATCCGGGTTATCCGGTTTTCCTCCCCCCGCAATATAATCGCATCGTGTGTCAATAGCAATGCGATTTACGCTCAAAGAAAGAATGACTTACCTTCAAGACCAGCTTGTTTTACCATAAGAAGTAAGCACTACAAATAAATACCATGTCATTAAATAAACCATGGATTTTTAGTAAAAGTGAATGCTTAAGCCAAAAAGCAATAACCAAATACTTTCAGAATACTTACTTGTCCAATAGTAAATGTGTTGTCCACAATGATTTCGTCTTCGTGTCTTGAGTGGCCGACGACCACACAGTAAAACCGAACTGCAATCTAAAGGCAAACAGAACAGAAAATACTTTTATCGAAATAATAATAATAATAATAATTGAAAAACAAGAACAAATTAAGAAAAAAAAAATAGAAATTGAAAAACTAGTAATACAACGAAATTTTGAGTTCAGTTATTTTTTTGAAACAACTATTTTTTTCTGATAATGGCTATCGAGTGTAGCCACTTATACAATGAATAACATATTTTTATTACGCTTGTTGTCTTTCAGTTTTATAAATGCTAGGAGGAGTAGTTCATTTTATCTTGACGCTTCTTTCTATCTCGATAGTCCTTTTTTCTCGTCGATCAACCTCAGCCTCGATAGCGTGTAGATGTATTCTTTAGAATTTGACTACAGCCCGTGGTAAAAAGGAATTCACAATTGAAACACTTAAACATTCCACAGGATGTAATTAAACTCTAAAGAATATAAACAGGCTATAGACGATGAGGTTGATGAAAGGGGACCGTGGAATGGTCTAGTAACATACTTGATGTTGTTCCAATGGTATTCCTGGTTCGATAATCATGTTATGTCCTTCATCCAGCGATACTTCTTCTACAGTATGATGTTCGTGTACTAACAGATAAACAATTTATACAATGTCATTTATTTGGATATCATAATCTAATTTCTAATTTTTCTTTATTACCTCTATTTTGTGGAATTCTTTATCTTCTGTCCTTCCTAATTTTACATTTATCACTTTGTTAACTTCATATTTTTCTTATTTCTTTGTCTTGTCTCCTTTTCATAATAATTCCTTTATTTGCTATTCTCTTTTGTTCCAATTCTTTTTACAATTTTATAAGAAATCTAAAAACTTACATGGTGGACCCAGCCCATGCGTTACGTCATCAGTTCGTAGAATGCAGTTTTGATCTACAAAAAGAGAAAATCAAGACTCAAACCGGAGAGAACTCCATCGGTGTTTTTAACAAACGGTTAGGAATCAATATTACAGCACCAGTCGAAAGCTGCGTTTTCGTTGGCCACGCCTGCTTTGAAGGCTGTGAAGTTTCAGACACGAATAAATCAAATTATTTATTTACCTGGATTTATTTTAAAATCTGGTGAAGACATTATCTGGTTTTTAAGCTCTCGAATTGTCTACAATCAAACACAAACGTATCGGAATATGAAGCTGCCGTTATCAAGATAAAATCAAAGGAACGAGAGTTAAAACAAGAGCGAAATACCTTGTGTTTATCGACATAGAACGTAGCCACAGGACATGGAGGACGCTCTGCAAAAGTTGAATTTGTTTCGTGGCCATTGGAGCACTGAAAGATAGGTTCATGAATACTTGTGTAAGTTTAAAGACAAACTAACAAATATATGCGAATACAGACACAGAAACATGTAGACAACTAAAGGAAGCAAACAACATATAAATACATACAGAAAAAAAAAAAAGGCACAACTAAACTAACAAGAAAGTAAACAAACTAACATAGCGCAAACACAAGACTGAATAAACACAAACAAGCAACAAACAAACACACAACAAACAAATAAACAAACAAGCAACGAACAAACAAACAAATAAACGAGCACATGAACAACGAACGAACGAACTAACAAAATAACATACAAACAAACGAACAACAAACAAACAAACGAACAAACAAACAAACAAACAAACGAACAAACAAATAACAAAGAAAACAAACGAACAAACAAATAACAAACAAACAACAAACAAATAAATAAACAAGCAACAAACACACAAACAGACGGACAACGAACGAAAGAACAAACAAACGAACACACAAATAGATAAAAAAGCACAACTAAACAAACAAGAAAGTAAACAATTTAACTTAGCGCAAACACAAGAATAAACAAAACGAATAATTAGTAACGAACAAACAAACAAACAAGCACACAAATAAACGAGCACATGAACAACGAACGAACGAACTAACAAAAAAACATACAAACAAACAAACATAAAAACAAACCGGAAAACAAACAAGCAAAAAAACCGAACAGACAAATGAATGAACGAACGAACAAACAAAAATAAACAATCAAACAAACAAACGGACAACGAATGAACAAACAAACGAACACACAATCAAACAGACACGCAAATATCAAACAAAAGAAAACTGAAATATACAAAAAAAATCAAAGAAAAAGAAAAAACGAGAAAATAGTTCCTTTCACAAACAATTAAAAATAGTTAATGACTTACATTGATGTGATTTTCAACGACTAAACTAATCTGGTTATCGCATTTTTCTGCTTCTGACTTGGCCAAACACAACGGATGACAGTTTGTATTTCTAGAAAGAAAACCATGAATTATCGAACTGTTATTACTTAGCCTTTGCTAATTACTTCACCGATATTTGTTTACGTTTATCAAGAAACATTTTAGCTGAAAAAGGAAATATATAAAGCTAAAACAATTACCTTACTTTTGTTTATATATATATTTTTGAACAAACGCATATAATGACTTCTGTTATGCCTCACTGATTCTCACATAATTTTGCACGCATTTCTTCGCTAATTACTTCACTCATATAATTTTTCATTTTATCAAAAAGCATTTTAGCTGAAAATTAATAAAAGGAAATACATAAAGCTTAAAACAATAATCTTACTTTTGTTTGACTTTCTTGTCCACAATCAGTCTCTGTCCGTCAACAAATTCCAATGTCTTCAAAGTATTTCCATCCTATTAAAAGAAAAAGGAATTTTTCTTCCAGAACTACTTCATGCAGTGCTGTTATGTGAATTAACGCAGCGACAGCTCAAATGAACTGTTTAGTGTCCATTTTCTTTTGTTCTAGTATAATTCATTCTATTATATTTTCTGTAATATGTTACTGTTTCTGTTAAATGTGTGCAATTTAGTCATTTTGTAAAACAAGAACCACTTGTATTTGAACAACTTTTCACGATAAGTGAATAGCTGCTCTCTCTAATATTTGTTTTCGGTTTTGTCTTATATCAAGTTGGAAGTGACAATAAAGGAAATATACTTTATACATACCAGTGACGCAGGTAGTTCTTCGATTTTTGTTTTTGAACCTGTAAAAGTATGAACAAAAGTTCTTGTTTTCACTTTATGCGTGTAATGAAGAGTGTATTGAGAATGAGCAAATTAGTGTTTCCACATACTAAAATCAATGTTGACATATATTTTTACATTAATGAAAGTTAAATATGCGCTAACGAGGCTGTATATATTTTCTGGTAATGAACAGCAAAGGTGTATTAGAGTATTAATTACAAAAAGCAAACAAATGAATGGTTGAATGGATAGATGAATGGATGAGTGAATCAGTGACGAAATAGAAAGAAATGACCAGGCGAAAGAATAAAATTAATGAAATTATTCGCTGAATGAAAGAATAAATATATGATTGGATTAATGTTTGATAAAATGAACGAATATAGGAAACATGAATGAATGGTCGAATAAACAGTAAGCATATGAATGGTTGATAGAATGGATAGATAAATACTGAAATATCCCGTACGTACGTTTTGATAATTTCATAATACTCAGTACAAGTTTAGAAGGCTTTATTCCTGATATTCTACTGATGGAGACCTTCATTTCGTGCAAGGTAGAGTCTTTAGGGAAAGGTTTTTGCATATCAATAGAGCTACCGTCTTTCATTGGGTATGTTATTGATAATAGTACAGGCTCACAGTCTCCACCGGTTCGGATGTAGTGGCCATCCACCTTTAGAGATATAATAGTGATATTATTGTTTCGAGAGGGAGATTGTGGAATATCATTGGGACATGATAATCGTGATTTGAGAATAATAAAAAAATAACGATGATTAAAATGATGATGTTCATGGTAATGATGCTTACTAAAGATGGTGATGATAAAGCGTCGTTTACACGAGCAATTTTTCCTTGACAAGTTTTCCTTGACAAGGAAAAATTGCTCGTGTAGATGGAGTAAAATGAACAATTGGATGGAATTTGCTCGTGTAGACGGACAACAAGGAAAATGTGGCAAGGAATATTAATGAGATTAGTTCCCAGTCTTTTCGCACGATCAGTCAAAGTAAACGCCATTTTGTCTTTTACTCGACAAGGGACTGGAACAAATATTTTGTTTGTACTCCGTTGATTGCAAGGCATTGCGGGCACAACCTAAACTTGTCAAGGAAAACTTGTTCATCATCTACACGAGCAAGGAAACCTTGTCAATTATGATGATGGTGATGATGATTTCATGATAATGATTATGAAATGGTGTGTTGAGATGATGTAAATCACAACAAACATTATTATTACATGATCAGATGTTGATAACAAATGTTAATGATGATAAAGGCTATTTTCTGGTGAGTATTTGCTTAGTCTTCTCACCTGTTTGCCGCACCATATAAATAGATCAGAGCCATCATTCACTCCCCATTCAACCAGCGAACGTGACTTGCAGGCTAAAACAAAAAGAAAATATTACATGGGCGCGCAGAGAACTTTGTTTGCGAATGTTCAACATGAGGAGATAAAATTCGTATTTTCATGCGCCAATATGATATTCTGTTTGATACAGTCATCAATGAAGAATAATTCTCTCGCCCTCCGTTCATTCTCTCTCCCTCTTCATTTTCTCGCCCTCCGTTCATTTTCTCGTCCTCTTCATTCTCTCGCCCTCTTTCGTCCTCTTCATTCTCTCGTCCTCTTCATTCTCTCGTCCTCTTCATTCTCTCGTCCTCTTCATTCTCTGGCCCTCTTCATTCTCTCGTCCTCTTCATTTTCTCGTCCTCTTCATTCTCTCGTCCTCTTCATTCTCTCGTCCTCTTCATTTTCTCGTCCTCTTCATTCTCTCGTCCTCTTCATTCTCTCGCCCTCTTCATTCTCTCGTCCTCTTCATTCTCTCATATCAGAAACAGACAAACAACAACAACAACAAAAATGAACAATGTAAACGATGCAACAAACAAACAACAAGCCAACAAACAAATGAATGAGCAAACGAACGAACAAATTTACTTTTTTATTTGTCGAAGGCGCGAGACGCCTCTACTAAATGATTGAATAACAAACACCTGAAACCGAGAGTACTTTACCTGTAATGTCATCGTATAAATGCATTCCAGCTGAAAGATTCCTTGCCAAGTGAACTGTTAAATCATGGATTACTTCTTCACTCAATAGACAACGCTGAAAAGTAAACAAAAACAGCTTATGTAGTAGCCTGATTTTAGGACCCAGGCCCGCTCTGAAAATCAGGCTACTTCTGTAGTAGTGACAACTGATTGGTTGTCATTATCAAACGACTTGATCTTACCTCATCGACAAGATGAAGAAAGTCGATTACGTTTTTTCGTCTGTCCAAAGTAAATACGGACGGACCGATGGAGATTTGCTGGAATGAGAAAAGTACAACTTGAAGGGAAAAACAAATGAACAGACAAAGAAATCAGAAAAACGAACAGAAACGGACGGACAGACAGACATAAAAGCGGCAAACAAACAAACAAACAAACAGACAGTCCAATGAACAAACAAATAAATAAATCAACGGAGTAGTCTCCCTCGCAGCCGTTTTTAGTGCCGGGCTTCCTGTGTCAGAGAGGACACGGACATACAGACACACGAACAATAGAAAATACTTGAAGAAACGACTGACAAACTGACGGACAGAGTGAACAGACAGACAGATCAACGAATTCAGGTAAAGACGGACAAACAAAACGGTCATGTATAAACAAAGAAAGAGAAAACAAAAAACAATGTACAGAAGGCCAAACAGACCGAAAGGACAGACAGACAAATAAACGAATTCAGACAATTAAATTTTCAAACGAGAAAACAAACAAACAAGGCGAAAAAAAAGACTGAACTGAAAATGTAAGTGGAGTAGCTGCATGCCGTGTTGACAAAAGTTTGGTTAAATGGGAGGGGAGGGAAAAATCAAGCAAATTTAACCCCGTGCCCTCATTTCCGTCTTAGTAACCCGAGACATCTCGATAAAAGTCAAGGTAATAATATTGACAAAACGTTCGCAGACGTTTTTGTCGTTAAGTATATCGTTTTAGCAATTATTTAACTCAATAAGGCAACGTACAAATATACAAAATGCTTGGATAAAGTAATAGAATATCTGCCGGTGTATGTATGGTCTGTTTTGCAGCTTTAAAAAAAATCTATTTATCATGTTTAACATCACTTCGGTTTGACGATCATGTGACGGGTTTACTGAACTGTCCACGTGCACAAAGCATGTGAGCATAGAGGGGGTTCTCATGTTAAAACATGCTATTTCCTATCAGAGAGATCTAGAAGCTAGAGATATCGCGATAATCACTACACGCTCGTTCACTATGGAGGCGCCGTTGTATAGGAAGATATCCAATGCTGTTATGCATAAACTATCCCGGGCTTTATCGTTTACTGATCACGGTGATACTACATCATTAAACGATACTATACTGCTAAAGATATTCCACTATCTACCTACACCGGATCTGTTATGTGCATCTAAAGTTTGCAGGAGATGGAATCAACTCTCGTATCATCCTATGCTATGGAAAGAAGTTGATCTAAGGTGCTTCTCGAAACCTTTGCATGTCAAAACTCAACTAGAGCATGTAACGAACTACTATTTAACTCACAAAGTTGTTGTCTTGGATATGAGCGCATTTACCATTCCACAAAGTGTACTCAACTTGTTAGCTTCGTCTTGTCCCGATCTCAGAAAACTAGTACTCAAGTCAGCAAACTTCGTTAAAGAGGACGACGACCAGATACTATTCCCGGCTAATTTGAAGTACTTAGACGTCCGTTACTCGCATGGACCACTGGAAGTCTACCGCGCAATGGCAAAACACCTTGATAATCTTAACTGGTTGGGGATGTGCGATGCGTTGATTCTGGCCATATCAAATGAACAAACAAAACCACATGCATTTTTAAACTTGGAGAACTTGGAAAAACTAGATATGTCGCACTGTAGGCTGGTTAAAGATTCGTTCCTGTTCAAGTTCAGTTCATGTCAAAACCTGAGGCTACTAAGCCTAAGGAAATGTATCAACATAGTAGGAGAATCACTGCCTGTTATGATAGCGAGGTTAAGTGGTCTGGAGACACTGATTCTTGATGGGACTAGTGTACATGACGAGTATCTACAGATAGTTGAATGGAGAAATACTAACATTAAATATCTAGAATTGGGATGGTGCTCTTTTATCACGACTGAAGGACTAAAATCCTTCTTGCCTAACATCGCTCAGATGTCACGCCTCGAGTACCTAGGGCTATGTAACGTAGGAGAAGGGCAAGCACTGACCGACTTCAATCTCGAACAGCTGGCCAACCAGCTGCAACAAGGCACATGCCCAATGCTTCATTCACTGAACATAAGCTTTTCGCACAAGATAACAGATGACGGGCTTGCGCTGCTTGAAGACATGCACTATATAGAAACATTAGATGTAACTAAATGCTCCCAGATCACCGAAGAAGACGAAGAAGAGGGGATTATCTTTGAAGCACCGGCAAGAAAAGAAAGCATTGATGTATTTGAAAACACAGTGAATAACGACAAGAAAGACACAGAGGATGTACAAGGGAAAGAGAGGAGAAACAGCAGTCGAACATCACTGTCATCCATGGGTGATGTACAAGGGAAAGAGAGGAGAAACAGCAGTCGAACATCACTGTCATCCATGGGTGAAGTATTTCGAGCAAGGAGTGTAAGTGGTACATCTCTTTCTTCGATGAATGATATGTATCATCCAAGAAATGGCAGCCGTACATCACTGTCGTCAATGGGCGAAGATGCACCGAGGATCAGAAGGAGAAGCAGTCGAGGGTCGTTCTCGACCATCCAGTTCGCAATGTCCAACTATACCTTGGAAACTCCCCTGTAACCATGACAACTCCGTGAACTAAAAACCATTATGAAGTTCCGAACTGACCATCAGAAAATGATGTTGAACTAAAATAGTTTTATATTTTATCACTCTAAATAATGGTTAGTTTTAGTTAAGAGGGTGAACTTGTTGAAGTTTATAGTAAAACATTTTTCTTGTAATTTTACTTATTTATCCTTCATTTTCTAAATTTGAAACGGTCGGTAAGTCCGAATAAAAAAATTTAAGGTTAACTTAATTAAAATAGAAAATAATGTGAATATCATTGAAATAAAAAATTGATTTTTAGATTTAAATTTTTACGAATTCGGGCACGAAATGTGATTCAGGACTGTTACCGGTAAAAAAGCAGAATTCGTCTTCAGCTCCTTTCCGGCCTCAAAGGTCAGTTATTTGTCATCACTTTATTAGCATAGATCAAAGTCCTACGATAGTACTGAATAGATATGACCTTGGAATAAAATAAACATTGTAGATACAATATATTGAATGGATGTATATAAATGTCTGATAATAGCGGAATATTTTATATTAGATACTAGCCTGCGTTGCCGGCGGTCTGCGGGGTTGCGAGGAAGAGAAAAGGAAATACGGTCCTTTCTATTCTCTTCCTCGTAACCCCGCAGACCGCCGGCAACGCAGGCTAATTAAATACATGACGTCGATATAAATAACAATACACAATATATGATAATGTAGATACTGACAAGACTTTTACAGGTTTTACTGTATATATCTATATATATTTAGACACAGATATAAAGTGGTCAAAATCCATGCTTGTCTGCCTTTTGTCTGTCTGTCTATCCAAGTTTGAAGTGTTTTCCCTTTATTATTCCCATTTTATTTATTTTCCGTTTTTATGCTTTTCGAACATTTGAACGCTTGAACTTTCTGCCTGTTTGTCTATCTGTCCGCCTGTTTCCTTGTCAGTCCGTTAGCCCTTCTGTCCGGCTCAGCATGTATCTGTTATGTGTGTTGGCCCGTCTGGATTTCCGCCTGTCGATCTGTATACTGACCCTTCTATTTGTCCGCATATCTGTCTGTCTGTCTGTCTGTCTGTCTGTCTGTCTGTCTGTCTGTCTGTCTGTCTGTCTGTCTGTCTGTCTGTCTGTCTGTCTGTCTGTCTGTCTGTCTGTCTGTCTGTCTGAATATCATTATGCAGACCCCTCTATCTGTCCAGTTATTTGCTTGTTTGTCTGTCTGTCTTCATATATGCTGACTGTCTGTCACGGCGCTTGTTTGGCTATTGGTCCTTTGTCTGCCCGTTCATAAAAAAACCGCTTACCTCCTTTGGTACGATAACACCATCTTTAACCGTGTAGTCACAGCAAAAGTGGAGCATCACACTAATACGATTCAGCTCCAGGTCGTACTCCTCCCTAAACATAACATACCAAGATTATCAGTACCTTTTATAGCTCTTTAGTTTTCTATACAACAAGAAGGTCAACACAAACGTAATCCAACTTTACCGCTGTTTTTCCAATTCAAGATTCATTGAAATGACCTCAGCAACTAGATTGTCAGGCAAAGAACTCTCTAAATTGTCTGTAAATACAATAATAAGTTTTTTAAAATATGGAACTGCATGTGCGCAATATAATATATTGATGTCCAGCTTCGATTTCTTCATTGCAAAGCCACCATTAAATGTTTATTATACTTTAAGGCTGTATTTCTGCACTCTACTAGTATAATATATGTACCTTTTTGTTTTTATATATATAGTTATTTTGATAGATGTGGAAGCCGGATAACACCTTTGACTCATCCTTGGAAGGGTAGTGACAATACCCGTGGTAGAAAAGTTATTCAGAAGGCATTGTTGGCGTTCTGAGTACTAAGAGGTTAATAAATCGTTTATTATATGGCTTTTTTCTTTTCGATGTACGAAATCGCAAATATTTTATCGCCGAATCTCTCATCATTGAATGAACAAAAATACATTAAACACACACTAAACATGGCTGCGCAATGAAGAACTTGAATCTGGCGTATTGTAAGGCCTACTCCGGGTCCTAAAATCTCCGTAATTTTAGGCGATTTTAGCAAAAACCTCCTAAAATCTAAGGCGATCTTAGGCGATCTAAGGCGATTTTATGACGCGGAGTAGGCCATATTATAATTACAGTTATAGCTTACTTTCAACTATCCTAGTTGGTTGTAAATCTTTTCTTCTGTAAAATAGCATGTAGGCACTTTCCTTTCCTGCAAACTGTTTTTTTATGTCTTGTTCGTTGATACATGAAATGTTAGCATCGTTCAAATCAAACCAACAACCAGACGAACTAACGATGAAACAGTAAATAAATATAGAAATTAAAAGAGTGATGGTTAATATATAATATGAGTGGCTTTTTCAAATTACAGTGGTACTTCTATTAAGCGGTCGCCCATTATAAGCGGTCACCCTCTATTAGGCGGCCACAATAAAAAGCCGGTCAAAAATGTATTCCTATACCTATTCTATACAGTGGAACCCCGCCTTACGGCCATCCGCTTAATACGGCCACCCCGTTATTGCGGCCAGTTTTTTAGGTCCCGACGAAATGCATGTCCATACATTTTCTATAAAATTTACCCGCTTAATGCGGCCACCTCGTTAATATGGCCACTTTGGGCGGTCCGTTCGGTGGCCGATGAACGGGGTTCCACTGTACCTCTATTCAGCGGCCACTATGGAAAGTCCCGAGGGTGACCGCTTAATAGAGGTACCACTGTAGCAATTCAACGGCTAAAATTTGTTACCATTTAGCATTTAGTATTTCGTTTCTTTTCTCTTCATTAGGTGGAGAACTGTCCAATGATGAATGGTTGCCATTTGCCCCATCATGATCATTGTCGTTCTTTGATGTTGTATTGCTAGGTTTTCCTTCTTCATTTGTACGGACGGCACAGCCCTTCAATGTTACAACAGAACCGTCGACCAAGTCAAACATGTCATTGTGCTTCTTGATAAACTAAAAAAAAAAAATGTTATTACTAAAATTATTACTAAATGTCATTATATATAGACTATCACCTATGGCGATCGTAGTTTTAAACACTCTGCACCAAAGGTATGGAACTCTATCCCCACAGAAATTCGCATGTCAGACACTTTAAGTACATTTAAATCAAAATTGAAAACATTTCATTTCAAGTCATATTTTTCTAATAAACATAATTTGTATATAGCTTTTTATATTTGATACATTTTGTTTATAATTTTGTAAACGCATAAAGATTTTTATATGCGTTCTAAGAACCTATTATTATTATATAATTAATAATCGTCATTACTAACTATCACAATCAATATTCACAAGGCATCTCCTTCGTGTACAAAACAGTCTAGTAATTCAATAGAAACAACATTCGCTTTTATTTAGTTATTGTCAGTGTATAGAGTAGTTCACGTAATTCAATAGAAACAACAAAAGACAAAAAAACGAATCGCACAAAGAATACAATGGTTCTCTATAGTATAAGGCAGAGGAGCCGTCTACATCCAGGGTAGTAGTAGGGTAGTATACGTAATAATAATTATAATAATAATAATTTATGCGCATTCCATAATATCTCAATGCTCTTTACAAATCATGATCACTTATCAAAAAACAAATATCACTGACAGGAAAATATAATTTATGACATTGTTTATAAACATCATTAGTTGAGAAACAACGTAGTAGGGATTCTCCCTTCACTTGTGGCGACGCATGAATTGCGCAAAATAGCTTGTAAAACGTGAATTTTACAACTATAAAATATGATAGTTACTTACCTTCATCAAAGGACCATGTCTCTTTTTAAATGTCTTATTCCATGATATATCAGTTTCCTTAACCATGGACTACAAAGAAATACAAAACATATATAAGAACTCTCTATTAACTCTGCTCCCAATAACTCATACGCCTATTTCTATTATTGTTGTCGTAATCAATTTACAGTTCACATTCTGAAGCTTGCAAAGGATGTCGGGCATGTCTTTTCTTGTTATCGATTCAGATTCATGGCATATCTTGGTTGTTAGTATTTGTATCATATGACCATAAAAAGTTGTTGCAGTGGTAGATGATGAAACAAATATTTCCCCCCCTTAAAAACACGTAATAAATCACAAATTCTTTACATCATTCGCAAGCTTCAGAGTATTGATTACAAATCATACATTCCGATTGGTTGAGTCACGTGGTTTATTTATGAGAGCACACAGCACGTGTTCATGTTCATCAAAAAAGTCAATTTTACCTGACAGAGCTCAGAGATCGTTGCCTTCCCACCAAGGCTTGTAACAAGAAAACTAACCAGCTGTGCAGGATTATTATGGTCAATGTCATCAGCTTCTGTAGACTGACCATTCTCTTTTCTATTTCCACACAACTTTGCAGGTTCTTGCTCATCCTGAATGAAGTTTTATTTATAATATATAATAAGTACCAATTTATTTACTTCTGGAGCGATGACATATTCTATTTAAACTTCTCCAAACTAATTGACAACAAAATTGTAAACAAATAAGCTGAAAGTTAATTTGAATAACACTAAGTACTAACCAAAAAAAAGGAAATATTTTACACTGAATTGGAGTGATATTTACTGTGTATTTTTAAGTCCAAATCTTTAAGATTTCATTGTAAGATATAAATTATACTATTAGTATAATAAAGAGGTTAGCTTACAGGAGATGTCCAGTTACCAAGTCCATCAAAATTACGAATATAGGCATGGTAGTGGCCACCATAACAACTGCCCCTGGTAACAGACAATAGACATAAATGAACCAAAATACTTAAACCAGAAAACAGACAGAGTTCTAATCACCACCAACATTATCACAGTACTGGACATGAGATTTGCAAGTACTAATCAATTATAAACAACAGTACATTCACCAACACCACCAAGGTCCTGTTCATCATTATCATAAAAAAAACACCACCATCTCATAATTATCATAATTGATCCTAATCAACATCATCATCTTCACTACCATCATTTTCATCACCATATTCACCACCAATGTCAACCTGGCCATTGCCATCATATATTCCCCACCACCACCACCATCATCTCCACCACCATCATCATCACCATCTTCAGCACAACCACCATCCTGACTAGCTATCATTATTATCAGCTCCACCATCATCATAATCTGACCATCATCATCATCATAATTATTCGTCAGCAATATCACCCTAAACATTGCCATCATCACATTTACCACCACCACCATCATCATCTATTTACCTATGAATAACTACAGAGTATAACTCATAGACATCATCATCTTTGCCTTCACCATCATCTTGACCACCATCATCACCACCACCACCACCATTATCGTCATCATCCTCATCGTCATCATCCTCAACATCATCATCCTTGCTATCATCATCATCATCATCATTTATTTACCTTTGAATAACTACAGAGTATAACTCATAGACATCATCATCTTGTCCATCACCATCATCATCATCTTGACCACCGTCATCATCATCACCACCATCATCATCATCATCATCCTCGCCATCATCACCCTCACTATCATCATCATCATTTATTTACCTATGAATAACTACAGAGTATAACTCATAGACATCATCATCTTGTCCATCACCACCACCATCATCTTGACCATTGTCATCATCATCACCACCACCATAATCGTCATCATCACCACCCTCACTATCATCATCATCATCATCATCATCATTTATTTACCTATGAATAACTACAGAGTATAACTCATAGACATCATCATCTTTGCCATTTTCACAGAATTCCTTCATGTCTAGCTCCAGAGGAAAGGTGTATCTCTTGGTTTCCTTGTAACGTTCAAATTTTTGAAGGTCATATGCAAACCTCACCAGAGAGAAAGTCAATATAGATGGGAGACTTCTAAGCTTTGATTCCTATATAAACCATCAGTATATGATTAAATTACCTAATGATGTAATTATTTACATAAATAAATAAATAAATAAATAAATAGAGTACAAACACTAAAAGTGTGCAGCATAAATACCACTAAATACTGCTAAATTAGTCTAATTCTATTGTTCTCTATTGTCTAATCAACACTATTTACTGTAAAATAGTGCAAAGTGCTGCACACTTTTAGTGTTTGTACTTTAAATAAATAAATAAATAAATAAATAAATAAATAAATAAATAAATAAATAAATAAATAAATAAATAAATAAATAAATAAATTTAAATAAATAAATAAATCAGTATGTCATTTTGAAAAAAAAAATAGAATAAGTATATAAAAAAATAAAATAAAAAAGATAAAATATATAAATAAAATACATATAAAATATGTGCAGATTGTAAAAATCACATACACCTAATTGCATGAACGCTGTCCTAACTTTTGCAATTTAGTGGGAAAGGAATTTCTTTTGGAGGAAACTCTTTCTTTTGTTATTTCATGTAACTTAATTACTAATGTTCTTTTCCACATGACAACATTCTTGCGATCAGGTGTGTGCAGATTGCTTAATAAATAAACTACATTTGTTATAACACTATTCTTTTCTTTCACATAACCATAATACATTCTGTTTTTTTTTTGGAGGGATAGATATTGTAATTCAAATTTGTTTGATTTTAATAACAATTTGTTTGATTTTAATTACAATAGCTATATCTTCCAAACACAGAAGTCATTATGGTTCTTGTGAAAGTAAAGGATACAATTGATATCAATATGCAATACTCACTCTTGCGGCATTAACTAGCTTGTTACAATTTTCACACATGTATTGGTTGTCACCACTCATTAGCTCTGCCATGACGTAAGACATTTTTAAACTTTGCTCCAAACTTGTACAACTAGTTAAGATCATTTGAAGATCTAGAAAATCTTCCTGTTGGGTAGAAAACAACAGAAATCATATATTTGACATATTCTCTGATAACAGGAGCAAGGATGACACAGTGGTTAGTGTGCAGCATTCTGTGCGAGAGGTCTCAGCACTGTGGGCCTCAAGTTTATCAGTATATGACTGTTTATCAGTATATGTCACGAGTTACCAATGTTAAATAAGGTTACTTAACTTTACTTTTACTTTAACAACAGACAAGAATGTGTTGATTGGCAGTCTGTAAAGTTCAGGAGAAATAGTGGGGAGGGGAGGTGGAAGGGATTAATGAGGGAAGCTGTAGAAAGACCACCTTCCTGGAAACCTCTTGGCTTCGCAACAACTGTAATTTTTTCTTACTCAACTTACTATTATTATACAGACACCTCAAATCCTTCATAGTTTCTTCTTTAAACTTTTTTTTTTCCTTTACATATAGTGTGCATTTCCGTGTTGTATCTAGTATTTTCTATATATGTATCCACTTATTTTTCTACCTAATCCTGCTCATGATGGTAACATAAAAAAGGCTAGGGACTAACTAGAAAACTTTAGTTAATTTAGCCCTCATGCTCAAAATATTATAAAAACAATTTTGTAAAATAAAGTAAAAGTAATATATATATATATAATTATGTAAGCTATAACAAGTTTATAAAAAAATATGTAAAATACATGTAAAAAAATGAGCAAATAAAACATTCATTCATTCATTTATTCAGTAGCTTAAATGTGCTACATAAGTATCAATTTGGTAGAATGCAGGTAATTGGAAAAGCAGACCAGAGTATACATGTTGAATGGAAAGTATGCTTTTCTTGGATTTTGATGAACTTGTTTCTTTGAGAATTGTTGTAAAATTGTATTCTTAATCTGCAACATGTGTACAAGTATCATCCTTGTTATTAGTGGATGAGCTCCTAAGTTGGCATGATTTAAATATATACTACCAGTAGTCTTAAAAACGCTACTGTTATCAGACAGATCATTGTACAGGCACTCCTTTTTATCTCTGTTTAATACTATGCAGACAGCAGGTTAGCAATTAAAGGTTTTCCATTAATATAGGAAATTAAATTGTATGAAAAGATTGTGCGTTTTTTTATAAGTAATATACTGAAAAACTAATTGGTACTCTGCAGAGTACAATTTACAATTAAATTGTACTCCTCTCGCCCAATCAGAATCAAGTAATTCTGTAGGGTATATTATAATAAAGTAGATGTTTTAGGGTTGTCAACTGGGTTGTATGGTTTTAGGGTTGTATTATTTGTATGATGGCTTGCATTTAGAAACATCAATCAATTTACCTCTCTTTCACTGACTTTCCCACATTCTTGACATGTAATCTGTGAAAAACAGTCAAAGAACCAAAGACAATCATGAAATGTCTGATATGTTAGTCATTTAGTTGTCAGCCATTAAAGGGAATCTAATTGCATTAGTCAGTCAATCAATTAGTTGATAAAGTAATTTATAGCAGTAAGCAAATTTGTGAAGGGCAGTGATTTTCTTAGTTTAATTTATTAAAATTTGTCATAGAAAATATAAAACAATTTAATGTAGATTTTTTTTATGACAAAACAAATAGTCATGTCAAGCTTGTGGGCTATTAATTTAGGCCCCTTCCACAGTAGTGCATTTTAGTTTGAAAATGCATACATTTTGATCCTTTTATTTAGGCCTTCCATCCACACTAATACGCTAATTAGCTTATCATCGACACCTCATCGATTTGAAAACGCTCTTGGAAGTGGATCAAAATGAAAACGCATACATATCATATTGGTGTGGACGGTCAAAAAGGTATTCAAATGAAAATACTTGCATATTGTCAAACTTACGGCACACCATTGTTCCAATCATTTTTTGAGCGTATTAGTGTGGACGATAAAAAACGGAGGGAAAACGGTAGTGTGGACGCGAATCGATCAATGTGTTTTAAGATCAAACGAAAAAAGGTCCAAACGAAAACTCATTAGTGTGGACAGGGCCTTAAACTCCTCATCACAAATATATTTATTCATATTTTTTTTACATGGTTAGTCAATAATCAGTCACACAACAGTCAGTTTGGAGATGACAATAGCTGCTGAGATTCTGATTTTAAATATTTTCATTGTCCATAAATAAATTATTTGATACCTTAGAGACAAGAGTTCCATGGTAAAGATTTCTAATTAAATTCTCTCCTGTAGTACCAACAAGTGAATATTCAATGGCACTGAATAAAATTCTGTTGAGTTCTTGTACATCATGCTGCTGAAAACCCTGTAAAAACATACAAGAATTTATAAAATAGACGTTTTCACAGCTCTCATTGATCAACCTCATATAGCAATATTTTCTTTAGAATTTGACTACAGCCTGTGGAATTTTTAAGTGTAACAATTGTTTGATAGCATGTACATTCCTTAAATTACTACAAGCTTTAGTGAAATTCTAAATATAGTACATATTATCAAGGCTAAGGTTGATGTATGAGAACAGTGAAAACATCTATTATATGAAACAACAAGTGTTATTTTATAAGCATATTCAAAAACTCATTAATAATTCATGAGAAATTGACAAAAGAAATCATAACCGTGACGAGTGTTTTAACTGAAGATAAAGATTCACCCTAATTTACATAAACTTTAGCCTGAATTTTCTGTAATAAACTTTCCTAAATCCTTTATTTATTTTTACAAAAACACAAAATATAGGTTGGAGTTTTTGAAGCCGTTTAATAATAAACTCGCAGATCGTGTTTTATCAGGTCTAAAACCACTTGGCTTCCCTTCGTGGTTTTAAATCCTGATAAAACACTCCTGCTCATTTATTAAACTATACATAATCATCAAACTCAACAACAAGGAAGTAATATTAGGGCATAAACGACTAACTTGAAACATAAACAGAAATTTCCAGTGGGCATGCAAATGAAAGTATACAGCACTGCATGGCAATCAAGTTTAGCCTTCTCAGCAGGCATCTCTAAGGCAAACCAGCTAGCTTCGGCATCTTCGAATTTTCAATACAGGAACCCCAAACTCACTCTCTTGGACTCCAGAGTTACCTGGGGAGAAAGCTGGCAGCTATATATAGTACCAACACAGCGGTCAAACGACTATGCATGCGTGAAAAAACAAGTTAAGTGATCCAGCCACAACCTTGTTTCCAGGCTTAATTTTCACACAGACTCTATAAAAAACGATGGATTGGACGACTTTCATCGCTTTTTTCTCAAAATATAAACAAAATACAAAAGTATAGACTCATGGTAGCTTTAAAATATAACAAAGGTTATGTACACGAAACTTCAAGCTTATAAATTCAGGGAATTTCTTATAGATCAACTTCAAACACTTGTAGTCTTTGACCGCTGTGTTTATAGTACCTCATTTTGTGTCCAACCAAAACTATCTGTCAGTTGTGATGTACTGATACTGGCTCTATTAAGAAGTAACATCTGACTGAACAAATGTTGCAGTTGAAGTGGAATGACTCTTGCCTGAAAAGATAATATATGTTAAACAAATTTTGAAGAACAATGAAAGAGGCACTTCACGCCCTAAAAAGCCCTTGCCTATGTCACTAATTCTCCTTTTCAATAATCTCCTTTTATTTTAGCTGTAAATGCCAAGTTTAGCTCCAGATTATCCAGCAGTCTCAGGATTTTAGATGTTATCTCCCCGGTAACCTAGCTACAGCTTCATATGATTCTAAAAGATAATCGAGGTGAACAGATTCCTTTTTTATATTTTTGGGTAAAAAAAGGGGACAAATAGTGACTAGTGACAAAATGTCAATTGACTGTAAAAAAATATATAAAGCCTAATCTTAAAAAGAAGCACCAACATCAGAAATAGCATGATTTTCAGACGGGCATGTGTCCTATACTATCACTTCCTCTGTCTGAAAATCAGGCTACATATCAGAAAGAGCAAGCAGAAATATGTATATTTGGAACGTTTTATTGCTTTAATATAATTCAAGTGAAGTTATTTGGAATCAATTTTACAGATATTTGTATGTGCTCAACTGTTTCCTTGCAAGCCTTGTTGTGGTGTTTTTGGTACTTTTGAAATTCTCATGGGCCTGCCACTACCAATTCTCCAAAATTAAAACCTTACGAGGTAATTGGCATGTATCCATACAGCAGACATAACAAAACTTGTGAAAATTGATCTATTTTACTAATTTTGACATACCTTATTTTTACAGCTAAACTCAGATGACAGTTCTCCAAGTTCATCTTGGCCAAGTCTAAGTAACTGTTCTGTTGTTAAAATAACAAACGTTTATAACCCATTCAATAAAAAAACCTTTCACTTTAATATTATTTTGTAATGTATTCAATCATTATAAGTTTTGTCAACATAAACACTGTCTATCCAAACATTCACAGATATTCACAGATTCGATAAAGTAATCAAAGTCCTTAAAAACATCCTTATGGATTGGAAATTAAGATATAAGCGCTTTCTAATTTATCGATATATTTTTACATTGCGATTTCCAGTTCATGCATTGCATCTATTATAAAAGTCCTAAATTAATTATATATCACATAATAAAATAAAACGCTTTTACGATTAAATTCAATAAAAAATAGATTACAAAGAACAAGAATCAGATTTCAAAAGAATATAGCTTGGTGTAAAGTTATTGTTCCTTTTCAAATCCTAACACACCTAAAAGAAAGAAAAAGCGTTCGATTTCGGGCCTGGTCTGCAGAGCACCTGGCGAGATTTATTTTGTTAGTTATGATTGAGTCAAGATCGTTTGAACACAAGTTAAAAAACTATCTTTACCTCTGAACTCTGGCGTAAAGAACAACGTTTGAATCAAAGAATTCAAGTAGCATGTGCCTCCTTGGTTGATAAGTCCACACAAGTTTGTAGGGCTTCGAGGCAGAGGTGGTTGTGGAAGAGATTTTTTATACGTATGCGATGAATGAAAGATAACATTCTTGCCATTAGCAACTGTAACTGGGATTTCTTCGTCCTTTTCCTCGGCGAATAAATCTCCAAACATAACAGTGGTTTGACAGATACAGTCTTGGTTTACATGTTTGACATAAGAGCGTATAAATTAGCTTTACCAACTTGAATACTAACCAATGCGCAAATTTATGCCGCCATATTTACATTGGACAAGTATTTTTCTATGTGTACTTTTGTGGGGGGTGGGGATAGGTACCCTTGTTAACCCAAACAATCCTATTGCTTTTGAAAATTTAGCAGTATTATCTCGAGAAAATTTTTTTATTCATTTCACAAAAAATCCGAATTTATAACATTGATAGCACAGATGAAAATATAAAGAAAGCAAATTACGGCATAAATAAAGTTGTTTCATGTATTGACCCTCCCCTCCCTACCCTAACGAAATTTACCAGGCCTTCGCGACTTTCAAGATGGTGGACGTGCAATGGTCAAGTGTGTCTATAAGTGTATTATCAGCGTAATGTGCTCAGTGTAAAACACTTGGATCTATAACGTTTATTTACTCAAAGAATAGATACGTCCATATATTCATCAAAATTATATTTTTCTGGGAAAATTTGATTTGAATGTTATAAAGGCCTATAAACCTATGCTAATTTAATAACTGAGGACCGAAACCAAAAGTTGATTCCGGAACTTCAAGTGTCCATGCAACATTTCAAGTTGTTTCAAGCTTGATGTTGATGTTTAGACTTTGTCCTTGTGTTGCTGAACAATCTCATGGTAATCTTCAAAACTCAAAGTCAAAAGAAGAAACGATGAACAGCGATAAAACTGCCAATGTCATTTTCGGTCAGGAAGAGACAGGGAGCCCAAAACACCAACTAAAAAGCTCGTCCATATTTGGTAAAGTTATAATAGGTGTTACAGGTGCTGTGGCCATAGGACTTGTTGCCATAACAACGCCGTTCGTTACTCCAGCTTTGCGTAAAGTTTGTCTTCCGTATGTTCCTGCTACAGAGCGTCAGATAGCTAATGTACTACAGATGTGCCGTCCCATTCAGAATGATGTGCGCCAAACTTTGATTGATCTTGGCAGTGGGGATGGCAGAGTGGTATGTCTCATTTTAATAGAGCAACATTCATATGACTGTGAAAAGTTCAGTGCCGTGTACGTACCTTGCCGCGCCTTGACCGCGTTCGTGCCGTGAGTCTTTCACAGTCATACGAAATCTGCATCCAATCCCATTTTCCCAGATTCCCAGTCAAAAATAAGGCAAAACCCAGCTCCCATTTTACCCCTTCAGAACCCTCCTATAACCAATAGAGCGGTTTTCGTACGAGTGGGAAACTGACCGTACCGTACCGTAGCCGTATTAAACCGTACCGTAAGTTCTATAAAAACATTCGAAAATTCTACAGTAACAGTACCGTAACTGTGCGGTAAATATTACGGCTAGTTTCCCACTCATACGAAAACCGCTCTATTAAGTGTCCATGCACGGCTTGATCGTCTAAATCTCGATTTAATGGCGTTAATCTCGCTTATCGAGCTTTAAGTCTTCGAGCAACCAGGCTCATAACTTGATTAACAATATATATGGAGAAACAAGAAAGGGTACCTAGGCGTTTTAATGTGAGGGGGAAAGTGGTACGATCATCTTGCGCCATTCATATTTTGCTCTCCGCTGTTCTCACGTAAAAACTGCTCCAGTATATGCGTGTGTTTATTGATATATTATCAGCATTGTGAAAAGTGGATCAATTTTTTGACTGGCATTATTTAACAAACAGATGCCATTTTCCTTGCACAGACGACGTCAAATGTACATACAGTAACAACTCGCCTTTGTCTAATGTGAACTTCTTTGTTATCACCACATTCGACGTCATAAGATAACAGATGCAAGGTGAAATGGCTGCAGTTTTCGGCTTAAACGAACTCAAACATTCTAAGGGTTAGTTAATTGTGAAATACGTTTTTGCCTGCCGTCAATCGTGACCAAGTAACCTGGTAACTAGCAGCAGCTAAAAGATAATGTATTTTACAACTAGCCGTTAAAATGTCTGAGTTTCCAGAAAGCCGAAAACCACAGTAATTTAGTTTATAAGTGGCATAACTACTGTTGAATGATTTTAGGTCGTAGCAGCTGCTAAACAAGGCTACAAGGCACATGGGATTGAGCTTAATCCATGGTTGATATGGTATTCTAAATTACAAGCTAAGTGGCACGGCGTCTCTCATCTTGCAACGTTTTCAAGACAAGACTTGTGGAAGGTTTGTCTACTTTGTTGCTCCTTCGCACCTGCTTTAGAGTTATCTAGTATTTTACCCATGCAAAGAAAGACTTGCGACCATTTTGTTCTCATTTGTAAATCTCATTTACTTTCACAGGTCGACATATCTAGATATGACAACATCGTGATCTTTGGAGTCTCAGAAATGGTCAGTAACTCATACTAGCTAGTCTAAACAAGAGTCCTCTTTTTCGAAAAACATTCGTTCGACTAACTGTGGAAACGTGCGCATGCGTAATGAAGCAAAGAGGGGAAAGACTTGTTAAAAAATAACGAAGACTCGTTTAACCCTCTGATGCCAGCGAAAATTATTGGATTTTTGACTATTTTTGATGCGAAAAGCTTAAAATTCGATTTCAATTCCAAATAAGGCGTTGTTAGGGGAACTGTTGCTGTTTCGAACTACCGATGGCTCAAGGTTTCCAGGAACGCCTTGCGGATTTTAGCTCGTTCAATTCCGAGTCAACAATTTGACCCTGAATTGAGCTAAAATCCAGTTTATAAGTGCTTTTTTCAGTCATTTTCTACTACAAGAGCCCCTAGTCATGCATCATTAAGTTTGTCTAGGTGGTGGAGACGCACTTTTGGACGAATTCAAAGGTGGAAGACGATTTTACAAAGAAAATAGCGCCAGTCGTTATGTCCATTGACAATGGCGTCGTTGGAGTAAAATCGCTTTCCTGGTCGTCTTGCGGTAGATACCAGAACCAACCAAGGCAATTTTAGTGAGTTTCGCCTTGAAAAGATGGCAATCGTTGCAATTTTTGTCTGGTTGGAGCGGGCGACTGGGCACTTATAAAAAATCCATAAAGAATTGAGGTCTGGGCCATGTGCTGTCAAAAATTTGCATAATTACCCACAATGCTTTTCGTTATTGAATGGAGAAACGAGTTTTGTGTTAGTAGGCTAAATAAAAAGGGCTGCTGTGCGACTCGTAGAAGATGTTTGATCATAAAAAGTTAAGAAATCAAAAGAACTGGGGCTGATGTATTCTGAGAATGCCGATGTTTGATTTTTAAATGATATTATTTGCATTCAAATCAGAGATGAAAAATGACGTTTACCGTGGTTGTTCTATTTCGCAAAAACGCACATTTTATCGTTCACCTTAACACAAAGGACTCTATATTTTACAAATTCGGATCTCAGATGATCAATTTAGTGTCAGATGTTGTAGAACTTACCAGGCAACACAGATAACTACATTTCAGAGCCATGACTTTCAAAGCGAGAGAGCTAGAATTTTTGAAGTCATGGTTCGATATCGAACCATAAATTGCAAAGGCTGGCATCAAAGGGTTAAGGAAATACTATTTTACACAAGTTTGTGGACACAGCCTGCGTGTGCTGCCTGTAGGGGGTGGGGTGGGGTGTTAAACAGAGACGACGAAGAAGAGGTAGTGAGTGTGAGTGAGTCTCCCCGATTAGTAGGGCGCACTGTGTCCAGCTAGAAGATTGAGACGTTAAAAAAGTGATTTATTTATTAAGATTGAATCGTCCCCAGTCGTCTCTCTCTCATTCGCAAAGGATGGCGGAAAGGAAGAAGGATGAGACTCGCTTGACCATTTGCGTGCATGAGAGAGACGACTGGGAACGAGTCAGAGGAATAAGAGATGAACATAAAAACCCACTGCTTATCCTTACGGAACTTTTCATGTTCACAGATGGAGCAGTTGCAAGTAAAGGTAGAAAAAGAGGCTCGTGATGAGTGTCAAGTGATAGCTTGTCGATTCCCGTTCTCATGGAAACCCAAGGACTTTATCCAAGAAGGCATTGATAGTGTTTGGTTATATAGAAAACCTTTCCATGTTCAAGCGGACACTTTTAGAGATTTATCAGATTGAACACGAATGCACTGCGAGCAAAGATATAGCGCGGCGTTTGTAGCTCACATCGTGTAACAATAACATACGTTAGTTTTCGTAAATAAATGTAACGAGATGTGTATTTTTTCATGCAGCACTTTCCAAATTGACAACATGCAATCTATTCAATTTACGTTATAACCACAATAGCGAGTCTTGCAAGATTTCAGAAGTTTTCAAATGTATTTGCTCGAAAAATCATATTTGTGAATCGGGTCGTATGTAACTAATATCAGAATATGAAATGGGGTATTCTCTCTCGCTCTAAACCAATAAATCGAGACCATTTTATGATTTGCTATTTAATTCCAATAAAAGTAACTTAATATTTATAACAGTATCATCTAATGTTTGGATGTTTTAACTTGAATAAATGGCGATTTAAATGAATCATGGTGTCGAATCTAAAAAGACACTTTTATTCAATGAATAATGATGACATCACTAGCTGTGTTTTTGAACTGACACCTGTGATCAATAAATAGCAGTTAAGGAGTCATTGTCAATGATTCAAGACATCTTTGGAACCATATAAAGCAGAACTGGACAAAGTTGTTTTAACTATCAGGCTCGTATCTGAAAAGAAACAAAAATGGAGTCACTTCCTTGCTTCCTCAATACTTGCCATTATACCTCAGTTTGGGTTCACACTTAGGTCCACTTATTATTATAGTCGTTTAGTATACAATCGTTCCCATAGTATTATTAGATTCGTTGGTCCTTTCTATTTATTTATTTTTTAAAGAAGTGGAGATAGGAAACAAATAAATATGGGCAGAAGCTTTGATCGGTTCAAGATAACAAAACTGAGGGTCAATAGTCCCTTTCACAGTTCCCTGTGCCATCTTGAAAGGTAGCCAGGCCTTTGCATCGAAGCGAGACGAACGTTGAGCTTGCAATACTCCAGTTTCGAGATCTCTTTACTCAGTGATAGCCTCAAAACCATGTAATATATTCTTTTGTTCAGTAACAGTCCATGCAAATGAAAGAGATTTGTGTGCATAGAAGATAATAAAAATATATCGAAATCTCACGAGTTTTATCTAAATTTCTGCATATTTTACACACAATTGAGGCTAACACTGAGTAAAAGAGATCTCGAAACTGGAGTATTATAGAGACACGTGTTAGAAGTTATATCGTTGTCTCGCTTCGATGCAAAGGCCTGGCTACTTTTCAAGATGGTGTAGGGAACTGTGAAGGGTGCTATTGAAGCAGATACAAACATTGGGAATATTTTCAGAGATGGATACATACTTTCGCAAGCGATTTCTAAGTTCTTTAATCTGTTCGTTCTTTGTTGTCAACATCTGCTTCATGTTTTTGTACTGAGAAGTTTCATTGAATTTCCTGGTCAGCTCCTAGACAAACAAAAACAATAGTTAAACTCGACAAAAGCTTCTATCAGGTTTTCAAATCATATCGATACCCTCGTATAAATAGGAAAACCTATACATCTACAATTTGCCTTTACACGTTTTTTCCGTAGAAGTTGTTCGTTTTGATAGAAAAGAACAATTTTTTATTAGCATACAAAGCTTTTCCTTTCCAAGGAAAACTTGTCAAGAATGCAGTTTGGTCGAGAAGATGAGGACAAGGAAAATGCGGCAACTTTTATACAAGCAAGGAAACTTGGTCATGGAAACTGATTTGTCAAAGAAAAATGCTAATCGTCTTCAAGAGCAATGAAATTGTCAAAGAAAACTTGACGCCAATTAAAATTGAATTGAAAAAATTGAAAAAATATCCAAAAAACTCACCTCTTGTGAATTCTCGAGCTCTGCCTGAAGCCTTAGGATTTCGTGCTGAAAACAAAGAAAATATTCAACGTTACACTTCTATTTAGGTCGAAAAAAAATGTGTTGTAAGTTTATTTTTGAATTCTGCACCCAGAAGGATAGAGTGTCGTTTGTTTAAGCTACTGACCTTGGCATTGGCAATTTCATCTTCCAATGAAGCAGCAGCCTTAGATTCTGTATCTCTGGACTGAAAAAAAAAATAAACAAAAAAAAAATTAGCTACATCTTATTATTAGACTTCCTTGGTTACGCAACTATTGTGCTCAAGCAAGTACTTTGAAATTGAAGCCTACTGGTTTACCACTAGTTGAGACAGCCCATAGATACATCAAAAGCTAGAGCAATAAAAGAACCCTGGGGAGGGACTCCCTTTGTCCAAGTAGTAAGGGTGATCGGTGGTCGATATTAAAAATGATCACTAAAAATTACGCATAAATTACAGTGCGAATCAAAAAACCGTGGGCAACAAAAAATATTTTAGAAATCGTTTTTTGTTCGTTGAACAACCCAGAAACAACTATATCACCGCAAGAAATTGGACTGATGTGTAGTATGATACAATTTTTGTAGTTAGAGTTGTTCAACAAACAATAAACGATTTCTAAAACATTTCTGGGTGCCCACGGTTTTTTCGATTCGCACTGTAAGAGCAAATCAAACCATGAACTACCTTTTTGAGATCCATCTTGACTTTGGCCATTTTGCCCTCAAGGTCTGACAAATCGCCAGCATAATTCTGAAAACACCACAAAACAATTAATTGGTGGTTTACATAGTAGAAGACGTCCACCGTGTTATCATTAGTCACAGTAGTAGTACAATGTCGAACTTGTTTTTCTTACCTTCTCGCCTTTTGCCTTCAACTCAGCTTGAGTTTGTTCCAGACTGTCTTTGAGTTTCCTTTGTTCCCCGAGAACGCCTGTAGCCTAAAAAAAACAACAACCAATTCATTATCTTTCTAGTTTACAATTAGTATTGATTGAGCACAAGAAGTAGAGATCATTATTGGACTTAGCAATGCGCGTTAAACGGGCCAAATACTCCAGTTTCGATGTATACACCTATTTCAAAAATTGTTGTCGCACTCGAAGCTACAATCCACACTCTGAAGCTTGCAAAGGATGTCGGTAATATGAACATAGGTGATTATTTACTTAACGGTTTTTAAAGAAATATTTGTTTCATCATCTACCACTGCAGCAAATTGATTTATTATATATCCTATTCAAACTCGTTTTCTTATTGGTCGAGAGTACATCACGTGGAGGGAAATAAATCGATATAACTCCCGCGCGGGTAATAAATCCACGTGAGAGGGGAATAAATCCACGTGATCAGGTCAAAGTCCATCGAAAGTTCGTGTGGCGCGTTTGCAAACCATCAATTTAAACTCCAACTTATAAGTAAACAACAAACATTTTCCCTTTCCATTCCACTTGAAATGGAACATTACATTTATTGTCATTTGACATTTTTTGGTCGACTAAAAACTTTGTAATATCAGTACATTTCAATTTTCACCACGCTTTGTAATTCATAACGAATTTTTTCAAATTTTTCAAAATGGCCGGAGCCTTGGTAAACATTGAGATTCTCGGGATACAAAACTAACTGTTTCCCTCGGGACCGGTCATTAAGTGCTTAATGTTCATATAACACACTGAACACGTACAACCAAAATTTGCTATGAATAAATCGATAACAAGAGAAGAAATACCGACATCCTTTCAGGCTTCAGAGTGTGGAGTGTAGCTTTGATTGCGACAACCATTTTTGAAATAGGTGTATATTGCACAGGTCAAGCATCGATAGCATGTGCTATATTCTTTTGTATTTAGTACAGTTCGCGCGTGGTTAGGCAAGCAATATACAAAAATCAACACATGATAGAATTACTACCGTTTTTAAAAGTACGGCTGAGGCTGAGCAATAGTCAAAGTGGCCAATTTCAAAAAGTCTCTTTCGCTTTGATTACATTTCATCGTAGTGATCACGTGACATACAGGCACGTTTGGAATACAAAACGCGCGAAAACGTGCAAATGTCACCTCCTGATGACGTAACGATGATGATGTCATTAACACTAACCTTAGTTTCCAAGTCTTTGATGCGGTTTCTAAGTTTAGAGTTGTCATCATTCAAACGGTTGATTTCCTGGAAACAGAAATAAACACCATCAGATCAGTTACCAACACGTGCAGGTAATGCGCGTTTTTTGCATTTCAAAACACCCCGAACACGACAAGAAATGCTTCACACACAGATGGTGACTTTTTTCTCTGGGTAATTTTCAGTGATGATTTAAAATTATTGTAAGATAGGAATGCTTATCGAACTGCTGCTAACTAGCCTGAGAAAACATACGTTCTTTCACTCCTCCTAGATCCCCCCGCGAAGGGGAAGAGAAGCGAAAGAACGTCTGTTTTCTCAGGCTACTGTAAACAGCTGTTTACAATCATGAATGTGGTTAGTAAATGCCTAGTCTGAGACCTGGCCTGACTGTTGTACCGCGAGACAATCCCCTACATCATGCAACGTTATTACCAAAATGACCGTTAAAATATTCGTAAGATGCTTGAAAGACTGCAAAAAGAGTCCCTATTAGTTCATACGAAACCCCCCCCCCCCCCCCCCCCCAATGCTGAACCGAGCTCAGTGAAGTTTGAGTAACATCAACTCGTTTCGTCGCAATTTGTGTGTGAAAGTAGAAACTATTTTGCAGTTTCTATATAAAGCATATTCACTGAAAGGATTTACAATGAAGATTATTTCAGTGTCTCAGTGTAGTCCTTATATATCCGATACTATGTGAACCACATCTTTATAACAAACTGAATAGCAGTGACAACTCACAGCACAAGTAAAAACATTATTAACACTGTTTTATTGTACTTTAATTAGAAAATTAGTTGACAATGTAAACAAACGTGAAATATGGAAAAACGATATTTTCAGTACTATATTATATAGCGTTGGAACAAAATTTGTACACAAACGTTTGCAAAAAGAGACAACAGAGAATAGAAAAGAAGAGAAATCGTCATTGTTTGTAACAATTAATATAGTATCACTCATGCATAGTTTTAACAACAGTGTCCCGTTAAAATCACTAACAACAGCGTTTCTTTTAAAAAACACTGATGGGTTGTCTCCAGTTAAAATATTCATTATTATTATTATACATTACTGCTACCAGTATTGTATTATTTCATATCATAAGAAATTTGTATGCTTAAAATAGAATAACGTTTTATTAGCACACTACAGACGATCTCATGCAGAAACCACCACCATTTCTGATCGTTTTCTAATCTATTAAAAAAACATACCATGCTATTCTATTTTTAGAAAATCGAAAACTCATCTTATCAAACAAGAAGTAACGTATCTTGTATGTCTTAATAATGAATATAATTTTGTATCAACTACGTATAAGCCGAGCTTTCGGACAAATTGTCCATCCTCAGGGGCCGGTTGTACGAAGGGTGGATAAAGTTATCCGCGGATAAAAGTTATCCACTGCATAGGTTTTTTTATAGATTTTATCCGCTGGATAAAGATTTATCCCGTGGATAGCGCTATTGATGCTTTGTACAACCGGCCCCAGTGCTATAAGAATGACAAGTAGTAACGTTTTTTTAAAAAAGCTTTACGAAGTGTAACAAATACTTTGAATTTTTGAAAGGGTTATTTGCTTTTAGAAATCAATCCAGAAGTATTGTTGGTGCGTTCTTGATATGTATTTTTTTAACTTGGAATCTAATATAGAAAACTATATATTATAAAATCCTAACTCAAATAAAACTGAAATAAATGCAGTAAAAATTGTCCTTAACGTTAGCGATAATCAAATCTACATATCTAGGACGTTGAAAACTAAAAAAATATATGAAAAAATGTATACGATTTTAACCTAATATTATATTTCTTGTACGTCTTGAATATAATTTATTGTCGTTTGAGTTTACTCTTTAAAAAAAGTAAGTCACAATATTTATGTGTACTGTTATTGGAAACATTATCTAGCTGTTAGCAAGTGAAGTTTTTCGCGCTCTTCTGCGCACGTCTGTTAGCAGGGTATGGAAACTTTAACGTCAGAATGTTTGTCTTGTCTAAAATGTTCTAGAAACTCGTATGTTATCGAGCATACAGAAGGAAGAATTTTTCGTGAATTTCACATTTAAAAATAGTTTGCATCATAATAATATATTAGTTTAAAATAAATAATTTGCAATTCGTGAAAAGTTTTCTTCAAACCTTTTGCTGGTCCTGTATAAGTTCGGTCAATAGATCTTTCTCACAAAGTTGTAATATCATGGCCATGCTATAAATCCATCGCTGTTACAAAAACCCAACAGCCCTTGAACTGTGTATTGATTGATTTGAACGATAAGCCGAACTCCTCAATATATAACTGTGCTGAAAATTTCCAAATGAGTTGTTAAGGAAACGAGAGTTGTTTTGTGGTAATAATAGACTTGACGAAGCGTTCACGGTCTTGAGAGCCAATAGATGATCACTTGCTGACCACATTGGATGTCTGTGGTAAGCGAGATGAATGGATGAAAAGAAAGAAAAAGCAAGCTGAACCCTTTTCGATAGCTACTGTTGCTAGTAGAAACGTGTCTTTTGAGATTTCTGGTTTACCTGGAAACATAACAGTGTTACAAAACTACGAAAGAAAGTCCAAAAACTACATCCGTTTTAAAACGTTTCAGTAACTCATTTTTGTGGAATATCAGCAGATTGTTGATAATAATTGATTAAGATAAGTGGCTAGACTAGGTGAGATTGATTTAAATGATAGCTTTTTCTAACTGCTGATTGGAATCATTCTTATCGTATAATATCGCCACAAACAAAGATGATTAGATCGTAAAAAATATCACAGAAGAAAACCGAAGAGAACAAGAAGAGAATGAAGAAGAAAAGAATGCAAATAAGAATCTGTTAAAGTATAGAAGTCCAAATCAATGATGTTTGTCATCTAGTCAAAGTAAAGGTATCCACAAGTTAGTTTCTCAGGAAGAAATATCTCTCTCGAAGTACAAAATGCTGTAGATGCGTTTGTGGTATGAGTGAACACTTATGATTCTCATTGTTCCAGTAGTGAAACTGCTTTTTTTTGGAGATGGTAAAGCTAATTAATTACTACAAAATAATACAAGTAGAACCGTCATAGCACCTTGCATATCAAGAAGGCAACAACCACCTTGATAGCACGAACGGATAAGCGCTATATATAAATATCTTTATTATCTTTATTGATATTCATAATACTCTAGTTTCACGTTATCTATCACCGCTGTACTATTTGACAAAAGGCGCATTTGCACAGACTAAGTCTCAATTAGCCTCCTATGCAGCAGCGGAGCTCGTATTGAGTGACGACACAAACGAGCGGCTGCATAGGAGGGTAAGTCTCAATTTGTTGTCAAAATATTCACAAATTAGTAAAGCACTCAAAAATGTTATAGAAAACACATTTGCATTTACTCTGAATGGAGACTATCCCTGTGTAAATGCGCCTTTTTATCAAATAGTACAGCGTGCTAGATAACATGAAACTGTTCTTTTGTACTTAAAAAATAAACCCCAAATCCCTTTCAGTCTTGACCTTTTTCATGGGCACCATTTTGGAAATAGGCATATGAATCTACTGTGCTCTAAGCCAGTAGGAAATAATGTCATAGTGCTAATAGTACATGCTCTTATACATCCAAACCGAATTATATGTTATTTTATGTCTTACCACTTGTAGAAGAGGTACAGCTCCACCTTCATTCAATGGCTCCAACTTAGAAGCTTGAGAAAGTTTGGAGAACTTAGTCTGGTCAATGAATGAGAGAAAGAATGAATTAATGAAAAAATGAAAAATTTAAGGAATGGATAGACGAATGACTGGATGAAAGGATGGCTGAATGAATGAATAAATGGATTGAAAATTGACTGATGAGTGTATGAATAAAAAAATGAATGGATGAATGAATGAATAAATATAAGGATGAATAAATGAATGAATGAATATAAGGATGAATAAATGAATGAATGAATATAAGGATGAATGAATATAAGGATGAATAAATGAATGAATGAATATAAGGATGAATGAATATAAGGATGAATAAATGAATGAATGAATATAAGGATGAATGAATATAAGGATGAATGAATAAATGAATGAATGAATATAAGGATGAATAAATGATGAATAAATATATGGATGAATGAATAAATGAATGAATGAATATAAGGATGAGTGAATAAATGAATGAATGAATGTAAGGATGAATAAATGAATGAATGAATATAAGGATGAATGAAATATAAGGATGAATGAATAAATGAATGAATGAATATAAGGATGAATGAATAAATGAATGAATGAATATAAGGATGAATGAATAAATGAATGGAGAACATAGTTTGGTGAACGAATGAGAGAAAGAATGAGTGATTAAATGAATGGATGAAAGGATGGCTGAATGATCATAAAAATGAATGGGTAAATAAATGAGTGAATGAATGAACAAAAAGGATGAATCAATAAATGAATCAATAATTTGATATATAAATGAAAGAATAAATGAATGAATGAGGGAAAGATGAATGAACAAACAATTGAATAATTAAAGGAATGGATGAACGAATGAATGGGTGGCTGGCTGAATGAATAAATACATCAGAATAAATGAATGAGGGAAAAATGAATGAGTGACAAAATGAACAAATGAAAAAATAGAGGAATGAATGGTTATGATAAATATGTCAAACAACAAACAATAAAAAATTAAAAAGTACTAATTAAAATAAACAAATTACATATTTTTTGTTGTTTCTCTCAACTTTTTTTGAGGATAAACGGGTAAGACAGGATTTCAAACATTAATTCATTGTACAATCATTACAACAGTATGTTGTTTCCATTGACTTCAAATCCAGAGGTTTTAACTCTGACTAGTTTAAAAATTCATTACTTGGTCAAAACACTGTATTTTGGTTTCTCTGTTCCCCTATGTAACACTTAGCTGTATTAGCTTAACTATAGAATATTTTACCATAATTGCATGTTAACATCACAGATAGCTACTAGTACTACAGGCACATGAGAGTAAACAAATATACAAACATCTGTATCTTGGTCACAATAAAAAATCTCAAGTGTTACGGAGGGGAACAGAAAACCAAAATACCGTGTTTTGACCCTACTTTCATCAACATTAGAGTTTTACTGTCTCTTTCTTCTCATGATCAAGCCTCGCTCTTCCTAATTCTGTTGTCTTTTGCTAATTCAAGATAATTTGGCAAAGTTGGTACAAGACTACATTGTGTTTTACCTGAGATGTTTGAGATGCAGGGGAAAACTCTCTCTCTTCAAATTTAGCAATTTCTTCAATAAGCTCCCTGTAAAGATGAATAATATATCTTTAAGTAATGATGTGTGTAAGAACGAGGCAGGCAATGGAATGCAGAAAGGTGCTAATTGTGCATTGTCTAATCCGTCCATCTCATTGGTTAAAACATGAAAATCTGCCATAATTTCAAAACTAAGCGGATTTTTTAATATTTAATTTGATATCTAATTTTCTTTTCATCTAAGATTTCCTGAGCCTTTATATATCAAAATTTCTATGTGGGGAACATATCGAATTGTAAACCTCTTTTGGCTATTGTTTTGAGCGCTTATGATTGGATGAGATATTTTAGTACAAAAGAAACTTTGTTCCAAAACAGAGTTTTTGCACATTTTATTTTTAAAATGTGTTACCTATAGGCTGATATACTTTCAGTCTGAAAACTGTGACATTCTTATGTGGGAGGTTGCTATTGCCACAGAACAATAGAGAGTTGCCTACTTCTTACACACATCATTACTTAAATTGCAGTCTGCGTAGCTACACCTATGCTCAAAATCATTGCCAGGACAATTGTAATTTAACAAGACTGGACTTCAAAACTATTACCATTGCTTTTCAATCAAATCAATGTTGGCTGGCCAACACAATGTAAGGACATTTCAGATTTGAAACCTCAGCCAGTTGAAGATTTGACTGACTAGTTCCCAGTCATTTTTACAACCCCTACATAAAACTATGAATCAATATTACCTGTTTTCTAGTTCAGAAATATCAGCTTGTAGTTTAAGGTGCCATTTTTCTGCCTGACCAAAGACTTGTCGGAGAAGAAGCACATTAGTATGTGCTGTATTGATAAGCTCTGACTCCACTTCACCTCTGACTACAGCACAAAGGCCATCTAGCATCTCTGTAATTTCATCTAAGGTATATGTGTCTTCTACAAGCCTAAGAAAATAAATACAACAATCAAATAAATAATATGCACACTGTAATGCAAATAAATGAAACTTTATTCACTGTTTCAAAACAAAAACAAAAAAAACAAACAATTGGACACCAATGAAAGCTAATTAAAATAAAAGTTTAAAAAAAGTTTTAGTAACGTTAAGTCAACATTTTTTACAGTGTTACATTACAAATTTCATTATATTACCTACATGTATCGTCCAAAATAAAAGCATTAACTTGAGGACTGAGAAAGATAATGAGACTTTCCTGTTTTATTTTTTTGCTCATAAAAATTACAACAAACTGTTGAAGTTGTCAACTTAGAACAAGTCTTAATTTTAAGCATTTTAATTTCAATGTTCTAATGGTTTCAATTACTGTGCGACTCCCCGTACCGTAGTCACTTACAAAAACTTTTTGCATTTTTTTATCTCAATCGGACCAATTACAGACATCAAAGTTTCTTAAGTTTCCGCCTCTCAATATAAATTCCACTTCTTGATATAAACTTGTACCTGATTGGTCCGATTGAGATACAAAAAATATCAAAATAATGTCAAAAATTCATCAACAGTTTTTGTAAGTGACTATGGTACGGCCCCGGGGGTACGGCGAGTCGCACAGTAAAAGGAAGCAGTCCCAATGTGGTTTTTTATTCATAAGCAGGAAACCAGTTCAATCTATAGTTTTTCATTTTTTGATGATGTAATGCAGTATATATTGACTTGGCCCAATGTCCCCTCAAACACGGCATATAAATCTGTTTATATTTCCGATTGAGATACAAAAAATGTCAAAAATTCATCAACAGTTTTTGTAAGTGACTATGGTACGGCGAGTCGCACAGTAAAAGGAAGCAGCCCCAATGTGGTTTTTTATTCATAAGCAGGAAACCAGGTCAATCTATAGTTTTTCATTTTTTGATGATGTAATGCAGTATATATTGACTTGGCCCTATGTCCCCTCAAACACGGCATATAAATCTGTTTTATTTAAATCTATTTGAAAATGGCAACTGACAGCATCGTTTTCATTATAATACTAACTGTAATAAAGTAGAACTACCTGCTATCTTTGAGATCTTCGAATGCCCCTTCTATTCCTCTCAATCTTTGACCTCTGTTAAACCTTGCAAAGCGTAAATAGCTAATAACATTCTGTTGGTGGTGTTCATTCAATCCTATATCCTGTGTATAACAAAAACACTGATTAAAAATACAAATCCACATGAAATATTGCAAGACTCTAGAAAAATTCAGTTGTTGTAGTAGTAGGAACCTAGCCACAATTCTGACATATATGACATATAAAATGACATATGGTGCCAAGATAGGTTAATGCATGCATGTATGCCTCCATATAAATCTTTTATTTTCAGCAACAACGAAGACCTTGATCCGGAGTTTGTGAAACAATCAATGAGGTTTTATAAAAAACTCTATTTCGCCTAAAATTGTCGTATTTGTCAAAACCACTTTTCTATCATTAAAAATTATTGCTAGTTCCGATTGCAATATTTCAAACATCAGAACAAACTTCACTCTATGCCTGAACTTGCTATGGAATTTAATTTGAAATTATCTTTCTATGCGCGACGCACTTTGCGATCAAACAGCGACGGTGGCCCTTAAAAAATACTCAGTCGAGCCACCTTAACATTCACCGCACACCGCAGCTTTGAAAAAGCAAACACCACACACCAAAGGTATTTACAACACTGCAACACCACAAGAAATATTCATCAACACCGCAATCCCCCATGTCCCCCTTCTCAAACATATATGCCATTATCATTCTTCAATTCAGTTCTACATAATGTTATTTAGGTGCATATTAAAGTCCTTTGATTCCTTGGTATTTTGAATGTTTATTTCTGTTGTCAAGCAACATTAAATGTGTACATGAACAAATTTATACATTCATGAACATTTTATATAAATCAATAATCGATTACAATAATTTCTACAAAAAAGCTGAATTAAAAAAACTATTATTGCTGATGGTAATGCATCAAATTTAAAAACAGTGCTGGCAACAAACAATTTATGTTATATCATGGATTTACGGTGAAGTTTAAAACATAATTATGATCATATGTATCTTATATCGCACAGCTGTCGGTTGAATGTATTTGTTAGAGGAAAAGGCTGCTTGATAAGCATCGTATTTCTCAAGTTGATTCAACTGACGGTGACAAGTAAACATAAGCTTGAGAATGACAACCTTATATCCATCGATCTACAAACTATTATTTCCATCAGATTTATTTGAAACTCACAGTCTTCAAATATAATTTACGACGAAAGATTATAAAATAGAAAAAATACTTTTTAAGAAGAACAAAAAGCTGCCATTTACAAGGTGAACCTTGAATTAATGGCGAGCAAAAAAATGTAAGTATATTTTCAAAGATTGAATGGATTAAATTTGTTCAGTTTACTCACCATTTTCGAAGAATTTCAACACTTTTCACTTAATGAAAAAGATTTAAGATTGTATAATTATATGTTGTAGTGTCTTTAGTGCTTTGAAGAAGATCAAAAACTTAGAAATCCTTTCAAATGTTAATATTTTATGCAGAAAACTTGTTCTGCCGCCATGACATCCAGACGCCAAATCGGGTCAGCATAGTAACCACGCTAGACAAATCTCAACCCCTCCTACTCCTCCCATGTTACAGTGCGAATCACAAAACCGTGGGCACCTAGAAATATATAAGAAATCGTGTATTTTTCTTTGAACAACTCACAAACAACTCTAACTACAAAACGTTTATCATACTACACATCAGTCAAACTTCTTGCGGTGATATAGTTGTTTCTGAGTTGTTCAACGAACAAAAAACCGATTTATAAAATATTTCTGGGTGCCCACGGTTTTGTGATTCGCACTGTAACTCTAGTCACACCAGTTCCTCACGGACAAAGTTCGATTCCAGGCCCGGGATCCTTGGTTGGATGACTCTGCATTTTGCTATCTAGGACGCTTCCAAAACACTACTTACTGCGTTATTTTTCCTCCCATATAAAATAGACAAAGATGAGCTCAAAAGTTGCAGTGGTAAGTTAATTGTTATTTACATGTAATATAGAAATGAAATACTCCCATGGATGGAACCATCGGGCCCGTGCCATCTACAGTCTGACAGTTTCTCAGTGTTTGCATCATTGCTCAGCTTAGAACTCGTAAATTTGTCTTTACGACTCTCAGAGTCGACCCAGCTAATAAAGCGAGTTATTTATCCACTTGTGATATACTGTGAGTTAGGAATTTTCAGTTAACAATAAATTAGGATGCTTGACTTTATAGATTTTATGTAGAGTTAAACCAGGATTTAGCACTTGGGAACGGATCATTAGATAATTGATGCCCAGGGGGGTGCGGGACCCCCCCCCCCCCCCATCCCCCAAAAAACACAAAAAAACACAGGTTTACTGCAGTTTTCAACTTTCTGACTCAGACATTCCAACGGCTTTTTGTGAAAAACGTTTTTGGCAGCTGTCAATCAAAGACATAAAAGGTTCCAAGTAATTAGCAGCAGCCAAAAACGTTTCACAACTATAGATGTTAGAATGCCTGAGTTCGCAGAAAGACGAAAACCGCAGTAATTAACCCAGTTTGAAAGCCAAGATAGAGTGATGAGGTCAAGTTTCAAGCGATAATATAGATTGAAAATAAATAGATTGATTGTGGGGTGGGTCTGGACCATTTAAAAACATATTGTGCACAGCAAAAATAAAAGGAAAAAATATATTGTGCAAAGCTGAAAAACAAAAGGGCAAAAAAAATATTCTGCACAAAAACATAAATTTCACCCCACCAACCCTCCCCCCACCCACCACCAACATCAAATATTATAACCAATAAATCAAGCAGATTTTGAAAGACTTTAATAAAAAATATATCCAAACCTAATTTTCCCCATTCTTGTATTGTGATCTGTTAAGGTTACAGGAGCCAATAAGGGAATTGGATTTGGTATTGTCCGTTCATTATGCAAGAAATTTGTTGGGACTGTTATTTTGACAGGTAAATTAAGTGGGATTTACATGTTGTTTTTAATGATTATCTAAAAATACATTTCCACACTTAAGGTGGATCACTATAGTTTTTGAAAAGCCACACCAGGCCGTTATAAACGTCGTTTTGACAAACTTCACAATTTTCGATTAACCTGAAACTTTTACAGATTATCAGTCTTAGATTGAAATTTAAAACAGTTTACTTTGTTTTTAGATTTGTATTTTAATAGCAGCGATATACAGGAAAAACGGAAATCAGTTGCGCTTAAATTGTAGACGAACGCGATGAGATCTCGAAAAGCGGCTACCACCACAGTAAACTACAACATTAGGCACTCAAAATATCAAAGAATTAAAGAAATCTGTATGTTTGATTTCGAGAAAATTACAGATATATTTTGTACTTTGTAGTTTTGAGTGTTAGAAGGAATCACTCAATGTTTGGCAATGTGACTTACAATAACTGAACAAATAGCGCTCAAAAACCGTCAAAACCTTCCCTGTACATATATGTCTTTAGTTACTAAGTTTGGGACAATAAATCGTTCACAGTATTGAGAAATTATTTTTTTTCTTAGAAATGTTAGAGCTTGACTTCAAGCGAAAACACATCACTGTTGCGCTTTTCTAGAAATATTCAAAACAGCCGTTTACATTTTTCTGTAAAATTCACAAACTCTTCTCCAAAGTACTAGAAATGCTATCCTGAAGCTTCATTTCAATTGAGGCATTTAAACGTGGTAAAAAAAATTAAACTTGGATATCTTAACGAAGCCGACTCGTTCGCCTGTTCACGGCCGCTAATGATGCAAATCTGCGTTACATTCTGGAGTCACGACGCAATACACCGTGACGGTTTTGGTGGAGTTATTACTTCCGGCGATAAAAGAAAGAGCCAGTGAAGGGAGGGGAGGGCTGGAGATAAGTTGATAATAAAGCACTTTATGATAATAAATTTCGCTAATTTCTTCATTCCATTGTTCTTTAATTTTGTTAGTTGTGACTTTTTATTCGCAGGTATTTTGAGAGAAAAGGTAACTAATTTGAAAATCATTTCACAAATTCAACCGGCACAAAGGAATGTATCACTACATGCAGTCAGATGTATTCAAAAGAACAATGGAATGAAGCAATTAGCGAAATTTATTTTTATCGCCTGAAATGAAATGAAAGCGAGTCCCTGCGACCAAGAGTATTATGTTTGCACATATGTTTGGATGAAGAAATGCATACCAAGATCTAGAGTTAAAATCAGCTGTAAGCTGCCATCAAACTTGTGCCAACTACATGAATACAATGAGCTCCATTTACAAATTGGTTGAATTAGATTACTAACTAAAACATAAAGTTCGTTCTAATTGGCCAAAAATCAAACAATGCAGAACACGGTATCCGACGAAGTCCATCAGACGGAGTTTGGGGAGAAAGCGATAACGTAGGAAAATCTGAAAATCAGGCTACAATATGGCGAGTCGCACAGTAAAAGAGGGATGTAAAGAACACACACCACCATTCAACTTCTGGTTGTGTGTAGTACCTATCGTACTACATGGCCAAATAGGCATAAGCTGAAGTGGTGTTCCTGCATTCATATATGGAGGAAAAAGCTAGTAAATAAATGAAATAAATGGATAAAAACATGATGTGTATTAATATGTCCATGCTTGAGTGTATTGTATTGTCTGCAAAATTGTTCAACAAATAAAATAATAAACGACATGCAAAGCTCCAGATACAGATCCAGGGAAAATGACAGGGGTAACTGCCTATTGTGCTTGTCACAAACCTTGAATGAATTAATGGAATGAACAAATGGCTAGATGGGTGGATAAATGAATAAATAAATGAAGACTTTATTTAGTTAGGGTAGCCAGAGGGGCCTTGAATATTCAAAAAACAGCTAACAATTAAATAACACAAAGTTCATGACTTGCTGATCAAAAAGGGGAAAGACTTGTCACCTAGTTGATTAACTTATCAATATAGAATATAATGATATAATATGATTCATTATATAGCTCGTAATGAAGAATTAGGAAAAAGTGCTGTGGAGAAGCTCAAATCAGAAGGTGTCAATCCAGTATTTCATCAGTTGGATATCTTATCAAGTGAAAGTATCCAGTGTCTAAAGGGATATCTTGAGAAGACATATGGTGGTCTTGACCTTCTAATAAACAATGCTGGTATTGCTTACAAGGTAAAAATACATGCACAGTTGAACTTCCTTATACACTTATTTCAAAAATCGTTGTGATAGCAGAAGCTACGGTCCACATTCTAAAGCCTGCAAAGGATGTGTTATATGGAGTTAATTTGTGATTTATTGCATGTTTTTTAAAGAAATATTTGTATTATTATATATAATTATCTACCACAACATCAACTTGGTATGGTCATATAACACAAACATGTACAACCAAAATATTCTATGACTATATCGATAACAAGAGAAGAAATACAGGCATCCTTTGCAGGCTTCAGAGTGTGGACTGTGGCTTCGTTTGCGACAACGATTTTTGAAATGGGTGTATCAAATGTGCATTCAATGTAAAACTGAAATTATTGTGTTTATACCGTATCTGTAATTGAAGGACATTTTATGGTCACCACCTTTTCATACTTGTATTGCTTACAGTCCACAATCAAATACAAGTACGCATTGTTACAGCGCGACTCACCTTACCGTGGCCACCTAGTTAAAGTTTTGTAGAAGTTAACCAATCAGAAAGCGAGAATTTTACCTTAAATTATATAAAAGACACGCCGAGTGTCAAACGGTAAACACTTTGAAATGTTCAAATGTCTGAAAAACCTCTCAGGATGTTTAAATTTTAAAAGGTGTAGCAAATAAACTTTTGAACGCTAAGCTAACTTGTACAAAACTGTAATTAGGTGGCCATGGTAAGGTGCGTCGCACTGTAAATACTGCATGTACATATTATCTTGTTGTATTGAACAGGGATCTTCAACAGCCCCAGCCATCGAGCAAGCAGAAGTAACAATAAGAACAAACTTAACTGGTACACTTGATGTTTGTAATGCTCTGTTTCCATTACTACGACCTCATGCCAGGTATGCATAAAATATTGCAATGTCAGGATCGATGAGTGATATTTGTAAATATTCACATCACATGCAAGTGCAATACATGTATTTTATGATGAAGCTCATTTAATTTAATTTATGATGAAGTTCAAATATACCATTTATAATCAATCATTCCACTTGATAGAGAAGAGTACGTGTCAAAAACTTAATCATCTTAATGTGAAAATTATTAGGTACTTTGTAGAAAGAGTTTTTTGTTGTTGTTTCGACAGGCAGTGCAGGGACTGATAGAAGTAGACAATTCATTGCTTTTGATTTTCATAGTTCACATTTATATGGAAAATCATAGTAAGTTATTACAAGTCATATATTAAAAAAATTGATGGTTTATTGTATTCTAAGGTAAGGCTTTCATAATTATTATGATCCATAATAATTAAAGTCCATGATTGTACTTTGTTAATAGAGTGGTGAACATTGCATCAGGGATTGGCCACCTTAAAATTTTAAGTAACTCAGAATTAAAAGACAAGTTCTCTTCTGAAAGCTTAACCGAAAAGGAGCTTGTTGATCTTGTGGCTCAATATATAAGGTAATGATCACTGGCTATTTTTTTTTCTTCTTCTTCAAATCAGTATTTTGAGCCCTGCATCCCCGTGCAGTAGTCAGAGGCAGCTAAAAGTTCCTCTTTCAAAGCTTTTACCATAGAAAGGGTGGGTGTCATTCCTATTCCAACTTGGTTCCCATGAACCCATACAATTGAACCCAGACCTATTGAGCCCTGGCCAGGCCATCACATTTTCATCTCTTTCGTAAATTTAAAATGATTACAGAAAGAATGAAGAGAAAAATATCAATGCCCTTGGCGGGAATCGAACCCACGGTTTCGGTATTCTAGTCCGATGTGTTAACCATTACTGAAGGACATCTTTCACTTTTTAAAATGATTAGTTTTCTCTTTTATTATAAAATCAAGATAGTCCGGGACTTCAAGATAGTCCAGGACTTCAACGGGATTTGAACCAATGACCTTTGCAAAAAACTGTACTACATTGTACTCTTTGGCCAAATGAACTCAACAAAATGACCTACCAACACACATGGCTTCATATAGCTCAGTTGGTAGAGCATTTGCACTGGTTCTGCAATGGTCATGGGTTTAAATCCTGTTTAAATTATAAATTCCCAGCATTGTTTTTGCGCTTCTATAATTGCAATTGCATGCTTGCTAATTTTGCGACGATCGTCATTATTCATGTTGTAGTTCAGGTTCAATATGATTTTAAACCAGTTCAATTTATTTTGAACCAGTACAATATTTATTGTACTGGTACAAATAGTCTTGAACTGGTACAATCTGACATTCTAAAAGGGATTTTATTTATGGGACTCATAAATAAAACAGGAGATCTAACCTACTTACCACTCCCTCCTTTTGATCTCACTTACACCTCCCCCCTAACTCTCTCTCACTTACCTACCATTCCCACTTGACTTGCTAATGAGCCTTACTATACCTAATACTAACTATTGAACTAATGTAATTGGGTTACCTGTGCCCTTTTTTTTCATTCTTCTTACCACGGCTGGGAATAGAACCAGGATCTCTTGCTTCTAAGTCCAGAGACTACCCCACTATACCACGACGACTTCAGTTGAAAATTCCGCATTAGACTTTTGTTTTATTCATAAACTCCCAATAATGACATAAATTAAACCTAACCCTAAACCTAACCCTATCCTATTAAATACAAAACCTAGTACTGCATGATTTGTACTAGTACAAAATAACTTTTACCAGTACAATAGATATGGTACTGGCTCAAAATAAATTGAACTAGTTCAAAATCATATTGAACCTGAACTACAACATACACATTGGCATTTAAGTTGGTCTAATGAATAAATAGGCTGAGAGTAAAAAATGATTTAAAATGATTTTGATTCATTGCAGAGAAGTGAAAGCAGGGACCGATGTTGAGAATGGATGGCCAAAAACAAGTAAGAAATACTGTATTGACATGTATGCACAGCCTATTATAATGGACATTTAACTCCAAGGACATTATTTAAATTAAAGTTAACATATTTATTTAAAAAATCATATTAAGTTTTCTTTTATGAATTGACAAATTGTTTTTCTCCCGATTGTTATGGACACTATGAAATTATCTTGTTTTTATATAGTTTTTCCTAATTTTAATTTTTATTATAATTGTTTATTTTGCATAACGTTTATCTCATTTTACTATTTGTTTATCACATACACATACATATTATATTTTATATATTCATATTATATTTTTTATTTCCTGTAAAAGCATTGAGACTTGTGTAAATATGCGTTTTTAAGAAATAAATTATTATTATTATTAATTAATAGTTAAATAATAATGATATTTTTCATATCAGGATATAATTAAGCAAATCAGATAAAATTTTAAAACAGCATTTATAAATCTATCCACTGCCTTCATTTTCCTTCATGGCTATCAGAAAGTCCAATGGTTAAGCATGATATATGTCCATGAAATACCAAATACCATGACCATTTCTTTATAAAAACTGCAAGTATTTTAGCAACAGATAAATAAATCACCAACAAATTAATTACCGGTATGTGAATTATCTAAGCGAGCATAAAATATGGTAACAGGAAGTGACAGGTCCATTTCCCACCATGCGAGTGTTCTAAAAAAGTGGTGTTCATGCGCATCATCTATTATTGTAATTAGTATAGAAAAAGAGTACAATTAACTCTTGATATCTAGCATTTATTTTAGACAAATTATTATACCAAATGAATGCTTATATATATATATATGTAACATCTTCTGTTAGAGTATGGATTTTCAAAACTGGCTCTTATTGCACTAACAAAAATCCAAGCCAGGAAAATGAGTCAAGATCCAAGAGAAGATGTCCTTATTAACTGTGTAAGTATTGAACTTACCATAATATCTAGTATATATTAATTAATATACATTTGGACAGGTATATATGCAAAATTAAAGGAAATGTCTAAAATTTATTAAGATGGCTACTTTTGAACATTTGATTTGAGCCTATGATGTGTGTGCGCACAAGAACGGGCAAATAAAAGTTTAGGAACCATAGTTTAATATTACACATTTTGAGCTTCAACAGTTCGAAACCCTAGCCTTGTTAAGTTAAAATAAAAATACTAAATAAATAAATGTGCTTACTATATTTGAACTAGCTGTTATACTGTTTTGTTCAGTATGCAAATATAGTAAATAATAGCTCTAGATAAAATTGTGCTTTTCACAAATAACATTTTGGTCTTGGACTGCACTTATTAATATTCAAAATTCAACCTTTTAGAAACAGCACCAAATGTATTCTAAAACCTTTTTGCAACCAAGTGTATATCAAATATATTTATAAACTGATAGGGTATATTTTTTTATCTTACATAGTGTTGCCCAGGATGGGTTAGAACAGACATGGCTGGACCTAATGCTAAATTGTCCATTGAGGAAGGTAAATGTTGAGGTTTTTACCTTGAGGCCAATTTAGTTTTTAGTGGATAATATTTTTACATATTTTAGATCTACCTGTTTGCTATTTGTATATGTTTGGGCTCTATAAACTTACTATGTTGAATATGATGTTTAAAGTAAATGAACTGCAGTCATGAGGTCCTAGTGCAATCCCCAGTGTCCCAACATCCTTGTTTTGCCTTGTTCCTATAAAGCTATAAAAATTGTAATAACTTTTATTACTTTTCTAATGTACAATGTAAGTGGATCATTACCTTATCCTAATTGCTATCCTTTTGCAATGAGGATATTTAGCAGTGACAGATTTAGGGGTGGTGAATAGGGTGGCTAGCCACCCCCATTTTAGCTTTGTGTTTTATTTGATGAGTAACATATGAACAATGTACAAATACCAAAATATACACTTCACATTCAACCCCCCCCCCCCCCCCCCCCCCTCCTAAAATATTCCTAGATCCGCCACTGATTTGGATACTCAAGTTGATTCTATTTCCAAGTCTAATTCATTGAATAATTATTTTGTTATTGTTATCTCATTATACAGGCGTTGTAACACCTCTTCTTGTAGCCCTTTTGCCGCAAGGGTGTGGTCACAATGGGGAATTTTTCAGAGAAGAAGCAGTGGTTGTTTGGTGAATGACAATGTGCCAATAGCTTTTCTTAAACCATGTACAACCTAGCCTAGCATTTCTTTAGGGGGAAAGGAGAAAGTTGTTTTTCAAAGAGAATGGAAGTCTCCTCTGACCTCCCCCCTCCCCTTACCTAAACGTTTTTGCACTTGTCTTAATTTTCACGCTGCTATCAGTAATGCAGTTATGCCAGAACGTTTTCCCTTCCCCAAAAAGAAATGTTGCTACACAGGCTTCTCCTGGCTTTTGTAATTGAGTTGGAAAGGAATTAATTAAAAGACAAAAGAAGATCTCTCAAGCTGCATCCTTTTTTTTTGTCACGCAACGCTCCCTCACGGACTAGCTTGTAGGTTACAAGCGGGCTATAGGCTTTCATAGCTATTAGATTCCTAAAAAAAATAAAGATAGTAGATGACCTAGCATTGATCATATGACAAGTCATTATCTTGACAACTAAGGTTAACTTCCTTATACTTTATAGTTGTATAGCGGTGTGCGTTACGTTCTTATCACCACAGAGAGCCCAATGTACAAGGCCCTGTCTACGTCACGTATCCGGGTATTTTTGAAAACGGAGGGTTTTTTTCTCCGTTTACGCCTTCCGTCCATACTCCGAAAACGGAGTTCTTCGAAGATGCTCTCCAAACTGTAGGTTTTTGAAAAGGGAGGTTTATCGAGTACGCGTGGAAAGGGAAAATGGAGCTTTTTGAATACGATGAAGTCGGATAAAGCATAGTTAGTAGAGGCAAACTATAGAGTCATGCGTGCGCGTAATTAATTATATATATTATAAACTATGATTGTATGGAAGCTAGCGCTTTAGTATCGTTTTCGTGTATACAAGTGAACGGGCAAATAAGATTCAAATACGCTACGAGTGGACGCAGATGTTTTTGAATACGGAAAAAAAATGACACTGGCCCGGCACTGGCGTAATTATCAAAATCTTTTGTTAACCGATTAACGGGTTAGTTCAGTTGGGAGAACACGGCCTGTTAACCGGGAGGCCGGGGGTTCAAACCCTAGCCGGACCATCACTCACGGTCTTAAAATAGTTGAGGAGAATGTTATAACTTTGTATTTATTTCGGTTTATAATTGTTAGGCTTCGCGTCCTCTTGGATAAGGACGTTAAATCGGAGGTCCCTTCTCGCCACTCACACACTAACCATTAATCGGAGGGACGTAAAAGAACGACTGAGGACGCAGGTCACCATCCTCATTGAAAGTCCTACACTTACACTAATATATACTAATTACTAACAGCTAACTATAATGTGTAAAGCGCATTTGAATAATATACACATAGACAGTGCGCTATATAGATGCATTAGCATTATTAATCCGAAGCTCAAACGGTACAAAAAATGATAAATTGCAACTACAGATATAACTACTTTATCATCCTCGAGTGAGAAAATAATCCAATCTTTTGACATCCGACCGTCACCCCATCTGCTGTACTAGTAGTGCGTGACATTTCCGTGTGTGACATGACACTCCTTCGCCAACGCCTCCAAGATTACAAACAAAAAGGAAATCATTTAAAATAACTGTTTAACAACAAAATTGAATGATAGAAATCACTGTCTTTGAAAATGGTATATAATTGAAAAAGTCAAAATTCAAAATAATTGTAATATGAAGTAATATCAGCCCAGAAGTTTCGAAATAGATTCTATTGTTCGTGACAATGGCTTGCACTCATGCTATCAACATGCGTGATTCACGTGAACAGCTCATGTGAATACTGAGCTCTGATTGGCCGATTAATTTTAGAACGACAGTCAGACCACCGAAAGCAACCAGGCCTTCATTTTATGTAGGTAGTACGTGAGCAAATATTTTTATTGCCTTGACATATGTGTCCTTTCAGAATAATCTGGCCTTTTCCCCCTTCGATTTGAACTGGTCTTCAGATTTTCCAAGCTGCAGACGAGTAAACACTGTTAATATTTCATGGGGACTTTTTTGTGAAGTTCAATTCCAATTTTTGATGCAAAACCAAGGGACCTTGCTATTGTCCAACTACCTGAAAGGGAACGAGGAGATCTGTTTTTTGACAACGAATATGGAGCAAACATGGGATGAATTCTTCTTTAAAAGATCTTTGGTGGGAGTCATTGAGAAGTACGTGGAGAGGGTTGAAGATATGGAGTCGACTATATTGGTGCCAAGTCGACTGATGGGTTTAGAAATGTCAGAGCTGTTACCCACACCGAACTGTGACAGTTATATAAAAGGTTTGGATATGAAAGCTTTCTTCAAGTACATGAAGGCTGTGAAAATACAGATTGCCCTAGGCTCCAACTATATCCATGAAAATTATGAACGCAATTCGCCATTTCAATGCAAGCTACGAGAATCGACCAAGCAAATCAACCAAATTATTTTGATCGCAAAATACATAACAATATTCGCCCAAAACATTGCTTTTCAATCAAGGACAATAACGTACAAAGAGTTCGAGAATAATGTCAGATTCACCCAGAACCCAACTCTACTTGGATCGCTGAAAAACATGCTGAAAGCATTAGAAGAGATGGAAAAGGCTGTCTTATTTCCATGTTTGTTAAAAGATCATGGGACTGTTGATGATTTGCCAAAGTTCTCGAATACCTCATCCCCTGTCGATAATCTTCATGATGTGTTCACTCTACTAAAGCTATTGAAGAAAGAAATACTGTCTGGACCACAAACAACCGAGGTACCCGAGGACAAAATCCACATAATGCTGACAGAGTTGTATCAAATTTTGCTAGTTTATACTACCCTTACTTCCAGTCTGACTAAACGATATAAGCAAGAAGTTCAATGTATTTAGAATTTGAATTTCTCCTAATTTGAATTAGTAGCATTCTAGCTAGGAACTATTTAGTTTTCACTATAAATTAATCACACTGCAAAATAGCACAAATATAATGTAATTTAATAGTTAATATTTGGAACTTATGTAAAATGTAAATAGTATTTCGTAGAAAAATAAATAATATTTCAAATTAACACTTTTGTCTTATAGAATCTTATTTTTGCAGTACGTACGTGACAAACTTCATTTGTACTTCAATAGTGATGTCATAGGCCATCCTCCCTTCCACAATTATCAGCAAATTGTTCATACTTGTACAATTATGGGTCAGTGATGGGACCACAACTTAGTGTAACACTATATTGATTTCTCAAAATGCTGCATTGAGCAGCAGTTCTTTTGTTTCAAGACAAAACACTCAGCAATGCATATAATAATGTCTAGAAATTGACTTTTTTGGTTCAAAAACGTGTTAACTTTTATAACACCCAAATCCTATGTTATGGTTAACTTGCAAAAACAAACTTCCAAAGCATGAATTGTTTTGACTGCTTTTTTCCACTTAGACATGCAGGTTTCTACAAGACAGATCTTCCCTGCTAGCAAAGGCTATGGTACATGCAGCAGGGGAGATAAGAACATCTAAAACAAAATCACAAAGAGTATATATTGTTCGATTTGCATAATATATGCATGTTCTAGTCATTGATTTAGGCTGAATAGCAATTCAGCAGAACTGATAACAAAAGTAACACACTTTTTGTGGTTAACACCACAACAGTTTTACTTGGCAATGAATTATTAAATGTTTGTTATTATTAAAATTCAGATGGTGATAACCACGTAGTATTTTGTTTGTTTCTGATTGAGGTTGAGTGACTTAATATGTGTAGGCACTAAATAAAAACATTTTAAAGCTAGTAACTCTAGTCCCAGCATGAGAGAAAGATCTAGAAAGGTTGATAACAATAGCACATATATATTTTTCTCAGCAGGAAAATTAAAATTCTCAGGAGCCAATGCAAATGTTTTCTTCAAAAACACCATACACGCTTCACAAGCATAGAACAATAGTATGCATGGATCTATCTATAGATTAGTTAAGTTTTGTCAAAACAAACCATGACATTTAAACTATTGTGAAATAAATCTGTGAAGTATCTTGTCACTCATAGATAAACCAATGTATTTGTATTGATAATACAACCATGACATGAATAGAACAATCATTATTGGTCCTAGTGACAGAATAGCAAGTATTGATGAAGGATCTTCATCTATTGTTTGAATATTGTTCAAGGTTCTGATTGCTGGTGGCAAGATGTCGCAACACTAACCATCCATGCTGAATTAAAAAAAATCTCAAAAAGTGCACAATATGATTTCTCTTTTTAGTTTTTTGTGTGTGTGTGAAATACAACATGTAAAATGTAATATATATTTCCTGTTTTGTTTGTTTGTGTTTTCATATTGTTGACAATTTAGTGGGAGTATGTGCCTTGTCTTATCTGTTTGTATTACAAAACAATAGATTCTGGTACACAGCGATGGAGCCCCAGACATGGTGCCACCATGTATTTTAGGCTAGTTTCTATTTACTAAATTGTATCAGAGAAAAGCAGTAAATATATTTTTAAAGTATTTTAATTTCACACATTGGATTACAAAGATTAGGAACTGTACAATGGATACCAGGGATGGTTGTTCTTTTTTGTAGCACTTATCTACGTGACTTCTGATGTGGCTTTTTGTGTGATTTCTTTCTTTTTTCACTTTCCCTGAGAAAAAAAGGAAATTGAGAAAACCACAATCAAGTCACAAACCAATTTGTTTGAATTTTGCTTTTTTATTTCTATGATTGTCTATTCCATCATTATTTTATTTTGCTAAAATTAAGAGTCTGACTAGTAAGTTGATTTAGGTTTTTTTTTTGGTTTTAAAAGTTTGAAAACATGAAGAATGTTGAGTCATATAGCAATAATTGTTGTATTATATAATTGATATCACAGATATAATTGAGTTTATGCATTATACAAGATTGAAAATGTCTTGGTAGTCGAGTGAAATATTGCTAATAGCTAAGCAATAGAAAACAATAGAATTAGCAAAAAATGCACTCTATATAATTATGTATTATGATTTCAAACCAGATCGCCCATCAGTATCAAAATCTTATTGATATGTTACCTATTGTTTCTTCTTTTCTTCCTTCGTTTCCGTCTTTCTTCTTCAGAGTCCTCTGATGAACTTTCACTGGAACTATCACTTGCACTTTCTAAATGTTGAGAGAAAAAGAAAATTTAATAGAGTACAAACACTAAAAGTGTGCAATACTTTGTACTATTTACCACTAAATAGTGTTGATTAAACAATAGAGAACAAAAGAATTTGCATAATTTAGTGGTATTTATGTTGCACACTTTTAGTATTTGTACTCTAATATTTGCCTTTCTCTCATATCACTATTTCTTGGTTAAAATTTATTAGTGCTGGAGGTCAGAGCAATCTTGCCCAATCTTGGTTTAAAGTTTTTAGATTTGTTTAGAATTATCTCAGAGCTATTCACTCTGGAGGGGTAACTTCATTTGTATGAGCTATCCGTAATTGATGGCAACAAAGGAACTTCAATATTAGTCATTTTTGAAAAATACCAGCATGCAAAATCATGAAAGCTCTGTCCTTATTTTGTTTTAAAGATTTATTTTACTCGGACATTGATAATAAATTATTATTATAAAACTCGTGAATGATTAATGAGAATTTGACAAATGAAATTATGTCCATAATGAGTACTTGTACTGTAAATCTCACTCAGATTTTTCCTGATTTGCATAAACTTTTTCAACTTGAATTTTCTAAGCCATATTATCATCTTCAACTTGCCAGTGCATGTATATCACCTACAGGTCAACCGTCTATACTGTATATATTACGTAAATTTCTACCTTCACTGCTTGAAGAACTTGAAGAATCGTCACTGCTACTATCACTAGATTCATCTTGATTCTGTGCCATTATCTGTTTAGGGGCATTCTTTAGGTGTTCACGGAGCTCATCTCTGCAGCAAAAATAATTATTTATTAAATTAAGCAAAAGCTGTGTTGACATGAGCCAATGGCGAGGGTAAGTAAAAGCTACAATTTGTTATGTCCTTAGTGATTCTTTTATGTTTCCCCAATGCAAGTAAGTGAGTGTAGTCTTTCTAGTCACTGAGGGTGGCCATGACTAGACTTTGTAATGTTTTTTTTTATAGTAACTCCCCAATGCAAGTAAGTGAGTGTAGTCTCTCTAGTCACTGAGGGTGGCCATGACTAGACTTTGTAATGTTTGTTTTTTTATGGTTACTCCCCAATGCAAGTAAGTGAGTGTAGTCTCTCTAGTCACTGAGGGTGGCCATGACTAGACTTTGTAATGTTTTTTTTTTATGGTAACTCCCCAATGCAAGTAAGTGAGTGTAGTCTCTCTAGTCACTGAGGGTGGCCATGACTAGACTTTGTAATGTTTTTTTTTTTTTATGGTAACTCCCCAATGCAAGTAAGTGAGTGTAGTCTCTCTAGTCACTGAGGGTGGCCATGACTAGACTTTGTAATGTTTTTTTTTTATGGTAACTCCCCAATGCAAGTAAGTGAGTGTAGTCTCTCTAGTCACTGAGGGTGGCCATGACTAGACTTTGTAATGTTTTTTTTTTATGGTAACTCCCCAATGCAAGTAAGTGAGTGTAGTCTCTCTAGTCACTGAGGGTGGCCATGACTAGAGGTTTTTTTATGGTAACTCCCAATGCAGGTAAGTGATGTGTACGGTAGAATAAGCCAGTCACAGAGCATGGTCATGGCAAGAGTTAAATACATTCTCTGTGGTTCATTTATGACCTCAAATGTTAGCTAGTGAGTGCAGTGTGTGTTAATATGAGTCAGTTTACAGTGCGACTCGCCGTACCGTAGTCATCTACACAAACTTTTGATGAATTTTTGACATTATTTTGACATTTTTCATCTCATTTGGACCAATTACAGACATCAAAGTATCTAAAGTCTCCGCCTCTGATCGATATTGTCTCCGCCTCTGATCGATATTAACTCCGCCTCTCGATATAAACTCCGCCTCTCGATATAAACGTGTATCTGATTGGTCCGATTGAGATGAAAAAATGTCAAAATAATGTCAAAAATTCATCAAATGTTTTTGTAAGTGACTACGGTACGGCGAGTCGCACTGTAATACTGATGGTGGTCATGGCAAAAGTTTGTTACATCCTCAATGGTTCTTGTATGGCCCAATGATTGAAGTTCATTGTATGAGTCAGTCACTAAGTGTGCTCGCTCTTTCTAATGCAAGTTTAGTGAGTGAAACATAAAATTCCAACCATTTTGAGATGCAAATTTCAATTTTCAAGTACTTACGTGACACCACCAAGGCCAATTGAAGTGAAGAAATTGATTGAGAAACGTGTATTCCTTGGATTATCTCTGGGGAAAAGACCTTCAAAGTACGGACCCAGAAATCTGTTGGACAACAATGTATTCTGTTAAGAGAATCCCTACATACACTTTTGAGCTAAAAAAGCCAAAACAGGCTGTCAAATGTGGTATACAGTTAACACCAGGTGTAGGGAATCAATTGATCAAGTTTGTTTCACTTACGGATCTTTCAGTCTCTCATTCAGCTTTGGCATGCCCATATATTCAGCTAGCTCTTGAAATAAAATCTTGATAAAGACTCGACTATAGGAATTAAAATGACAATGGTTATTTCAATCAATGAAGTTTATGTAACAAAATTAGGTAATACTCCCGACCAGTTTCACATTTACTCAAGCGCCACTGTATTATTTGACAAAAGGCACATTTACACAAACAAAGCCTTAATTTGCTGCTCAAATCATCACAAATTCCAAGCTAAACAATAGAAAGAACACTTTAGATTTACTCTGAATTGAGGCTATCCCTATGCAAATATGCCTTTTGCCAATAGTGCAGCGGTGTTAGATAACTTGAAACTGGAGTATTAAATACCTGTTGTCATCAAACTCACTACAATGTAAATAATTTGAAATAGATAATAAAAGCTACAATTTAGCTCAGTAAATGTTTTACCTTGATGAAGTAGTTTCATCCTCATTTAAATGAATACAATCCAGAACCTTTAATAAATAGAGATCTATAAGAAATATGCATATCACAGTTTTTCTGTAATGACAGTATCAAAATAATGTATCTTAAATATGTGATATTTATAATAATAGCTATAAAATGTTTGACATTAATAGTTAGAAGTTAATGCGTTAAAGTTAATAAAGCTATAACAGTTAATATAAAGTTAATCATTTTCTTTGATTGAAGGCAAGATTTTTTACAATTTAAAATAGAAAGGTTTTACTTACTGTCCATGGCATTGCATCTGTAAAGAAGAGGTGACCAAAAAACTTTGCAACATTACGCAGCTTGTTTGTCTCTAATCGGTGAATTGTCTCATACTGAAAATGAACCAAAACCATATTGAAATGATACTGTAATACCATTAACATAAGACAATCATTAATTAGTGATTATAATATGTGATTCACACATTGCTTGATACAGCGTATATTATAATACTTGGTGTCACACTCAGACACAGCCTCTCTCTCCTCTGTACATGTATCTGAGACTTGAAGATGATTTCTGCTCCGATTGTCAAAACCTCGGACACTAACAGTTGTTATCAAAATTACACACTCCCAGACAATTACAACTCTTTGATCAACAACAACATACTTCTAGAGTAGCAAATATGGGTGACATAAACATAGAGTTAACATTTTACCTGTTCACGGAAGAGCTTGACATATTCATCTATATATTCTTTTTTCAATGTACAAAATCTCTGAATACAAAAACACAGCAAATTAGTTGTTCACACTTTCTGACTAACAACTACTATAGTGTTGTGTAATGACCATAATCTATGCAGTAAATCATTGTCATTACATAATTTAATAACTGCACTATAAATGAATACAAATCCAATTAATATAATTATTAATAGTTGATCAATATCAATACACTCTACCTGTGCAAGCAGTCCAAAAAACTTCTCATAAGATCTTTGTTGGGCACAACAATCAATGATCATCACACAGAATTCAGGCTAGAAAAGACAAAAATAATTGAAATACAATTTGAGTCCACATACTAGAATAATGTATTCTATGTAATAATGTAACTTTCCTCATTCAGGAGGACAGTGGCACTATAGAGTCAGTTGTGCTCTTTGGCCGTGAAAGATGGACTCTAGCGGCCACAATAGAGAAGTTCCTAGATGGGACTTATACCCACATGTTTTGTCGTGCTCTTGGCCTACATGGAGGATCGAGATGATGATGGTGATGTGGAACTTGTTGTTGTTTAGAGCAATGTTAAAACATCAGCAACGATGGAGCAAAATCTACCATTAATTTTATTAAAGAGACATAGTTTGTTTGTTTGAGAAAGTTGCAAATAGGGATATGTTAAAAAGGGTGTGAACTTACAACTTGATCAGGTTGAATGTTCATCTTGAGAAGTTTGTGAGCACATTCTTCATAATCCAAACTAAAATAGAAAGACATGTTGAATGTTAGCTACTATTTACTACATTAACAAACATTAGCTAACCTGTGAGTTGATTTTAAAAGGATAAATAAAATATAAGCCTGTCCCCCCAAATCAACATGTCTCTTTGCATCATCTCCCCCAGTTCTGGTGAGGCCTGCATACCCTTCCAATCCCACTGACATGCAGTCTGTTGTCTACTAGATACTGTAAATGTTACCTTGATTGAATGGTCAGGTAGATTGTCCTTCTTAATGCCACCAGGTTGGTCTCAGTGTGATCAATGATTGTCATTTTTTCATCTACAAAATAGCATCATTTGTTTTGGTTAATAATATTTTTTTAATATTCATTTTTGATTATTATTATTTATATATTGTAAGGTTTTACAGCATTTAGAATTTTATATTTAATTATAATCCTTATAACAATTTATTATAATCACGATTATAATTTATTATGATTTTTTATCAAAATCATAATATTTTTTTGTTGTCATTATCATCCAAGTCACTAAGGCTTTCTCCAGTGCTTGTGTTTCTTACACATTGAAATAACTATTGCAGGATAATTGCAAGAATTATAGCAGCCTTGGTTAGAGTACAAAAACTAAAAGTGTGCTGCTTATTCCACACTAAATAGGACCTAATTAACAATATAACCCTATTTCTTTCTTAAAAGAGTTTTAAATTCCAAACTAAAACATTGTTAGTGCCAAAAATTTGGAGCTTTGGTGTTTTTTTTTTATAACTAGTAGTATCATTACCATTTGCTTCTCCTTGTCCTTCTTCATCATCATCTTCATCGTCATCATCATCGTCATCATCATCGTCATCATCGTCATCATCATCATCACTGTCTCCAAGAATCTCTGTTGAATCAAAAATATTTTAGTTTTTTTTATTGAGCATATTTGCACGTTATAATAAAGTATTTTGTCAATTTCCATGATAAGATACAATATGTGAGTGTATATTATTACAAATAAGAATAAATTGAAATGTGTTTGGTGTATAAGTGAATATATACATGAGATAAATATCATATGCCCTTGGTGGGAATTGAATCCCACCGTTTTGGCTTGCTAGTCCAATGTGTTAACCATGACAACACAAGGACGACCACGCTGGATATGCAGCCAAACAAAGTAGTATAGGACAACTGTGGGGGTCCCAGGTATTTATCTCTTAGGTAAATTTGAACACCGTAAATGGAAACACAGAAGGAAGTGCATAAGATGTGTTACCGTTACAAATGTGCTTTTATTGGCTACCTACCTTTCTTTATTTCTTTGTATTTTTCTTCATTTTCTAAAAAGCTTGGATCCATCTTGAACACATCTAGAAATTATTATATTATTATAATTCATCAGTTTTGTTTTCATGTAAACAATGAAAATAACAGTGTTTGTTTTCATCTAAAATGTACTTAATATTAATAAAAAATAATTGATAATGCCTTTTGTTTTAGTATTTGATAACTGGATTGAGCTAATTAAGGTGTCTATGAGCCAGCAAGTTAGCTATGTTATGTAATAGCAAATTATTCAAAACAAACAAACAAATAATCAAACAAACAAAACTAACCAATAAATATTGAGAGAGAAAAAATAGTAATAATTATAAACAAAAAAGCATACTAGTACGCAAAATATTTGAAACAAACAAACAAATAATCAATCAAACAAACAAATAAACAAAACAAAAACTAAGTTAAAAAAAAGGTAATAATATTATTATAAACAAAAAAAAACAAGATTCAATGCTGGCATACTTAGTATGTCTTCTGCAGTTCCTGTGTCCTCTAGTCTAAGTAAGTGTGTTATTTGGTCTTCCTCCTCAACAAGATCTAAGCCTTCTGGAATGGTGACATGGTCCTGTATATCATATCAAACATATCAATAAGCAGTAATATAATTATATGAACCAAACAACATAATTATCTAAAATACAGATTAATCATTAATTAATTGTTATTATTCAAAACTTCTCAGCTGATATGACTCTAGCAATGTTTGACTCACCTTAAACCCATCCTTTCGAATTGCAAACATGACTTCAATCATGTATTCCACTCGACGGTCTATTTCACCACTGTGAAGGATACTACGAAGCCTTTCAAATACAGCTAATGAAAGAATGACGATTATTATTATTATTAATCATTATTAGTAGCAATTATGATACTTCAGTGCCAATTATTTTATTATCTCAATGGATGTATTATATATAATTTTTATATACAGTCGAAGCTCCATTAAGCAGATACCCTTTGGAATAGAAAAAAGTGTCTGTAAGTAGAGCTGTCCACCTAATAGGAAGGCTTCTTAAAACGGGTAAATAACGTAAAATAGTCTAGTTTTGCATTTACAAAAGCATTTCTAAAGATCAATTATAGCAATTCAAGACAAAGAATAGTCTGGCTCAATGATTAAGCGATTTATTCAAAATAATCAATATTTTAACAACTGTTCTATTAGATAATTATGGTCTGGTGTAACACAAGTCTAACACAAGATAATAGATCTTACTCTATGGAAACTGTAACGTCTTTTTGCATCAATAAGAAAATTCAAATCGTTTTCAGCTATGAGACTATGTGAGGCATTATGTGAAAACTTAAAATATTTCGATGTTGAATTAACTCAACAGAGTTTTTGCACTACCACATGACAGCATCATGTTAGATGGCAGAACAATAGAATATTTTTCGCTTTAGTACAGTTACTTCTGTTCTTTCTTTTCTAAAAATGTTTTACTGTTCTTGTCAAGCTTAACTTTTACATTCGCAAGCTAATTAAACTGATACAGTACTGTTAAACTTAGAAGTCGATGATATAAACAAGGACAAATAGATTAAATAAAGTTTTTCTATTTCGAGTGTCCGATTGAGGGACAAACAATAGAAAACAATAGAAAGGTCAATTGGGATTCGCTTAAGGTGTCCGCTAATTGGAATTAAGTGTGAATACAGTGTTTGTATGGAAGAGAAAATGGGGTTTCGGAAAGCTGTCCGTAACTAGAACTGTCCGCTTGCTGGAGCGTCCGCTAATGGAGCTTCGACTGTATTTCTAATGTGGTTTTCACATATTCTTTACTTAGTTAGATACATGCATTCTATAACTCAAAAGAAAATGGACTATATAATCATTATTCATGAGTTTTACTCTCATGTTGAGGAACTATTTGTTGCATACATATGCAAATGCAACTGTTTTGAACACTTATCTTACCATGTATTCCTCTTGGGGAAACGTCTGTTAATTTCATGCCACACTCTTTGAGGAAGCCAATCTTTGAAAATCAAACAAAACAATGTTAAAAAATTTCTTCAAATTGGATTTTTATTTTCAATGACAAAGAATAACTTAAATTACAATAAACTATAATACATGTACTTTAGAGGATTTCTTGGCCAGTACTTACAGCAACTTCTACACTGTCATCAGTAGGTTTATGAAGCAGCAATGTTAGAACTTCAAGAGCAAGGATTTCATGTGCCTACAGATAATGGGATTAAAAATATTTGATATAGAGTTAAGTCAGCAGTACAGGTACAAATGTACCAAACATGACTCAGTCATACTAACCACTTGCTGGTTGACAAGTTGTGCTATGAATCGAGATGTATTAAGACACACAGGCTGTAAAAACAAATACAAAGAATATCATCAGTATATGGTACTAATTTCCATGAATGGTGTATGTTTATACTGACCTTGTCGTTTCTTCTGAAGGCTCTTCTAAATTGTAGAACCAGTCTTCTCAGTATCAATTCTCCATTTTTAGGGAACTATAATTTAAAACAATCTAGTTTATAAACAACAGGGGGAAAAGAAAGAAGGAAGGAAGGGAGGGAGGGAGGGAGGGAGGGAGGGAGGGAGGGAGGGAGGGAGGAAAAGGAAGGAGGGAGGAAGGAGAGGTAGGATAGGCAGGACTGAAGGAAGGAAGGATGGGCAGGACTGAAGGAAGGAAGGATGTATTGAACTGAGTAAGAATATAATAACCAACTTTATTTATTGAGGGTAAAAACACGAAACAGTTTGCACTGATAAACTTGTGGCCCTCCTAAGATATAATATAATAATCTAAGAATACGGAATAAAACTATAACTATATAAATATTAAAAATGTCTAAAATATACTATAGATATACATAAGAATAGATTGTAATAATAAAATTAATTAACAAATTAATAACAGCATTATAATTACTGAATTATAATTTACATACTTTAAAATGTTCAATGTCTTTGTAAAGATTTAAAAAATGATTATGCAATGCCTTACTTAAACTTTCTTTAGAAATGCTGATTTTTTCTTTGATATTTGGCGGGAGTGAGTTCCAGAACCTAGTACTGCTCACTGAAAAACTCCTACCACCCTCTGTTTCTCTTTTAAAACGTTTACAAACAAGATTTCTGTTTCCATGCCTTGTATTTCTATTATTAATGTTTGCATTGCTTGTTATCAAGTCACTAAAATATACTGGACAGTCTTGTACTAGGCATTTATATATCATTAGACACTTGTTAATTTTCGCTTCATCATAGAAGGGAAGCCATCCTAGTTTACTAAATAGTTCTACACTACTAATATAAGGAAGGATGGTAGGAAGGAAGGATGGATTGAACTGAGTAAGAATATAAGGAAGGATGGTAGGAAGGAAGGATGGATTGAACTGAGTAAGAATATAAGGAAGGATGGTAGGAAGGAAGGATGGATTGAACTGAGTAAGAATATAAGGAAGGATGGTAGGAAGGAAGGATGGATTGAACTGAGTAAGAATATAAGGAAGGATGGTAGGAAGGAAGGATGGATTGATAAAAAATAGATGAATGGATTGTAGGGAGAATGTAATGAAGGATGTAAGAAAGGATAAACGGAGAGAAAGAAGGATGTAAAGAAGGAAAAGGATGGAAGGAAGGGAAGATGTTAGGATGGAGGAATAAAGGGAGGTTGGGAGGAAGGATGGGAGGATTGTCAGAAAATTTCAAACTCAACAGGGATTCTGGCACTATGCGGAGGAAAAATCAAAATTATGCAGATTTTTTTCGGAAGATTATGCGGAAGAAATGATAAATTATGCGGAAAATTATGCGGGATGACGTAATCACTTAAAACTTAAAATAAAACTCATTCCACTTACTTTAGCTCTCCTATTTCAGTTCTTTTTTACACATTAGTTTGAGTTATTGATAAAAAACAAGTGATATGACATTTATAACAACACGATGTCCAAAAGAACTAACGATTTCCGTTAAACATTCCGCCTCTTGGAAAACCGTCAAAAAACATGGGGCCTGGGCCGAGATACAGGAAGCCCAATACTATAGAAATTAAAACCTCAGTACGTTTAGGCAGAGTTTTATTTTCCTTTCCTCTACAAATCATTAATATAAACATGTATAATAATATATTAAAGCAAAATCATAAAATTACAGTTACTTTCTAGTTGAAGGTAATTCAGATGTATATATATTTAATTATTTCATGATATGACACCTATATATTTTCAAACACAACATCGTTACCTAGTGGCAATATTTCTTATCGTTACAGATTTGTAAACAGTTACAAAAAGTCATAAAAAACGAAGTGAAGATTTATTCAGCAAATAATTGCCTGTTTTTCTTGAGATGTTGATACACTTGATCTACCTCATCTACTTTGGGGAAAGTGAAAGGTCCAGATCCAACAATCTTCATAAAACCATAGATGATGCACGACCGATGACATCTGTCAACATCATCCCTTCTAGGCCAGTTGAAGACCTTTGCTCCCGTGGAATGAACGAACTTTAGTTGCAAGTGGTCACTGTCAGAGCAGTCTAACACTCTACCAATGTAGTAGCACTTCTGATACTCTACAGCATAATATTCTCCTTCGTAAAATACTGGACCATAAGGTTGGTTAAGATTGCCGTCGTGTAGCTCAAGCAACATGTGCTTCCGGAACTTCCAGACAGTGCTATCAGTAGCAATCGGAGACGTTTCTAAAAGAGATCGTGCGTAAAGGCAAACATAGACACCACAGTCGAACGTATTTTGCTGCTGAGGGATTTCTTGATGCCTGTTTGAACAAAAGTCCCATTCTGTGACGTCAAGGCTTGGATCTAATTCTGTAAGAATTGACCACATCTTTTTAACAGCTCGCAAATGGGTTGGTTTAGTAAACATACTTGGCAAGCTATCTAGCACACAAACTTTCTTCTTCTTTGGCATCACAACCAGGAGAAACCAATGGCTGGACTTTACAGGATTACATGGGATAAATACAAGCTCTTGCTCAAGAAGCGGGGCCTTTCCTTTCAAGATGTCTTTTAGTGGACGTTTTCCAACACTCCTTTCAAACTTTTCCCATTCCAGGGATTCAACACAAACGTTCGTTTCTTTCTTCGAGCTCACCAGTAGCTGTAAATATTCATCAATAACAAAGTTACTAAGATAATTTTCTTTGTCTTTAGAGTTTCCACCAATTAGTCCTTGGAGATCTTGAAGCTCGATCATGTCACTGCCTTTAAAGGAAATGGACTCGTTAAGGATGCAATCGATAAGGCTTTGTCTGTGTTCAGGAAAAACACAATCTTTTGTGTCATTTAATTGGTCTGACAAAGCAGCTCCCAGGCCACAGTTCACAGAAGGGACTTTGATGCCAGTGGACACATCTAAACTTTTATCGCCCTTGACAAGTTTGTGTGTTGGTTCATGTTTGTTCTTTTTTCTTTTCCCTTCTTTTTTCAGTACAGGTTTTACCTGTTCTTCTTCTTCTTCTCTGTTGTCTTTGACTTTGTTGGGCACTGATTGCTTACTGACGTTGTCTTGTCTGTTGGGCACTGATTGCTTACTGACGTTGTCTTGTCCTCTGCTGGGCACTGATTGCTTACTGACGTTGTCTTGTCCTCTGTTGGGCACTGATTGCTTACTGACGTTGTCTTGTCCTCTGCTGGGCACTGATTGCTTACTGACGTTGTCTTGTCCTCTGTTGGGCACTGATTGCTTACTGACGTTGTCTTGTCCTCTGTTGGGGAGCCTGATTGCTTACTGACGTTGTCTTGTCCTCTGCTGGGCACTGATTGCTTACTGTTGACCCTCTTTCATTCCAACTCTCTCTCTCCCTCTATATTCGACTTCTGCATCAAATTCCAATTAAGGAAGTGCAGCGCCTTGATCGTCGTTGGGTCGAGTCGTCTGCGCTTGCAATCAAGGACTGCTTTATAAGCCGAGAAGGACCTTTCAACATCATACGACCCAATGGTTGTTGTGCAGTAACATGATGCCAGTTGATACAAACATGGAAGCTCTTCATGATGTGACTTCCAAAAGAGTGTAAGATCAAACCTAATAAAAAAGATGTAATAAGTCACGGAGAATAAATCAGCTGCCCTTTTTTAAGTACATTTTTATGTAGCAGTGAAGATACAAATACACTGATTTCTAAAACTGATATTGATTTTGTTAAAGTGTGTTATGTGTTTATATGTAAGTAAAATATATGAATGTGAAAAAACCTCTGATGTTCTTTCGTATGCTTGACAGCTGCTGGTCCCAGGACATTCACATACAGTTCCCACTCAGATTTCAGTACATCTTCGATACCAGGGATGTTATCTACAGATTCCAAATCATGATGAAGTTGGACTAGATTACGAGGATCAAGAATGCGCACTTCATCGAGGAATTTGTTGGCTGGTTGCGCTCCATCTATAAGATACTTCTTAAGCTTATCATGGGCGTTAATAAATGCTTCATTTACCAACTGGACCAAATCTTGCTTTTCCCAGGAGCTGAATTTGAAAGGTGCTTGGAAGCAATGGCAGAGGTCGTCTTGTGTCAAGGAGGAATTGGAACTCAAAAAGTGCAAAAGCCTTTCCATTCTGTTCTTTGACTCAGTAACATGCGGTACCTGTTAAAACACAATAATAAAGTTATTATTAATTAAGTTTAAAAAAGCAAATCTCTATGTACAGCACATTATTATATGTGTTTACGTAAAGTGAAATGTGTGGCATGCCTGATAAGTCAAATTCAAATAATGTAAATCTAAAATCTGAATAATCTCTATAAATATCATCTGCGCGCATGAATATTACAAAAAACAGTGACTTTTAATAATATCAAGGGGGAATTTTGTCCAACTTCATCTAACATTTGGTTATTGGCTCCTCTCCAAGCATCACTGAATGAGTTAGATAACACAAGAATCCCACATTAGACGTGGAGACTTTGTTGCGTGCACTAGGGAGCATGTGTTTGTGACAGGTGTTGGAAAGTTGTTTTAATGTTCGTATATCAAACTAGATGAAAATATATATAAATAAATGAATAGTGAATGATTAGTGTTTTTTACCCTAATTATTTATGCTCTGTATATATATCGAGCACTCTCTCTCTCTCTCTATGCGCACTGGTTGCACTCTCATGTAAATAATAGAATAAATATATATCTATAAAAATGTTTATTTATTATTATTTATTAAATAAATACGTACCCTTTCCTGAAAAAAAGTCAAGGTGTGCCAAAATTGTGGGCGCTTTGTCTTTTATCAACATCAACTGTGCATGGAGTTGCTTCATAAATTCGTCATCGTAGTACATTTCCTCTAAACGCAACAAAGAATTACATGCCGCATTTCTCCCGCGTTGTAACTCGTTATCAATGAACTCTCTGTACTGTAGGTGATATTCTGCATGATATATTGCAGAGTCAAACCATGCGCTCCACGACTTAGTGGTTGGGTTGGGAGGCATTTTGAGGTGCTTGATATCAACATCTAGAGTTTTATTGAGAAAGTTCAGAAATCTACTCTTCCTTCCACTTGGCACATAAAAAAGATTACGAAAACACTTTACAAACTCATTCACTTGTTTGAAGCTCTTTTTAAAGTCAGAGGCAACAAGATTAACAATATGGCTGTGGCATGTGATATGCACACATAAAGGAAACAAACAGGAAAGTGTATCTTGGAATGCCTTCTTCATATAGGCAACGGTGTCGGAATTAAATACACACACATTATCAAACGATATATTGTTATCAACCATAGTTTTAACAACTGCTTGTGATACAGTTTTATTGTTTGTTTCGCTTAAAAATTGACTATCAAGCAGATATGCTACTGTTTTCCCATTTGGAGAAAGTGCATCAAAGTCTAGAACAACTGCCATAACATCAAGAACATATCGACCCTCATCATCACTTAGCTCATCTACTATAACTGCAATTTGTCGGCCTTCAATTAGCTTCTTTAGTTCATTTTTTTCGGCCTGATAGACATCGAATAAATAATGATCTCGCAATTGGGAACAATATGGAATTGAACCACCATTCTTTACTCTGGAGTGAAGAAATTTTCGCATTTCGCTGTTGTCTGACTTGTGCAGAGGGATATTTGCCGCAGCACATACTTTAATCCACTCATGGCATACTTTCACCATCTCTTCCTGCCTTGGTTTTTTTGAATTGAATGACGTTTGAAGCGTCTGTTGCTTTTCATTTTTACCTTTCGCTTTTCTGTCTATATGTGAAACTGACTCTAAGTGTTTGTCGAGAACACATTTTCTATTATGGTCAACAACGACATTACATGATGAGCAAAACAGAATGCCATTGCTTTCGTGGAAAGTTCCTCCTGGATATGAGCGGACTCTATCCTTTGCTGTTATATTAATAGCTTTGTGATTCTTTCTTTTCTTTTCGATGTCGGGAGGCTCTTTTTTTACAACAAATTTATCCATTCCAGCTCTAATAAGACTGTTAAACCGGTTCGAGCAGAAGAGAAACTTTTATTTTTCCCGCTAAAATTTATATCACCTAAATGTTTATTTAAAGCCTATTCCAATTGGCTTACAGTTTTTACTTTTTAACCAACCAGAAAACGTGTTTTATCGATAAATTTAGGCTCTAGTCCCTCATCGGATATTGTACGAACGCCTAGTCGTTTTCATAAAAACATAATTGCGACGCTTCAACGGCTGGTTTGTAAGCCATGAAAATGAACAATTTGTACATCGTAAGACCGTAACAAAATGGCAAAAAAATATTCAAGCAAGGGAGATAAGTAATATATATCTTTTGATTTATTTGGCAAATTATGCGGGATTATGCGGAAAGTAGTCAATTATGCGCATCCGCACCTCCGCATAATGCCAGAATCCCTGACTCAAGAACAAAAAAATGTCAGGGAAGTAAATATAACATTGATAGTTGTTCATTTAAACCCATTACCTTTGTATTGATGATGGAAACCAGAGCTGCATAAACATGAGTAAACGTAGGTGATGCAAACTGGGCTCTAGTGATAGACTGTGCAAGTGCACCTCTGCAAGTTCAACACAATTCAATTATTAGAATTTATAAGAAGTTGACATTCAGTCACTGAACCAATATCCTACTACATAGTACATGAATTACAACATTTAACCCCTTAGGAAATGAGCCTTTGTGATGTATGTTCACCAAAGTTTGAATAAAATGCATTATTAACTTGCCTGCCTCGGACAATGTTCTCTTGAAAAAGTTCCCTTACAATATTGCCAATGTTTGAAACATTCACCTAGATTTGAGAACAAAGTAGTGTCAACTAAATAATTAAATAATCAGTGCTCAATAATTAGATAAATAGATGCATCAAATGAATGCAAGACAGACATACAATGTATTTGGTGTAATAGTTTGAACCTGCTAACTCAAACCAATATCAAGAAATGGTTCATTAATTCCATCCATAGGATCCTTGTTGGCATTGTGATGCTAATTTGCAAACCATTTTCAAGGATTCTTAATTTTTTCTTCTTCTAATAACAAAGGTTTGTTGGCAAAACCATAACAAACTACATCACTGTATATCTTGTATTCTGCGTTTGGTTTGCTCATTTGCTTCACTTTATAGAGTCTTTTGAGTTGTTTTTATTGAAGTGCATAGATTGTGGCTGGTACACAAAGAAGGTGCCCATTTATACATGGCAAAACTCAAACTTCGTACAATACACTGCCCGGTACACAAAGAAGGTGCCCATTTATGCATGGTAAAACTCAAACACACTGCTCTATTGTGCGTTTTAAAAACAAACTGCACTACTGACTATTGCTATACCAGTTGCTAATACATTCCAATACCTTGTTAATCAAACCATTGATGCTCTTCTTGAGTGCTTCCCAGCTAATCCTCTGATATGCTTCACTAGAAATAATAATAAACAAGCATTTTAAAAACAAATCAGATTGCAGATTTTATGATTGTAAAGTTGGCGTACAAGACAGGAGGTTTCTAATAAAACTTGTTGGCCATAATGGGTGGTATGGGTGGTGTAGTGGTTTCCCACTTGCCAATCACCAAGTGCTGTGGTCCTGGTGAGTCCCAGCTCACTCATGGATCAAATGTGAGTTGACCTTGTTTCATATACTATTCTCTTAAATGCCACATGCCACTCAAAGTTTTATGGTTATCTGGTTTTACTCCCTTCGCAAAAAAAACAATATGTGCTCTGACAGAGTTAAGTGCTAAAATACTTCATGTAGTGGTAGTAAGTGTGGATCAGAGTCTTCACAATTAGGAAACTGTTTTTTTTTTACATATTTATACCTGCTCTTATCTGTGATACTTTCTTGCATCATTCTAAGTTTGGCTGGAGGAATGTATGCACCACCTAGAGAGACAAAAATATAACAGTTTACTTCATGACAGTCCTTGTATTGCCTTCCTCTCCAAATTTTAATACACCATTTCAAGTTCTTCACTGCGCAGCCTTAGACTTGATAGCATGTGACATATTCTGTTGTATTTAGTACAGCTTTTGATAAGGCAAAGAATGCAAAAAATACAACATATCTAGAAATATCATAAATATCAAAAAATATTGTAAAATATCATATAAATATTGTAAATACAAATATCATAATTCGTATCTCTACTTATTGTCTAATTTTCCAACAATCTAGACTAAAACTGCGCAATAAAGAACTAAAAAGAAGTTCATTGACTGCTGATAATTATTGTTGACAAAGTGTATTCAACCCTGTTTACAAACTATTTACCTGTTCTTGTCAAAATAGGATCAGTGGACTTTTTGTCTTTTTTCTCATTTCCCAATTTATTTCCATTCTGTTCTTCTGGTTTGTCTGGTTTATTTTCATCAATTTCTTCACTTTTGCTGTCTGATTCCTTATTTCCTTCAGACCTGGTGTGTCTTTCATGGCGTGAACGTTTTCTGTAGTCTTCATCTGAATCAGATCTTCTTCTCTCTCTTTCATATCTTCTTCTAGAATCTCTTGGTATTTTGGATCTATCTCTGTCATCATCATCATCCTCATAATCATGGTCTTCAGAATAACGGCTTCTTCTGTATCTTTTGCTATTTTCTCTGTCGTTGTCATAGTTTTCTTTATCCTCATGTCGCCGTCTACTTGCATAAACAAATTATTAATGAGTACAGTGTGTAAATTTATTTATTGAAATATACAATAGTATACAAAATAAAACAACAATATTGTACATACATTTTTAAACAAATGAAAATGTTTTTATCTTGAGTAGCACAATTTAATTGAACATATATTCATTTATTTATCCATTTTAATAATATCAAGCTTTATTATAATGATAATATAAAACACCCAATAACTCAATAATTCACAATTTTATTTTCATTTTTTATGGGGTTTCCTGTGTTAAAATTACCACAGGTAACCCAAAAATAAATATTTCAAAATATCATGAAATCTTTGAAAGAACCAAGAAGGAAACTCTTCTTGATTCAAGTAAGATGTTCTTATCATAATTAATAATTATGAATAACTCATTCTTACCTTCTATTTACAGGAGATCTTGACCTTGATCTTGAATCAGGTCGCTTTGAGTAGTTACCTTTAGCCCTCTGTATATCGTAAAAATACAAAAGTTGGTTAAGTCTTTATGTCAAATACAAAAACCAAATAAACAAAAGTGGTTGTCATGGGGCTTTGTGTCCATTGATGAGGGATGCACAGCCTAACATGGTGGAGTGGGATGTACCCAGGTTGAACATCTTTTATTTTTGTTTTATTTTAATCAATATTTATACAGGGATACCCTGTAGTTTAACATAGTTAATTTAAATAGAGCCCTTACCAAGCAAGATCTATGTAAGATCATGCAAGATCCATGTAAGATCATGCAAGATCCATGTAAGATCATGCAAGATCCTGGCAAGATCCATGTAAGATCATGCAAGATCCATGTAAGATCATGCAAGATCCTGGCAAGATCCATGTAAGATCCTAGCAAGATCCATGTAAGATCCTGGCAAGATCCATGTAAGATCCTGGCAAGATCCATGTAAGATCATGCAAGATCCTGGCAAGATCCATGTAAGATCATGCAAAATCCATGTAAGATCATGCAAGATCCATGTAAGATCATGCAAGATCCATGTAAGATCATGCAAGATCCATGTAAGATCATGCAAGATCCTAGCAAGATCCATGTAAGATCCTGGCAAGATCCATGTAAGATCATGCAAGATCCTGGCAAGATCCATGTAAGATCATGCAAGATCCTAGCAAGATCCATGTAAGATCATGCAAGATCCTTGCAAGATCCATGTAAGATCATGCAAGATCCTGGCAAGATCCATGTAAGATCATGCAAGATCCTTGCAAGATCCATGTAAGATCATGCAAGATCCTGGCAAGATCCATGTAAGATCATGCAAGATCCTTGCAAGATCCATGTAAGATTCTGGCAAGATCCAGGCATTATCTTACAAGATCTTGGCATATTACCCTCAATCTGCAATAACTTGCAGGTACTTTCAACTTTCTGCCTAGATTTAATCAAGATCTTTCCAAGATCCTCCAAAAAAATATCTTAACAAGATGCCCAACCTAGTTATATTATAAACAATGCGCTTCTTGTACAAAGAAAATTACACACTTTACATACACCAACACATAGCAGCCAACTTTATCTCATGCCTAACCATGGATCACAGCTAAGATAGAATGAGTGTGTTTTTAGTTGTGAGCCCTAGACACGTCCATACTTTTAGTTGAAAAGCAATGGGTATGAGATGTTTAATGTTCATCCTCTTGTACAATGTGTGTGGAGAGATGGGTCCGGACCTCTGGTGTATTGTTCTTATCCGAGAAGATTTTAAGCTCTAACCATTTATAAATAGACAAACAAAGGCAGCAACTTCTATATTATTTTGAGACCCTGCGAAGTGGTCCTGCATAGAACTGACACTTTACTAATTTAATTTAAATTAACTTTTGTATATTTTGAGTTCCTCAGACACAAAGAAAAAACAGCATAAATAAAAAGATATCGTTATGCCAATGTAGAGAATACTAAAACTTAAACTAACCTACTGGGAATAATTAAATTTTACGATCAATTATAAACTTTATATAGAGAATATAAAATATCAAAATGTTTTATATTAAGCTTAACTCGGAAGAAACATTTCTTGAATGTTGTATGATGCCAACAAAAGTTTAATGTCGAGAAACGTGCTATTAAATAAAGGAATGTGCGACCAGTAAGAATTGTGTAACAAATACATTGGATTGATAACTAAAGACAAACTTGAAACTTAATGATTTCTTAGCAATTGTACATTACCTGAACAACACTACGAACACGAGTAGTTTCGACGCCATCTTCGCTGTCACTAGAAAGCAAACAAACAGCAACCATTCAGCATAATATTGAGTTATAGTATCCCTCCACATAATAAACTCTTACCTTGATGCCATACTGGACCGTTGATCCCGTAATTACTCCTTTTATTGATGCTTTTCCTAAAAGTTTGTCACAACTACGTTTGAAGATCGAAGTCGAAATCAAAATGGCTGGAAACTGCTTAGCACCCAGGCCTGCTTATGGAAGCGATAGTGAAGAAAAAATGTATAAACAATATTGAAATATGAAATATGGAGAAAAGGTTAGCTTTAATGTTGATAATGTTCGTTACATAATGTAAAGTCACTAAAATGGTGAAAATAAAGGAAAAGAAGTAAAAACTATTTTTTATCACTGGTTGGTTTCCCTGTGTATATCATAAATGCGTTGCACTAGTATCTAGTAGGATTTGCACGTGTATAAAATGGCGGCGTTTCTTCGTGCAAGTAGCCGAGTTTGTAGAAAACTTGTCTTACACACTGCCAAAAATAACCTCAGTTATCTACGACACACACGAGTACCTACTGTACTAAATACTGAGGCGTCAACATTTCCTCGTTTCGCTTCTGTGCGACCGTTTTCAGATGTCGTCCCCGAGAAGCAAGTTGAGCCGGAGGTCGAGGCGATATCGGCAGAAATGGATGATGAAAGACTACCACTCGATAAACGACCACCACGAAATCGAATAATGACTAATGTACAGTATGAAAGGATGATCCAAAAACTTGGTACAATATCGACCAAAGGATCTCTATTTCAGTTATTTGACTCTATTTTAGACAAAGGTGAGCCGGATTTTTGATTTGACAGTTTCTCTGCGTGCCTTGATAATTTTTAAGCCCGTGTTCAAATTGTGTAGAAACTCCTCACATTTATTTGTTGGTTGAGTTTAAGTAAAACGTAATAACTGTGTTTTTGTGAATTTGAGCGAGCCTACAACATCAAGGCCATTCAATTTCCCAATTTTTTAATTTCAAAAATGTTTATCTTTGGGCTTCCTGTGGTATAATCTCTGAAATAACCAAACGGGAAGAACAAGGGGAGGGGTGAATATATATAATATGTATATGACCCATTATATCTAACTGATACTGATTATTTTTAGAGGTTTTTATTGCATCATTCCAGTTATCTATTGGTTTAGACCAATCAATAATTCAGACAGTCAACATTTCTTCCTGACAATCAATATTTTTTGCATTTTGTTTTTACCCATTTTTCTGTATTTTTATGACTTTGAATGTTTCTTGTAGATGGAAGAGTAACACAACTTCAGGCTTATCAGATGTTAAGGAACTGTGGTAAAGAACTCATGTATGAAAGTCCACAAAGCAGAACAGACACGGCACATGTTATATGGGACAAACTGTTAGCTGCAGGTATGATAGAGACCTCTATTGGTGTTGCTGCTACATGCATTATAAAGAATAGTTCAAATCTGGAGGCCCTGTTGAGAGTTTTGAAGGGACATCCAAGGAAAAATTGTTATATGGTATTGACAGGGATGTTATAGGGTTTCATCATGATCTGGGAATTATTATGCAGACATGGGAAATTGCTGATTTTCTAATTGTTGGAATATTGGGTCAACAAAATGTTTCTCAGTTGTTTGGTGTACTAAGATGTAAAACACTTGAAATGGCTTCACATATCTTTTTTATGTGTTTTTAGTAGGAAAAATCCACCAATCCATCAATAAAATTGACATTTTAATAAAACTTGACAATCACTTGTTGAAAATACTCCACCTTCAACTCAAACAACATTATTCAAACAGTCAAAGACAACTAGACAACTGTCTAATCTTTTGCTGACCTAGACTGCCAGTCTAATAGTTAGTCTGAAAATCAGCAAATTCAATGCACAGCTTGCTGAAGTGCAAATAGCTGTAATTTTGTAACATTATATATCTTGAATTGATCAATCGTTGTTGTTTTAGGAATACAAGCTGACATCATGATGTACAATGCTCTCCTATCTGTCTATCTTCAAAATGACTATGACTTTAACCCACTAGAGATACTGGAACAAATACAGAACGCTGGACTTGAGCCTAACTTGGTATGTTATGCTACAAAATATTGTACATCTATTATACATGCATGGCAGTAGTTATTAGAGAATGTTTGCAGTAGTTATGGGTCATGAGGTGCAAGTTTTTGTGTCTACTGCTTTAAAAGCTACAATCATGTGCAAAATACCTTGGGACATTATCTGGTTTTAACATGAAAAATATTTCAACATCATTTTTCCATTTCCCCCTCTCCCCCGTTTCAATGTTGAATTGTGGGAATGTGAAACAGCTGTCATTTGAAAGACCAATCAACATTGCTTAGGGGGGAAGGGGGATTGCAAATCAAATTGATAGATTTTGTATATTTTTTGAAACGAAAACGAAAACGTTCATAAAAAAGTGACAATGTCCCAACAATTTTGCACATGATTGTAGTTAGCCACTATGATATTGTGATGTAAGTCCAAGTGTGTCTTTGTAACAACACATGAAGCCCAAGAGTGAATACTGAAACTCATGTACAGTAGTAATTTTAGATTACTACATTATTATTCATGTACTAGAATTCCACACTTAAAAAATTACCACAAGCAAACAGAGTATTCTATCTATTTTAAAAATTATGATTATGATTTGAAACAATAAATTGGGAGATTTGTTAGTTTTGTCAAAAACATTTAACATAATAGTTTTTTTTATTTATACACGGTACACAAAAAATTCTATAAAAAGTTTTATATTTATCAATAGTATTTCTTATTTAGATAACAATGACACTGATTATCAAAGGATTTGGGCAAAAAGGAGATATCAATGGAGTATTGTAAGTTTTTATCTCAATTATTATAAGTTTTGTTTTGGTTACCTATTGACTTTATTGAATATTTGTTTTTAGTAAAGTACTCGAATTCATGAAGGCAGCAGAGATGCCAGTAACAGAACCAGTATATGCAGCATTGATTACAGCATACTGGAAAACAGGGTGAGTGAAGTAAAACTACTGATTAATAATTCCCTTCACCATTCCCTGCACCATCTTGAATAGAAGCCAGGCCCTTGCATTGAAGTGAGATGAATGTTGAGCTTGCAATGATAGAGACACTTGAATAATTGTAGTTGTTAAAAGGTCTCTATCATTGCAAGCTCAACATTCGTCACACTTCGATGCAAAGGCCCGGCTTCCTTTTAAGATGGCACAGGGAACTGCAGCCTGGACTATTATTATCATATTGAAATATTTCCATATTGTATGGACATTCATTTTTTTTTCCAATTTAAAACTTTAGCAACTTTAGCAACTTTGAATTTCTGAGAATTAAACTGACAAAATTCATCCAGTAGAGGAGTTAACTGCTCAAAAGTAATCATTGAATGGCCTTTGTCTGTTGACTGGCCGTTATTTCAATCCCTGTTGTATATGGGGTTGGTGGTAGTATTTTTATTGGTTGAGATGATTGTACATTATGTACGTATATAGTGTGGTTGGTCCTTGTGGTGTAGTGGTCAACACATCGGACTAGAAAGCCGAAACCGTGGGCTCAATTCCCGCCTGATATTTTTATTATGTATCTCTATTTCACTTATACACCAAATGCATTTCAATTCATTGTACATTATGTACACCGTTTGTTTGTTTTTTCATGAACTATGGTTATTGTGGTTTACTAATATTGTTAATTTAATGTTATTCAAGGGATATTGAAAGTGCAAAAGGGGTGTTCAATATGATGAGGTATGTACTAAATATATCATTGTTTTACATCGTAAGAATCTCTAGCCAATTAATTATTCAACACACTCACACTCACTACCCCTACATTAAATATTTTAGCACACATCACTTCTCACATGTTGATTTTTGCAGAAAAAAATGTGTGCAGAGTTGTGTGTTGTAAATATATAGAATGTAGTAGTAGTGAGTGTGAGTGAACCTCACGGAGGAGCCCCGACGGCGTTATGGTTGTAAAATATTTATATATATTTATATATTTATTGCCTGACCAAGGAATCTAACCCAGGTCACAGTGGTCAAAGGCCAGTCCTCTCACGGTTTCCTCTCACCACTAGGCCACCCATGCCATCCATGTAGTATCAAATAGTTATATCACACAATTGTTTTTCAAACATGTTTATAATTATGTATGTATGATTAATAATACTTGATTACTTTGTAATCAATAATCAGAGAGAATGGTTTAGACCCTGGCCTTGAGAGCTATACCACATTACTGGGAGCATATGCTGAGGATGGCAATTTAGAAGCTATTGACGAGGTAGGAATTAATTTGTTGTCTTTTACTCTGACGAAGGTCTAAAACTTGAAATGTCAGTAAAGTTAAATCAACTTTTTTTTTGCTAAGAAAACTTTTTTTTTGATAAGAATTACATTATTATTGCTGTTGTAAAATCAATATCAAGGTTATTTTTATCTTGGATATGAGATAAGTAGAAAGTTATCCATTCACTAGAAAATTACTCGTGAGACAAACAAATAACTTTCTACTTACTAATAATATTGTTGTTATACTGTCAACCCCTGCTTTTGTTACTCTTTAGTCATAAAAAGTGAATATTTTGAAGCATTCACATTAGAATTTGATCGTATATACTACACTAAGCTTTTAGTCTACCACATTTTGTGCATTCTATGTGTATTGTTGTTATGTGTTAATTATATATTATTCAATTATAAGTGCACTTGTGTGTATATAAATCTAATTCAATAGATAATTTGTTGTTGACTGAAATGTTTTTTTTTTATTTCTCTTGTTCATCAGACAATAACTGAGATGCAAGAGAAAAAGGTCTACCCTAACCACACCGTCTATCTCTCACTTATTGATGTTTTTGCCAAGTGTGGACGTCTTGAGGTTATCCCTAAGGTATACAATGCATATGTTTTTAACACATTGAATGGTTTTACCATTTTGAAGATGTACATGTGTGAACATAGACACGTACAAATTTTAATGTCTGTTTTTCATTATTGTGCAAATAGATCCTAGAAAAACCAACAGTAAAAAGATTGGTTGAACCAGGTAAGATTGCATATTGAAGCCAACTGAACTCATACACACTATTTACCAGGATTAAAACATGAAACAATTGTGCACTAGTCCCACTGGAATATAGAATGTTCGACAAAACATCGTAGATTTCAGAAAGATTTACCACATTTACTGTGGTTTTTTTTTCAAACCTACTCTTAGAATACATAAATTCCAAGACAGACTTATAAAGTTTTCAGCAATCTATGCATATCTGTGCTGTATATTAAGAAAAAACGTATATTTGGCTTGTCGGACGTAGCAACAGTAAATAAGATGGAATACAGTGGATAGTGGATCTATGAATTGTCTACACTAACATTAACAACTGACATTAGCAGCTAACATCAACAATTAACATTGAACAATTTTCCCCTTCACAGTTCCCTATGCTATCTTGAAAGGTTGTCATGCTGGCCTTTGCATCGAAGCAAAACAAACATTGAGCTTGCAATGATATCTAGACACATGAATAATTGCCCCACAATCTCTCATTGCAAGCTCAACGTTTCGTCTCACCTCAATGCAAAGGCACAGCTGCCTTTAAAGATGACACAGGGAACTGTGAAGTGGACTATTGAGGTAACCAAGTTTATCTGGCTTACTCTCCACGAATTATAACAACATCTTACAAAATAGCTAACATTTTTGTTGAGCAATATAAACAAACAAGATTTATATTGTGTTTGATCACTCAACCAAGATATTGAAAGTGGCATATTGTAGTATCACATTGTTCATATTATTAGACATTTAATTCTGTCACACAAAAAGAATCACTATTTCTCATAATAGCGCTTTCCACAGATGACATCACAATGATGCATTATGGGATTGAAATGCGGACAAGCCAAGCCCAAAATACATGCTAATATGCTGCAACAATATTTTTTTGTCTTGTTTTTTCTAATTCATGGTTTCGACTGATATTGATCTTTTTTTCCTTGTAATCGAAACCATCTTTACAAAGTTTGTTCTCATTTCCATCCCACATGGGTTGCAATATCTATTTTTAATAACTGTGAAAAATGCTATTTGTTGACCTGTTTTGTTTGTAGACATCCTATCAATGATGCTTACCCTTGGTGGTCGTGGCGATGTTGATGCAGCACTGGTCCTCATAGACTTTGTTCCTTCTGATAATGTATCTTCTGCTGCTCAAACCCCACAGTCTCTTCTTCTCAAACAAGTTGTTTCAGCTAAACAGGTAAATGTATTGGTGCAAGATTTCATTATTATATAGCACTATTATTATGCACACTCTTATTGGTCAAAAACCTATGAACTATTTCCCCATGGGCTGCATGTTTGCGCATGCTGATTTCAAACTCTTGCAGGCTGTTTTTCAAATCTTTCTAAGTGGAAACAACTTGCAGTGTGGATTCGTATTTTTGCAGTGCCCAATCATAAATTTATGAAATCGGCTAGTTCTTGGGCTGGCTTCATAAATTTATGAAATCTTCTAGTAATTTGCCTTTTTTGGCCATTCATTTTTCACTGAATGCAAAAATGTAAATCCACATGTCTGCAAGGTATTTGGATTGCATCAGAAGCATTAAATAGCATTAGATTGCTTTGGTGTCCTGTACATCATGATGTCAGCTTATATTCCTAGAGTGCATTGGTGTATTGAAGTGTTATATATTTGCATTCATTTATTCATTCTTTCATTTGTGTATTCACTTATTTGTTTATCCATCCATCCATCGGTTCATTCATTTTTTTCTCATCCATTCTTTTGTTCATTCACTTATCCATTTGTTTATTCATTTTCCCTTTCATCCATTTGCACTTTCATCCATTTTTCCTTTCATCCATTTATTCTCATTTTTTTTCTTTTCTATAGCCAATAGATAAAGTGATGCAAGTTGTTAATACTCTTAACGAGCAAGGTATTATGAAGAATGTCTATGAAACAGCTCTTGATTTATCGTATGGAAGCAGAAACCCAGGTTAGCAAAACTGAACTCATTTTTTAATTATAGAAGTACAAATACTTTGTACATAGCTTTTATAACAATTTGTGGGTGGTTCAAATGTTGAGTAATCATTCAATGATTCTTTGTAGAAACCTCAACTACAATCATCAAGGAAATGTTGGCAAAGGTACAGTAGAAACATACAACTTATTGCAAGAACGTTGTCCTGACTTTTGTAATTTAGTAGGAAAGGAATTAATTAGAATACATAAGAAGATCACTCAAGCTGAACTCTGCTCTTTGTTATTCCTTTCTTTCTAAATTCCTTTTGTTCTTTCTCATGTGATAACAATCTTGCAATTAGGTGTATACCAACTTTTTTGATTTAGAAAGGTTATTGATGATTTTAAAGTGGTTTTGAATGAGCTTTTTGACTAAATATTTTAAAAATAATTCTTTTTTCAGAATGTTGTTGTCAAACAGCATTATTTCTACCCCATCCTGGCCTGCTTTGCTGAACACCTGAATGTAAAAGGTAACTTTTATTTTCATTTTGGCAAATGAATATTAATTTGTGTGATGGCTGTTTCTGAAACTGTTAAGAGAAGTGAGATACTGTATATACCAACTCTTGTATTGTACAATTACATTTAGGAACTCAAGACACATTTACACTGATGGCAGACAATGGTCTTGATATTGACCCTATAAGGTATGTACAGCAATCATAGGAGATGATAAAATAATATCATTTTGGAATTGATGTCATGTTGAAAGTTTTCATTACTGCCATTATCATTTTATGCTAGCAGTGGCTGCTCTTTTTCCACCATACAGACATGTACTGGCACAGCACGGTGGAAAAATTAACCTCTGCTAGCAGGGAATGAGATTGACTGTTGGATTTAACAGTATTCTGCATCAATAACATTATTCTTGTAAATCCAAATTGGCCCTACATATGTGTGTCCAATTGTGTCCAATAATACGCAGTCCAGTTAGTATTACATGTATATTGGGTTCAGTCAAATCGCCTTTTCTTCATTCTTGGATTAAGTCATTATTGGGCTTTTAATGATTGTGTCTTGTAAACCATAAAAACAGCATTCTGCCATAGTAAGCACTGTTGATTAAGTCTGGCCAATATATTTTGTTTGGTAGTCAATTGATAGCTAAACTATTTTCACAACTGAATGTTTTTATACTAGTCTAAGCTACATCATCAAATCATTTGGACAACCTAAAGATGCAGATGTTGATGCATTCATCAAGCTTTCAAAGGTAACTACAACAAGCTATCATGGGATGGTTTTTCATAGCTAGATTATAGCTAATCCTAGGTTAACTCTAAAGAAAACCTATAGAGTTAACCTAGGATTAACACTAAACTGGCTTTGAACAACTGGACCCATTTAAATAGAATAGGATGAAAGTGAGTAGAATATATCAAAGAAAAATAATCAAATAAAATAGTTGAATGGGATAATTAGATGAAATATAGGGAAATTGAATGGGATGTAATAAAATGAAATTGAATGGGATGAAATGATAGTGAATGAAATAGAATAAAGAGAAATTAAATGGGATGAAATGAAATTTTATGGAATGGAATAAAGTGAAATTAAATAATATGGAATACTGTGAAATTAAATAGGATGAAATAAAGTGAAATTGAATGGGATGGAATAAAGTGAAATTAAATGATATTGAATACAGTGAAATTAAATGGGATGAAATAAAGTGAAATTAAATGGGATGGAATAAAATTAAATAGAATAGGATGAAATAAATTGAATGGGATGGGATATAGTGAAATTGAATGGGATGGAATAGAATAAAATTAAATGGAATGGAATAAAATGAAAATGAATGGAAAAAATGGAATTGAATGAACAAAAAGGCAAGGGAACATGGAATACATACATGTAGATATACATACATACTTTATTTAAGATAGGTAAAGGAAATTCAGTTTTATGTCTGATTTTTCAATTTGGCCCACAACATAAAGTTTCAGTAGTTATTGCTAATAATGCATGAAATTACATCAAAAAAGATCTGAATAATTGTTTTCTAAATATTAATTATAAGAAGCATTCAATTGACCATACCATACCTGGTATGTTCACAATAATTATGTTGCAATCTATTGTGCTCCATGTTTCAAGAAAGAAATTCCCAATAATATTTATATTAAATTGTAATTATGTCAATCAACAGGAAGTGCCATTATCACCCTACCTTGTCAAGACCATTGCTCAGTTGGTAATGGAGGCTGGACATTTGGAAAAACTGGACAGTATTTGTAAGTCAGAATCATTTTAGTCCCCTGGTTCAATTGTAGTACTTGATATAATGATTATGCATGTGTTTGTATAATATAAATATCAGGCAAGCCTTGCTATAACTCATGGTGCTTTTGTTTTATTAATTCAAAGTGAGGCTTGACGGGCATTTGCACATAATTAACTCCTATGTGAGAAAAATCTGTTATTGTCTGATGTGTGAAATACATGTAATAAAAAAATAATAGATACAAAAATCACTTTTTTAACATCTCAATGTATTTAGCCAGTGGCTAATTGTGGAGACTCACACTCACTACCTCTACATTAAATATTTTAGCACGCAACTCTGCTCAATAAAAATAAAAAATTCTCAGGTTTACTTTTGCTCTTCCTTCAGTGATGTATATTTTTGCTTTTGTATAATATTCTGTTTATATGTATTTTAGTTGAGTTTGCAGAAATTAATATTGAAGATAAGAGTTTTTTTCCTCAAACCTTTGGAAGAGCAATGAAACGGTAAGCTTGCACCATGATAAATTATTTTAGCTGTAAAACTGAAAAACTAAAAATACATGTTATGTAAACTTATATTTTTATTCTGTTTGCTTTTAAGGACATTTGATCCAGACAATGCTATTAAGGTTAGTCATAGTTTGAGACAGGCTTATAACCATTATAATTACAGGTATGTATAATCTTAAACTAATACGATATGAAATATTTGAATGTTTAGATCATACGAGAGTTAAAGAATAGAGATTTGACATTGCAATTACGTAAGTAGAAAAAATATAATAACCTGGTTATCACCCAGTGACATTAGCGATGTAGTAGTTGAGGCTTTTCTCACCACTATTGTCCAGCTCAAATACTTTTTTCCTGTATGGATCATACATGAGATGAGTTTGTTTATTCCAAAATAATGGAATGTCTCTCTATCTTTTATTTGTTTGTTTGTTTGTTTGTTTGTTTGTTTGTTTGTTTGTTTGTTTGTTTGTTTGTTTGTTTGTTTGTTTGTTATATTTGTGTTTGCTTTCTCAATGTGTCAATTGTTTTGTGTTCTTTCTGTATGTTTGTTTGTTCATTTACTTACTTTCTTTCTGTATGTTTGTTTTGTTTGTTTGTTCCTCTGATAATGTTTTATTATCTGTTCTTCAGCTTTGCACATCAGTGATGTGTTAGATAGTAACTGCAGAAATGAAGCCAAGGCTAAACAAGGAGCACAGTTAATACACACAATGTTAAAAGAGGTCAGTTTACAAGGCTGTTGGTTTGTTTTCATTAGTGTTCATGATGGTGTTCATATTGATGATGGTATTGATAGGAGTGGCAATAAATATAATCACAATATTGATGCTGGTGATGGTGAGGTTCTAGATGATGGTTCAACCTCGTCTCAGACCCATTTTGTTACTGCACATGCTCAACTAAAAATCTGGGCTCTGACAAAATCCAACACCAGAAGCTCAGAATCTGTACATTTTGTGAAATGTGTAGAAAACAGGTTCCCATTTAAATCTGTACTTATGCAAATTTTGTTGATGTGTGCTAAACACACAGATCAACCAATCAGAGAAGTTTATTTCAGAAATAATATACTCTGATTGGTTGATCTGTGTATTTAGCACACATCAACACAATTTGCATAAGTACAGATTTAAATGGGAAAGTACAGATTTAAATGGGAACCTGTTAGAATATGTTTTTATCAAAATCCTTCAACCTTATTGGTTGAATTGATATGTTGCAATAAAAGGTTAGAAATGTAACTTTTGGATATACGTGTACATGTATGTATTATAAATATTATAATCTTCTCATATTTTGCCTGTTGGTGTTTAGGGTCTTGAAGATCTAATTGACTCAAGGAGTTACACTGCTATCATGAAATATCTCAACATCAACCATCTTCATGATGAGTTCTATGAGGTACATCATTAATTTACATTCCCACCCAGGAAGCAATTATATCATTTATTGCTATACTATTATTTTACCAATATCTTTGTTAATAATAATAATAACTTTATGTATTTACATAATAATATTATAGCTATTCCAATAGAGTACAAACACTAAAAGTGTGCAATACTTTGTACTATTTACCACTAAATAGTGTTGATTAAAAATAGAGAACAAAAGAATTTGCATAATTTAGCAGTATTTAGTGGTATTTATGTTGCACACTTTTAGTATTTGTACTCTAACATTGCTCAATTATAGTGAATAAATGCATTTAAAACAATGACACATAAATGTTTTGTTTTATTATTCCACAGCTAATTCGTGTTATGAAGGAACATAAGATACCTCTTGATGAACATCAATACAGACAAATGATAAGGGTATGATTCTGCCTTTACCTGTTACATGATAATAATTGTTACATTTAACATGATTTTTATTTTATCTATTTTTTATCTTCATTTTTTATCCACAGATGTTCTCATATCTTGGTGAAAATAGAGCAGCACAATTTTGTTTCAACAGTTTCAAGGTATAGTAATGTTCTTACTAGTTACATTCAACTATTCATTTATGTGACGTTGCTCTGAAAAAATATGTACTCTTCTGTCAGTTAGGGTGACAATGTTTTTGATTTATAATTTGTTTAATTTGCAAAAGCAGCAGTGCAAAGTTATTTATTTTCTTTATCTATACCACTACATTACTTCCGGTATGTGAAAAGTCATGATGATCATCTTCATGAAAAACAAAGAAGCTGAACCCAAAGACAATGTTTGGGTGCCATTATGCATCTACACTAGTTTGTCATATATATTTTTCAGTACTAATTTTGATATGTTATTTCCAACAGAAATTAAAAGAGGCTGATGGTGATCTGTATTCTCTTCTAATATCAGCATATGGTCATAGTAAAGAGGGTGGCTTCTTATCACAACGCCTCAAGGAATATGTACGTGGGATTCTTACAAATATGGTTAACACATGTTATTGTTAATCTGCAACAAACATTAGTTGACACTAGCAGTATTGAGGCTGGTACACAACAGGCAACAAGTTGCTGGAACGTCTGCCTGCAATAGGTCACTTCATATGTACTGATTCAATTTGTTGCTGTTACTGTATGCACAAATTCAAACCAGATTGAATTTGTGTGACTTATTGCACAAGAAATATTTTGTTGCTAGGACAAAGATTTTCAAATGTCACATGAAGGGATTTATCTGTAACCTATTGCAGCAACAAGTTGCAACAACATGTTGTCCAATGAAACAGGCAGCTTTGTTAGTCGGTACCTCAAAGTGATGTGTTTCAAGAGATTCAACCGTTAACATCAACACTAATGATTACAATGTACAAAAGCTACCATTTAAATGTACAATGTTTATGGTTTGCACAATTAATGTTACATTTTCAACACTATATGATAATTATATACATTTATATAGCGGCTCTTGTGTAATCGTTAGTGCTGACGAGGAGAGCTGAATCTCTTGGAATAGGTCAGAATAAACAGTATGTAGTACTGACCAAAAGTGTTGCCTTATCTATTACGATTATAGTGTGAGTTTGCTATTACTGTGACCTGACACTAGCAGTAACCGTTGAAATGTCACATCAACATTTGTGAAATAATCTATTAATTTTTTTCAAATAATTGTATTTTTGTAAATGTTTATTTGATATTATTGTGTTTATTGATTTGCAGAATCCTAAAAGAATATTAAGTATTTATGAAGAAATGAATGAACTTGACATCAAGTAAGTGGTTATAAAGCTGAATAAAACAACAATTCTACTAAAATGAAGCAGACATGTTACATTTGTATTGTTATGATAGAAGATGAGAAGATAGGAAGAAATGATTAAAAGGTTATTCAGCAGACAGTTCACCTGACAGGAATTGAACTGTAACGTTCTGATTACGAGTCACTTTCTTTACCACTAAGCTACAGTGAAACCCATGAGGTTATCGTCACTTTGACAGTGTCCTGTCTGGTGGATTTGTGTTTTTCCCATCACCTGAATAGTTAGTGTCTAATAATAGTCAACTTATAAAGGGCTATTTCTGTGGATTCAACAGTGCTGAATTACAGTTCCAAGTCCTGAGTTACTTCTGAATAGATTTTCTATCAATTTTTGTTGTTATTGTGCCATATTTATTGTTCTCTGTTGCTTTCAGGCCTAAAAACAGAGCCAAAGCCTACATCATCATGTCATATCTATCCACAGGGAACCTAGAGGAAGCTATGACTTTAAAACAGTAAGTCCAAACTAATCTATTTCAAAAATTGTATGTACTAGCTGACAAGTAAATTTATTCAAAACTTGTATATATTGAATGAATACAGTGAAACCAGCCTCTTTACTGCTGGAAACAAGAACAATTTATGGTTAAGGCCCAGGAAAATGGATTCAACATTGGGGCGATTTTTTTGAACGCTGTAGAATGGTTGTTGAACAATGTTGAACGCAGGGATGATCAAAGGGTTTCAACATTTACTTCAAAATTTGAAGTGTTCAACAATGTTGAAAGGGGTGGCAAAGGGCTTCAACACTGCCATTCAACAAAATCGAACAGTTGTTTGTTAGGGCCTTTAATTTTGAGAGAATTCTGGTTGGAGGGTCTGGTATACCGGTAGAGTGTTTCTACTGAACTAAAATAAGTAAACACAAACATTATTCTAATAGTTTGTACACTGATGGTCAATATTTAGCATTTGATTCATTATTAGTAGTACAATTATTAAATATTTTATTATCTTATTCTGTCATTCATCAGAGAGTTTGGTCCTCTTGGTGCTCTATCATACAGAGTGGAAACATCTTTCTTGAAAGCATTTGCTGACAAAGGAGACACTGAAAGTAAGTGTCAAGCTGTGATTTATAAAATAATAGTCTAAGCAACAAAGGGAATCAGAAAGTTATATGATACACCATATAAAAGATAGTTGATACTTGCTGACGTTTCCTTCATTGATTCTTAGTTACGTTGGTTAGTTTGATTGATTGTATGGGTTTTTTTTTGTTTGTTTGTTTTGTCTGATTGTTTGTCTCTATTTGCCCTGTTTGTTTATTTGTTTGTTTTGTATGATTGTGAGTTTGTCTCTTTGTTATCCTGTTTGAATGTTGTGTGTGTGGGAGGGATGGGGGGGGGGGGGGGGGGGGTATTTGTTTGCTGTGTCGTTCTGTTTGTTTGCTTGTTTCATTGTGTTTGTTTGCTTGTGCCATTCTGTTTGTTTGCTTGTTTCATTGTGTTTGTTTGCTTGTGTCGTTCTGTTTGTTTGTTTGCTTGTGTCGTTCTGTTTGTTTGCTTGTTTCATTGTGTTTGTTTGCTTGTGTCGTTCTGTTTGTTTGTTTGCTTTTTTTTATTTATTTATTTATTTGTCACAATATATATAATGTAGTTAAAATAAAATAAAACGAGAAGCAGTTAATGATAAAATTTATAAAACTAATTTTGTGACAGGTAGAAGCTACAGGACTTTCGTCCCAATTGATAAACTTCCCCTATGGATAAAAATATATAAGTCTAAGTTTAAGGTCTATAAAATAGGGCTCAATATGATTTGCTTGTGTCGTTCTGTTTGTTTGCTTGTTTCTTCTTTTCCTTTGTCTGTGATGAAGTATATATATTTGAAGTGTCAATGAGTTCAAGCTCTCTTTTTATGCAGTATATTAATTAAACATTAATCCTGATAACTCAAACCTTTTTCTATTATCTACCAGTGAACACAAAATAATAGTTTGTCTTTTTACAGATGCAGCTAGAGTTCTTGATGTAATCAAAAATACAGAAAACATGCATGCTTCTGCATATTCTTATACAACTGCAATAAGTGCATATAAATTCAGTGGTGAGTCAAAATTCTAATACATATTCTGCACCTTTACAAACTATAATGCCTTCTGTTAACTTTTTTGGGGGAGCGGTGTAGATATTGTCATTCAAATTTGTTTGATTTGAATTACAATATAGCTACTCCCAAAAACTTATTGTGAAAGAAGAGAATGAAACATTTCACATTGGTAGTATTTACACTGAAAGTGAAGGTAGTACTCAAAAAGTGAAGAGAGCACTCAAGAAGTACTAACAGCTTGTACTTCTGTGATATTTAGTTGTCCACAAAACTATTAACTAACATGTTATCTAGCACTGCTGTACAATTTGACAAAAGACGCATTTGCACAGGAATAAACTTGACTTGGAGTAAATTTAAATTTATTTTCTGTAATATTTTCTGTAGCATTTTCTGTAGTATTTTTTGTAATATTTTCTGTAGCATTTTCTGTAGCATTTTCTGTAGTATTTTCTGTAGTATTTTCTGTAGTATTTTTCCGTGCTTGACTTGGAATTTGTGAATATTTTTACAGCATACAGAGGCTTAGCCTGTGAAAATGCGCCTTTTGTCATATAGTATAGCGGTACTAGATATCGTGAAACTGGAGTATTTGTCACACGACTAAAGACACATAGACAACCCACACCAGTTTTTTTGGTATTGCTGTTCACACTGATTTTATTTGATGTTATCTTTGTAGGAGATATTGAGTCACAGAGAAAACTGCTTCAAGAGATGAAAGATATGAACATTAAACCTACAAGTTTTACTTATGATGAACTTATGGGCACATATCTTTTAAAGTATGTTGACATCACTGAGCTAAATGGTTGTATTGTTGTTGATATTATCTCATGGTATTACTAAATTGGGAGATTCAGAGATCATTGTCAAGCATTCCACTACCACAGTTTGCATAACTACAAGTCCCACCAGACTTAAGTCTCAAATTGGGAATTGGTTTTGGAATAATTTATTGGTGCAAATCCAGGCGTGTTGGGGGTGTGGTTGTAATTGGGTGACTGCTGACCCACCATTAAACATTTTTGGATAAGATAAGAACTTCAATTTTAAAAGACTAGGTGGTGCCTTTGAAGTAAACAGTCCCCTCTTGAAATCATTCTGGATCTGCCTCTAAATTGTTAATGTTAATATTTCAATGCATGTTGATGATTTCAGAGAAGACGTTGATGGAGCTTTACAAATCATAGAAGAAGCTAAATCTCACAAAGGTTACCCTACATCTAGTGCTTGCATGCAGCTAGCAAATATTTGTGGGAAAAGAGCACCAGAAAAGATGGAGTCAGGTAAACCTTAGCTCCTGTAAAACCATATTTACTTGACCCAAAGGTTTGCTGCAAAACAATTATCTATCAGAGACATAATAGAACAGTTTCATGTTAGAGTGTTTTTCATTTGACTGTGAAAGAAAAACCACTATTTAGTTCATACTTGTTGGTAAAGAACAAAAGAAAACAATAGATTCGGAGTGTAGTAACAACTATTAGTTTGCTAATTCTTTCACGGTCATATGAAAATCACTCTATATAGCTACGCTGTAAAGGCACATTGACACAGGCGAACTATCCCTGTGCAAATGTGCCTTTTATCAAATAGTACAGCATAGCTAGATAATATGAAACTTGTTTATTATGTGGTGTGTTACTCCACTGGATTAGGATTCCTTAAAAATATAGAAGCAATTTTCTTTGGGAAAAGTAAAGTTGAAATTGTGAATTGTTTTTCCCCTCACAGTAGATTATTTTTTACCAAATTCCAGGAAAAAGATAATTTCCAGTTCAAACCATTATTTTTGCATATTAACTTTTATTTGAGTAAGTACTATAGCAAGCAGATGTAATACACATATACCAGACATCCTGATTTACTAATACTGCATGTAGTAAGTTACTAATAGTTTGTATTATTTAAAAAATGTTTCAGTTGTGAATGAAATGCTGGAAATCAAAACTAAAAACCTCAATGAAAATTCTCGAAATTTCTTTATGCATGGTTTGGTGTTTATAAGTGTCAATCATGGACGGACAGACTTGGCCGAACAGATAGTACAGGTAAATAACATTTATGTAACATGTCCCATGCAATGTCTATTATTTTTTCGGACCTTTGATGGTTTACAATTATGAGTGTTAGTTGGGAGCATTGCATCAGTGATAGGGAGAACCTTCCCATGCAAGACATTATCATTAAATCTTTCATATTAAGGATGGTATGGTATTTGTAACCCATTTTTATTTTTAACATAAAAAGGCTGTTTAAACAATAGTCCAGTTTCATGTTATCTAGCACCGCTGTACTATTTAACAAAAGGCATATTGCTAAACCTCGATTTGTTGTCAAAATATTCACAAATGCCAAGGAAAGCATGAAAAAAAATAACAATAGAAAACACATTGTAATTTACTCTGACTTGAGGCTATCCGTGCGCTAGATAACATGAAACTGGTCAATTCTAATGTATTTATTATTTTGTACATGTTTGTTAATTAATTTCCTTCCTTTTTTTTTGCCCATTCAGAAAATGTCTTATCACAGTCAATTTGAGTATGGTAAAGTGGCTGCTTCATTCGCCCGCAGTGGAGATGTAAGTTTTAAAACACTGATTTTAAGAAATGTGTAAAAAGTATTAGTATTGATCAAGCTTGTTTGTTGTTTAGTCTGAAGCCATCTTGAAATGTAAGCAGTTCTTGGAAGATAAGGACTTAGACACGACGTCACTGTTGATACCTCTAATACGTGCTTATGGTGAGTATAGTAACTTTGTTGATAATGGTCATGATGGTCATGATGGTGGCGATGGTTAATTATAATAATGGTGGTGGTGGTGGTGGTGGTGGTGATGATTGATAAAATGGTGTTGGTGATAATGATTGTGATGTTGATAATGATCATGGAAGTGGTGATGATGATGATGATGGCAACGACTATGTTGTTGTTAATTATGGCGGTCGTGGTGCTGATGATGATGACGATAAAGAATGACTCTGATAAGTCAGGACACAATGAGGTGATGGTCTTTATTTTGATCACGATGTATCGGTGATAATAATCATCTTCGTTGCTGTCATTGATCATCGACATCATGCAACTACCTACATCATCACAAAAATGTTTGTTATATCGTGAGAATTCGAATGTTTGTGGTTGTTCACATCAAAGTTTTGACTACTTCAAAAACCGTGTACACTTTACTTATCAATGTTTTTTGGTATTTGATTCTCTTTTAATATTTATTGATTGCAATTCTATATACTTTCATGTATTTAAATCAGAACTTCTTTATTGTGTGTGAATTAACTTGTTTATTTTCTTGTATTTCCCACTCTCTCACAGATATAAAAGATAATCATGTTGGTGCTAAACAAGCCTACGATGCGTTCGTTTCATCCGGCGGCCGTCCATGGCCAGGTCTCCAAATCCTTCTCGCTAAAGTACTTCGTAAACATAACCAAGAAGTTCCTTTTAAAGTTCCTGAAAGAATGCAGAAAAATCGACGATCTGATATGGTATGTACCGACAATCTAATGGTCCACAAAAATAAAACTTATAGATTTATTTAAAAATAAGATATATAGATAAAATCTCCATTGGAACACAAATATCTCTTTTATTCGATTTGCACTCTTTTATTCAATATTATGTCTATAATGTAACGCTGATGGATTGGTTCATTCATTCATTCATTCATTCATTCATTCATTCATTCATTCATTCATTCATTTATTCTCGTCAGGAATCAACCGATAAACAAAGAGAAAGAAACTATGAGGTAAGCGCTGTTAAAACTATTCCTCATACAATAGGAAAACGCAAATGGCGTGTGGTGACTGTAAATGATGAGCCGTAAACCGAAACCCCCTAAACCGTAAACCGAAACCCCCTAAACCGATTGGATGTCAAATAAATGATTATATGCTTATTGGCCAATACCAAATCGAGTAGAGGATTGGGTACTAGTTTCCCTAATTTATGTAATTAAGAAATGAGCCTCAAAAAATAAAAGAGAAGATCAAGATATGTATTAAAGATTCCTGAGATTTGGTGCTTTTGGTTGGATATTGAGTGAGTACAGCCATTCAAAACTGCCCAAAATTACAAAGGAATGTATGGATTGGAAGGACAGGCGTCCATACATGTCCTTCTATTTTTAGCTACTTGCGAAAAGGAAAACGTCCATTACTTAGACAAGTACCCTACACAGTCAATAACCTATAGATTTTGTCTACACAGGATGACCAGACAACGGAGTTCTAAAGGGAAAAGCTTTAAGCAGTCGTGTGGAGGCATCTTCCTAGGCTTACCATGGAAAGATGAATCACTTTTATAGCTCGAACGAGAGACTCGCTGGCAGGGAATTTATAAAGTCAAGAGACCTAATCGACTAACGCGTTGCTATGTACGTTTCCTGCCAATTCAAAACCTTTGGGAATAAAAACTTTAGTCGAAAAAGTTTCCATGTGATATCAAAATACATAAGACAAAGAATCTTATTCCCAAAAGATTTGAATTGGGTGGAAACATACATAGCAACGCGTTAGCCGATTAGGTCTATTGGAAAAGAATACTTAATATGTAATTGAACCACTTGGAGATTTTAAAATTGTGTGGTTTCGCATATCTTAAAATAAATTTACACATCAAAGGAGATTGATTTTGTTGTTTCCTTTTACACACATTGCTGCATTCGCCATTGTTTTATTCATGCACGCATACAGAAGATAAATGATCGCCTCCAGCTCGCATTTCAACCGGTTGTTTCCCTCGGGGATTGGAGAGGTTGAAGAGGAGAGAGCCGGGACAGCTCCTTTCCCGTTATCTTGTCCCCAGTCCTCCTCGGAAGGCATGTTTCTCAGGCTAGAGTGGCTGTCGTTGCACGTTGTGAAATACGGTTTAGATATCACAACGTTATAGCGAGAAGTCCCGAGATCTATCTCTAGTGGCTCCACGATTTCTTTCCATTCTGTGTAGCTGTAAGCGGTGGTCAAACGGCTATGATAGTTGAAGGCGTCTCAACTATCATTCGCGCGGTCAAACGGCAAAAACTATCGTGTGAAATTTGAACATGTTCAAACTCTATGATAGTCCATGATAGTCGAAGATAGTGCATGATAGTTGGTGGTCAAACGCACATGATAGTTGGAACTATCATCAAATATCATTGCCGTTTGACCGGGGCTTTAGATACCCGTAAAGAGCATTGATGGAGAACCGGGGGGAAAACACGCGCCGTCGGCTACGGGGATACCAGCTTCTAGCTGAAAGAACTATACTAACGCTTAATATTTGCGCTTTAATTCCTATTATGTAACCTTTACGCATCAGTTTGAACTTAGCAAAGAAAAGCAAGTCTATTCGTAACTTGTACATATATATTTTATTACAATCAAACTCGATACATTGTATTTAGATTTCTATATCAATAATATTTCCACGCTCCAGCAAAAATGCAGTTTTTTAACAAAGAATGCCAAAGCAGTTATTTCCTGAATTTCTTGGACAGAAAATGCCAAAGCAGTTATTTCCTGAATGTCTTGGACAGAAAATGCCAAAGCAGTTATTTCCTGAGTTTCTTGGACAGAAAATGCCAAAGCAGTTATTTCCTGAATGTCTTGAACAAAGGATGTCTGCTAAGAAACGATGCTGACTTGGACGATGATCGAAATTCAAGGTAATTCATATCATCAGCACCAGACATGGAAGCCATTGATCCAGTTCGGCGGCTTACACCAGGATTCTGCGTAAACAACATTTATATTCAGTTAACAACCATGTGTAATTCACCCAATGCGTTCTGGAGATTTTAATTTGTTGTCGACGCTTTTAAAAGTGCGATCAGTCAACAATTGGTAACGTTCTTTTTTTTCTCGCGTCAACTATAAGACATGGACCCAAATCTATAAAGACTAAAGTTGTTGATTGCAGTCACAGGAAACTAAAAGTGCCTCTATAAAAGCTTCTATACCACAATTGGAATGGATGCTTCTCCTATATGCCATCTTTATCCCCAGCTATTTTTACAGGTACTCATACGCAAAAAGAAGGCAATATAGAAGAAAAGCATCTCGCCAAAGGACGCAAGAGCAAGCAACTGAACCGTGATGTGGTTTGGATAGTTCCTAGAAATGCAGGCGAGGAGAAGTGAGGAAGGCAAACAAGACAGGATGGGCTTTGGTTCCATATTGAGTAACTTTCTGTACCTTTTGATTTGCTTCACCAGCAGTTCTCTCTTCCTCGGCGTCTGCATCTGTTGCTGCTAGAACCTGACATCAAATAACACAATTATAAGGTCATTGTGATTTTGCCCACGTAAATTAAAGTAGAGATTAACACTACAGTAAGTGACATGTGATTGTTTGTATTTCAATTTGTAACAGTGTATAATGAGTAACAGTAAACATGGAATTACAATTTTGCAATCTGTCCCACATTCATGCTAGTACCGCGCAGCATTTAGAATGACGAGATTAAGTTGTGTCACGTGACCTTTCTTTTAGTGTTGTTATGTCTTTTTTGATGGACAATATTAACGACATTTTAAAGTTGGCTTATGATTTGAACACTACCCATGTAGACGTAGTTTTGAGGAAATACCATCATACCTTCTGTAAAAGTTCTTGTTGATCTCGTTTTGTGGACAAGTTCAGGTTTTCCTAGAAAACAGTGGTGTAAAAATAAACGAGATACTACTGAATACTAATACTACATTTTAGGATTAATAATGCTACATTATTAATGCTACATATAGCCAGGATGCATGGCCTTACTGTGCGACTCGCCGTACCGTAGTCACTTACAAAAACTTTTGATGAATTTTTCACATTATTTTGACATTTTTTCATCTCAATCGGACCAATCAGGTACAAGTTTATATCGACAGGCGGAGACTTTAGATACATTGATGTCTGTGATTGGTCCGATTGTACGGACCTCGCTTTTTGCGCTCGTTCCGTACTGTCAAGACCTCGGTCTGATATTTTCCCGGACAGACCTCACGCTCGGTAAATAATCCTTTATTACTAGATAGATAGATAGATAGGTTTATTAATAAAATTACATTGCAGTAGTAGTTACTAACTGAATTGCGTAATATTTACAATTTGATACAATATATAATAAGAATACTAAATATAAGAATACTAAATTATTAAAAGATATACTAAAATTGATTAAGTTAAAATATAAAATATATGAATATTTATGGTCTAAACACTGCTAAAACTACTTAATTGTAAAGCCTACACATATTAATAATAAATGAGTTGTTAAAACGATTTGTGTGTATTCTAGGTAGGTTAAAAAGGCGCTTATTTCTAATATTATAATTGGCCTTGTGCCTGGTTGGAAGTAAGTCTCTCAGACTATGACTGCTATCACTTAAGATGTTGTTGAATAATTTGCTACATAATAGTTCGTGGTGCTTATCTAATGATTCAATGTTTGATAAACTTAAAGCGTCTTCGTACTTTATGTTAGGATGAATAATGGCCATGGCTCTTTTTTGTAGGCGTATTGTTTTGTATTGAAACTTACTATTGTTATTATTTACCTCATCCATTCCAGCGAGGCTTGTAATAACCTAAAGCAAAACATAACCTTGTCAAACATTGGAATAGAGGATTATGAATAGAACCACAAAGCAAGCGGAAGTAAAACAAAACCATGCACCTTTATATAATATACTAACCTTAAAGCTATAGCCCTGGTTGACCAGGAACCTTTGACGTTTAGTAGAATAGTACATTTCATCGGTATCCTAGAAAAATACACAAGTTTAAATACATGATTGACAGATAAAGCCACAGTTTTGTTAGCCTGCGTAACGGACCCTTCCTGACGCTCGAAGTATGGTCTGATTACACAGGCTACAGTTTTCTTGGCATGCTACAATCATGTTCTGCATTGTTTTGGCGTTTATTCTTTTACAAGGGTGAGACCGGACTTCAATACAACCTTTCGTTTTCAGAAGTAAGCAGACTTTTATTTATCAAACCACATCCCCCAAGTCGATGTTGGTTGGCCTGAACAGTGTAAAAGTATTCCAGACTTCACAACCTCATAACATTGCCGAGGAAAGGCTGAATTTTACTATTATAATTGCATATGATAGTAGCTTTTCCTTGTCAAAATAAACTTGTCAAGGACGCAGTTGGTTGTTCTAGTAAATAGACAAACAGTAAAATGTGGGAAGGAATATTAACAATATAAAAAGACGTATCAAGAAAAACTTGTTCATCGTCACTCGAGCAATGAAATTATCAAGGAAAAGTTGTTCATCATCAACACAAGCAGACGTTATCAAAGAAAATGTCAATGAATCATCTACACAGCCCATTAGTGACTTAAATAAACGTCTTGGCTTTCCATTTTCTACAGACTTACAGTGGATACAAGGGTGTAAAAGAATGCATTGTATTCCTCGGCGGCCATGTCTGAAACAAATCACAGGCATTATTTGTAAGCACATAAAATATTATTTTCTTATGACAAGGGTCATGTCAACAATAACGACGATAATGGTGGTAGAAGAAGTAGAAGAAGTTAACAAGAGAGGAAGACGATAATGGCGTTGGTAATTAATTTGACTGACGATGACTGTAATGATGATGATGACGACGAGAACGATGATGGTGATAAGGGTTACGACGACAACGATGATGATGATGACTATACTGGGCTCCCATTGATACCACTGAGATTATTTATCTGAAGGGACTACCCTGCAATTTAGCTAAATAAAGGTTTCATTCATACAAGATGATCATACAGTTTACCTTTCTTTGCTCTCAATATACGACCCAATCGCTGTGCTTCCTGAAATACACAATCACAGATTAGACATTTATTGTCAAGTTCAGCGACATTCCAGTTTTGTGTAGGAAAAATGAGTCTATAAACTACTAAAATAAGATCATAATTTGTACCAGAGACGTAATGAAAACTGGACGCAACGATGGAGCAACGTGATTCGGTCAAAACGAGTTGCAATATTCTTAAAACGACGATATATTTATTTTTCAAGTTGTCATAAAATGTTTTCGAAATGCGTGCGTTTTTTGACGCCAAAACTACATAAGTTTATTTAATATTATTTTTTACATAATTGTATTGTTAGTGTTCTTACCTGCCTTCTGGAGCCACCGTGAGATGAAATCTACAATCAACAAGAACGATTGTTATTATAAGTGCTCTAAACATGAAACATAATAACAGACACATAATTACCTGGATAAGGACATTGGCTTCAGGAAGATCAAACGAATTATCACCAACCTAAATAGTGAAACTATAGGTTTGCAATAGCCTCCGTTGTACACGTCTTATGTGGATACACAACGAAGGCTGGGTTAGCAAAATAACTAGCCTGCTCTGCAAACTCCATTTTTTTATTGGTGAAAATTTCGAGCGTAATAAATCTAGTCTGTATAAAGCAGGCTACAAAATAACTTGAATTATTATTAGAAAACATTTTCACAAGAAAAACATTTTATTAACGAAAGAAGTATAGTTTTAAGAAGGCTAAAACGAGGTGAATCAAGCAAGGGAAGGAAAAAGTAAAGATATCCGACTTATAAAGAATTCGAGCCATATTTTTGAATTATCTAACTATCGATTGTGCTTCATACCTTGGATATAAAGATGGTATTGACTAACGGGTTGTGTTGGAAGTTTTGTAGAATATTGATTCTTTCTCCTTGTGAGGTTGGACCGTAAATAAAAGGCCTACAAACAAAAACATGAACTACATCAGTAATCTGAGAAAAAAAATATAGAATGGAACAGATCAGGAGCCAATCACTATGTAGTCTCCCTCGCAGCCGTTATTAGTGTCGGGCTTCCTGTGTCCCTCCCCAGGGAACCTTGCGAGATGAGGCTAAATTGCAATAGGCTCCAGGTTCGATTAAATTGGAAAGGAAAGGAACGAAATGGAATGGGACAAAATGGAATTAAATGGAAAGAAATGACATGGAATGGAACGAACTAAAATGGAACGGAATAGAGTGGGAGGGAACGGAATTAATCAGAACGAAATGAAATAGAATAGAAGGCTCGACAGTGGAGAAAAGTGTGCTCGTTTCCCGTACTTTTGAGAGACTTACCTGTTAAGCTTGACAGCATAGTTTTTCAGAGCAAACACGTTGTCTGAAAATACTATTACTTTATCATTTCGTCTAAAAACAAGAATAAAAATTAACAAATCATAAAAAATTAGTAAAAATATTCACTGCTTTAAATATAAGTAAATAATACAAGTAATAATAGGTTCTTGTGTATAAAACAAGAATAAAGCAATCAGTACTGGTAAAAACTATTATTTCAAAATATGTTGTCTAAGCTGACAAGTCCTTGCCAGAAAGGGCATTAGGGCGAACCAATTTGATATAAGCCCATGAGCATAAACATTGTTTGATTATGTAACTGTTTTAGTAGGTTACATAGCCCCCTTTGTTTGAAAGGGATGAAAATAGGATTTTTTGAATCACTAAATTAGTGTGTATTTACGTTGTAAGTAAGAACGTACCGACTGCTGACTAGCAATGTATGTTATTGGTTATAAATCAAGCATAGAACGTTTTATCGCATTTAACCATAATAATATAATAATAATATGCGTGCTTACCTTTCGTGATATCGTATAAGGAATTCACAACTTCTGAACTTGTTTGGATTCATCACATAAAGAAGCTGTATGAAGAAAAGTAGAAATAAGAGAAAAAAGGTAATATAAAACTAGCAAATGACCAACTTACGTGAGTTGGTTGAGCACTGTGTTGCTATCTGTCCAAATATGATGTAGACCTGTGTGTTTGTTTTCTTTCGCAATTGCTTTATTGCAAGTTAAATTATCAAGTAGATCATTTTACCATTTAATCTTTAAACCTTTTGGACGAGACGCCAGAACAGCATCGTAGTAAAAGGCGAAAACGTATTGAACTGGGTGACATCTCGGCAAAACGCGAGAAAATATTTTTTAACTTTATTTATTTCAAAGACAGCAGTAATTTAACAGCCATGTTATGATATTGATGTATATTAGTTTTTGTACCTTTCTTCTCCTGGTTCGAATAGCAAGGTATTCACTGTAAAACTCTGGAGTCATTGGACACCAAACCTGATAGACAGACTTGTATTAAAAGAATACAGACAAACTAAACCAGTAAATAGAAAACAATATATATATAAAACGATTCACCAAACAATCAACAAGAGGGGACAGTTGTACAAAGCCTGGATAAATTTATCCACTGGATAGTTATTTGTTATCCGTTGGATAGGGATTTATCCAATGGAGAGCGCTATTCAGGGGCCAGTTGTACGGAGCCTGGATAAAGTTATCCACTGGATAGTTATTTTGTATCCGTTGGATAAGCCGGATTTATCCGGTGGAGAGCGCTATTCAGGCTTCGTACAACCGGCCCCTGAACAACAAACGAAAAGGTTATAAAACTTTGCCAGATAATTTGTATTTGAACAAACGAACGAACGAGAGGGCAGGGTAATGAACGAACAATTAAATACGCAGACAAAAGAACAAACAAACTCAATTAACGAACATGCTGGAAAACGAAAGAACGACCGAATGAACAAACAAACAGACAAATGAAAAAAATTAATAAACGAACGAGCCAGCGTATAACCGCAGACTAATGAACCAACAAACCAACAAATGAACGCACAAATATGAAAATAAACGAACATACAAGTAAAGAAACAAACAAATAAACAAACAAATAAATAAATAAGAAAATAAAAAAAAAGAATAAAGTAGCCACTAAAACTACCAAACTACACTGAAACAAACGCGCGAGTGTTTGCAATATGAAAAGCAACCTCTCTAAACGACCTGTAAGTATATAGTACCTCGGCACACTGTACTCTAGCAATAAAACCTTTGTTTTGTAGCTCCATCCAGTTAGCTTCGTACAGTTTAGGTCCGATAAGAAAGTTTAAATCCTTCAAAGAAATAGAAAATATCAGTAATGAGTAATTTAAAAGAGTATATTATCAACATTTGAATGTTTTTGAAAAAAATTCATAATGTATTAAGATATTAAATGTTTACTTCAATTCCAATGTTCTAAACGTCAAGAAAAAATTGAAATTATTGTATAGACTACAATCTTAACACTAGTTTAATTGTGTCGTTAAAATAATCGAGATATTCAACTTCTAATTGCCATATTAATTGAAAAAAAAACTGTTAAAAACAAACCTGTATTTTATCGTCCTCTCTGACTAACGTAGCAGTAAGACCAAGTTTACAATGAGCTTGAACAACTGGAATCACAGAAAAGCATTATAAACCAACTTTTAGCAGCAAAAGTATTTAAGATAAACCTGTTTACAAATGTCTTAAAAGGTTTTCACGGCCTCTTAGCTATTTCCGTTGTTCAAAGCATTCATTAACTAATTTCTCGAATGGAGAAAGTCTTGGCAAGCCGTAACAACCTTCTTGCCCCATAGTAAAACGTTCAATTTACCTGTTAGGACTCTTCTGAACTGTTTAGCTGGAATAGTATGCACCTCTGAAAGAATATAACACATTAAAAATCATCAAATAAAACTATTTTACAATGGATAAAAGATATTTCTATTTTCAATTGTTGATTTTGATGATTTGAGTTAAACTTTTACGGCGAAAGGTAAAATGAAACAAAATATTGAACATTTATTTTCATTGCATTTCCCACTATATAGAGTGCATTTAGTAAAAGCGTGAAACACTAATTACTAAATTGTGCAAAATAGTGCTAGTTGAACAAAAGAAAACAAAAGAATTAGCATAAAATAGTACAAAATAGTATTACTAATGTTTAATGCTTTTAGTGTTTGTACTCTACCACGGCTTTTACTTGATTAAAATCTTCATGTATATTAAATACACATTAATTTATCGTATATGTACATTATGGTACTTACGTGTACGTAAATAGCCAGCGTTTATTATTATAAATATAATATTTTATCATTTGTCTTCTACGAGTTTTTCAATGGAGCCCTGAACTTGTACATTTTGAAAATATCGTTTTTAGTACAAACCGCCTCAATTAGCTTTTAGACTTGGTGATTATTTGTAATTTGGTGATTATTTGTACAAGTTTGTTTAATTAACTTGAACTTGATAAATATCGAGCAGTATAGTATAGAGTAATCTTGTTTATATTGAAGTGTTATAGAAAACAGGGGTTATATAAGTGAGTTGGAAAAGTGTGAAAATCACAAACAAAACAACTAAAAGTCACTGACCGTCTAAAATCATTAGACCCCATTCATTGTTCTGCAGAAAAGCCATAACCTGCAAAACAAACACACAATAATTTATGTATATAAAACTACTGAACTATTAGTAATATAAGTGACAATTTAAGTGCTAATTATAGAGTAGTGTGTCGCCGTACTTGCTCTGCTTCCCACGATCTCTTGCCAGAATGTGACACCATGGAGTATGTAGATATTGCTATACCACAATCTGATGAAAAGTAAAAACAATAAATTTAAACGACTTTGATAGATTGCTTGGAAAAACTGTAATCAGTTGGTAGCTAAGGCCTAGTTCAAACGTCACATCTCAGTACATGTGCCGAATCTAATGCCAATAAATTCAAACAATAGGTTTTGTTCCCCGGGGGGGTACTCCTATATATTTACTATACGGGGATGATCCGCTGAACAGGGTATGGTTTTTCGAGCTTTCTGTCATAAACAGGGTATGGTTTTTTTAGTTTTCTGTCATGAACAGGGTATATATTTACCCCATTTCCCAATTTCCTTAATTTTTTTTGTCATAATCAGGTATAGTAATTAGGTAATATGATGAGCAGCGCGGTCTTTCGTCTTTCGGGAAATTCAGCACGTTTTCGCGGCATAAACATGGTCCTAAACTGTCATAAACAGGGTCCCATTTTTATCACTTGTCATAAACAGGGTATAAGAATTTGTTTTTTTCTGTCATAAACAGGGTAACCGTTTTAGGATCCCAGCGGAACACCCCTACCCAAATCGTAGCGGAGTACCCCCCCCCCCCCCCCCCCCCCTCCCCCCGGGTTTTGTTCATTTGCCTTGGATTCGTTACATGTGAGATGTGACATTTGAACTAGGCCTTAGTTGCATTTGAAAAAAACTGTGTCAATGCTAACCTGATGGTTTGTCTTTTGCATCTGATGTAAAACAGCAGATAACACGACTATCAACTGTAGACCAAAGCTTGAACTGTTCACAAAGATCAACAACACGGGCATTAAATTTGACATGCTTGTTTTAGTCATGTTACAGTGCGAATCAAAAAACCGTGGGCACCTAGAAATATTTTAGAAATCGTTTATTATTCGTTGAACAACTCAGAAACAACTGTATCACCGAAATAAGTTTGACTGATGTGTAGTATGATAAACCTTTTTGTAGTTAGAGTTGTTTGTGAGTTGTTCACGAACAATAAACAATTTCTAAAATATTTCTGGCTGCCCACGGTTTTTCGATTCGCACTGTAACAGTGTATGGCAGTTATATTTTGATTATTGAATGATTGTTAGGAGGACATGAATTGACTGCAAGAAAATTGTTAAATGTGTACAACGTACCTGGCTTCTCCACTGTTCTACAGCAACACCTTGAAAATGGAAATACAACACATTATCTTATAATATATGGCTTCTCCTTGCAAAGAGCTAAATCCAGATTTTTTCATGTTAAATAATTAAATTTCACGTTTTTGATTGCAATCAAAAATAAAATTAAAAATTATTTTTTTCCTATATGTTTTTTATCCATCTATTTATTTCTTATAAGGCTTGGCCCATTTGGTGGAGAACCCTTACTAGTTTTGCAAAATTACAAAACCCAGTGTCCAAGACTTTTCCAGAAACACGGCTTAAAGCTTAGTAACTTAATAATACACACATTACAAATTCCAATGGATGTAAAGTATGAATAATCAGCCATGCAGTTGCATGAGTATTTATTTACCAGAAGTACAAAGAACAAGACATCTTTTCCTGACAGTACATGCTGCTGTTACACCAACCAATGTCTTGCCAGCCCCTACACAAAACAATAGTAATTGTTAATCTTTCTAATCTAATCCCACTAGTCTATTGAAGCTAATGATAGTTACAAGTGATATAGATGAAAGTAAGTAAATAGGTAAGTAGTAAGAATATTAGTATGACTAGTAAATAAGTCAGTCAGTAAGTAAGTAAATACGTAAGTCAGTTATTGAACAAGGAAATAAGTGAGTAAGTCAGTCAGTAAGTTAGTTAGTAAGTAAGTTAGTAGGTAAGTAGTAAGACTAGTAAGTAAGTAAGACAGTCAGTCAGTAAGTAAGTTAGTAAGTACACTGTAAGTAGTAAGACTAGTAAGTAAATAAGTCAGTAAGTAAGTTAGTAAATAAGAATGTCTCACATTACAGCTTTCATATTGTCACTGAGGTCAGTGACAATCAGAATATGACATTTATCAAATGATGATGATGATGTCAAAGAGCTAAATGATGTAGATTTAAACAAACAATGTTCTTACCACATGGCAGTACTATCACACCAGAACGTGCTCTTCCATTACCAAACATCTTTCTGAGGCTTTTTTCCTGAAATGAGATCAGTATTTGCTTTACACCTATTCATCTTATTACATACTTATGTTTGTGATTGCTATAAAAACTCTATTTTGTCTCACCTGATAAGGTCGCAGCACAGTAGTTGGTTTTAAATCCATGCTGAACAAAAAGAGTTAATCCCCGTTAGTTGACATGAATTCATTGACAGAGTTTGCAATTGTAGAGTACAACACTAAAAGTGTGCAACATAAATACCACTAAATTATGCGAATTCTATTGTTCTCTATTGTTCAATCAACACTATTTATAGTGGTAAATACTACCAAGTATTGCACACTTTTACTGTTTGTACTCTACAACAAAAATATTATGCAAGAAGTTAAATTTAATCTAGTAAATAATCTGTCTGTTAAAAGAGGAAGACATCAAACTTCTGCAATTCAACACACACTTAAAAGAAGAAACTACTGGCAATCATGAATGTGAACTCACTTCAAATCTGCATTCACAGAGTCATTTTTGAAGTCATACTCAGCCAACAGTGGATAGTCCAGTTCTATACATCTATCAGACAAGAAAATAAAGAATAAGACAGTACATAATTGCAATCTTTGTATGTGTCTTTATGGCAAGACAAAGTGAGTTCATCAAAAATGTTTGTTTCAAACCAACCTTTTCTGTAGAATTTCTATTTGCTCTTGTGCTATCTCAAAGGAAAATATCTGGCTCTGAAAAAGTCCAATTAAACTCAAAAGTTCAATGATGTTTTATGAAACTACATTATCATAATATCTACTATATTATCAGAGAGTCTACAGGCCTTTTGTCAGTTCCCTTTTTGTATGAAAAAAAATTAATTTAGATGTAGATCAAAGGACTGGAGTACCAGAAGATGAAGAACCACTACTGTATGTAGATATGCTGCTGTGAAAATATTATTACTACTCAAACTCTGTATCTACTAGCTAATAATAATAATAATACATTTCTTATATAGCGCGCCCCATTAAATCTCGTTGCGCTTTACAAAAATAAATCGAAAAAATTACTATGAGTCAAAAAGAAAAGTTTTTAACTTGTTTTTGAAGGAGGATAACCGTTTAATGTTCCTGAGATCAGCAGGCAAAGTGTTCCAAAGAGAGGCAGCAGCAACAGAGAAAGATCGAGCACCATAGGTTTCAGTTCGGTAAGATGGCAGTTGAAGAAGTAGGCCAGAAGAGGTTCAACGAAGGTTACGAGCCGGACGACGTATTTCCAGTAGATTAGTAAGGTATGAGGGAGCCATTCCATTAAGAGCTTTAAAAGTCAGAGTGATTATTTTAAAACAAATTCTTTTTCTAATAGGGAGCCAATGCAGATTATGGAGTATGGGAGTGATATGTTCATGTTTTTGAGTCCTTGTTGTGATTCGTGCAGCGGAGTTAAGTATGCGTTGTAGTTTGTCCGTGTGTTTCTTAGGGAGACCAAACAAGAGGCTGTTACAAAAGTCCAATTTTGAAGTGACAAAAGCGTGTACAAGTTTTTTCGTTGACTGCTCGTCCAAGTACTTCCTGATTTTACCAATGTTACGAATAGAAAAAGAAGCGGATTTACATATATTGTTGATGTGAGTTGTCATATTAAGATGATTGTCCAGAACAATTCCAAGATCACAGACTTCTATTTGTGGTTTAATATTAGTGTCGCCAACTTGGATATTAGTAATAGGGCTAGTGTGAATAAATTTAGAGGACAGATGAATAACTTTAGTCTTTTCAGTGTTGCATGCGAGAAAGTTTTGATGATACCAATTACAGACACGATCAACACATTGCCTAATAGCCTCCGTAGCTTGAGTTCTATCACTTTTGTCCATGGTTACATAAATCTGACTATCGTCAGCGTAAAACATGGGATGGAGGCCGCATGATACTACTATGTCCTCAATGGGAGCAACATACAGTGAAAACAGAGCCGGACCCAGTACAGATCCCTGCGGGACTCTGCAACGTAGATGGTTGATTGATGACATGACGTTAATGACTGAAACGGCTTGTGTGTGGTCGGTCAGATATGAGGTGAGCCAGTGGAGAGCCTGATCATAAATACCAAACCTTTGGTGTAGTCTTTGTGTAAGTAAGTCGTGGTCAATTGTGTCGAATGCTGCTGATAAATCAAGCAACACAAGAACAACTTCTTTATGGTTATCAATAGCAAGGAGGATGTCGTTCGTTATACGTAACATTGCCGTTTCTGTACTGTAATCCTTGCGATAGGCTGACTGTGTAGCTGGGAGTAAGTTATATTGAGAGAGATAAGAGTACAGTTGTTTTAATGCACATTTCTCCAGTACCTTGGATAGGAAAGGTAAGTTTGTAATGGGTCGATAGTTCTTTAAGTCCTCCTGGTCAAGGTCCTTCTTCTTAAGAATAGGGGTAATTCGACCATGTTTTAGAGCTGAAGGAAAGATGCCATTGGTGAGAGACGCGTTTATCAGGTCGGTAATCATAGGTAACAGAATATCCAAACAATCTTTTAAAAGTTGTGTAGGTAGAGGGTCCAACGGACAAGTTTTGGCATTAGAATCCATAATGATCTTTCTTACAGAGCTGATAGAGACGGAAGTAAATTTAGATAAAGAACTGACTGGAGTTGGTTTCTGATTGGTAGTGTCGGTCTGTTGTGGGACTATCCGGTCGCGTATTGCTTGAATTTTACTCTCAAAGAAGTGTGAGAATCTATTTGCTAATGATAAAGCACATTCATGAGTTGGTAGAGGTGCAGTGTTGTTGATTTGAAAGAAACCATTTATGACTCTGAAAAGGTCTTTCTGATCAATATCGGTCACCTTGCGTCTATAATATTCTGTCTTGGTTTCTTTAATGCAGGAGTAGTAATAGTTGGTGTGGTCAGTGTACATTTGTCGATGTATCTCAAGGCCAGATTTTAACCATTTTCGTTCAAGTCGGCGCTTTTCACATTTAAGCTTTCTGAGGTCGTCATTAAACCAGGGAGAGTAGGGCCTGAGTGTTACGGAACGGGTGCACTCAGGGGCGTATTTTTCACGTAAAGATGTTAGCTGTAGTAGTGTACAATCATATCCGGGTTGTCCATGGGATAGGTAGGTTGTAGATTCTTGAGGTCAGATTTCAAAGCATCCATGTCAATGTTCTTTATTTTCCGGAAAGTAAGTACGTGCTTAGATGCTTTAGGTCGAGGCATGTCAATATTTCAAAGGATTGCAGCATGATCTGAGATGGTATAGTCGATTATTTCCATAGAGCTAAGAAGGTTTTCGTCACAGTGCGTAATAAGTAAGTCCAAAGTATGTCCACGTTGATGTGTAGGGTGGTCAACATGTTGAGTGAGACCAGCTGAAGTTAATAAGTCGTTAAATTTGATAGTATCAGGATTCAAAGTATTGTCCATATGAAAGTTGAAGTCACCACAAATAAGGACAGGATTATTAGAAATAGCAAGGTCTTCTAGATATACAGAAAATTTGTCAAAGAACATACTAGTGGTGGTGAGGTTCTTCTTTAGTGGAGGAGGTCTGTAGATGGAGACTAAATGGAGATGTTTATTACCAATTCCAATATGAACATCAACGTTTTCAAAAGAATTAAAGGAGTTGGATTTAAAGTTCTTCACTTCAAAAGCTTTTCTCAATATAATTGCAATTCCACCCCCAGATCGCTGAAGCCGAGGTGCATGATGGATATTGAAGTCTTTGAGTGTGTTGTTTAATTCGCTGATAATAAGATCGTCTCTGGCATCGCCATTTAGCCATGTTTCAGTTAAAACTAGAATGTCAATTTTCTTGGTTAAAATGATGTCATAGATGAATGTAGAATTCTTGGATATAGATCTTGCGTTCCAAAGAGCAAAACGGGCAAGTGAAGAGTACTTTGTAGGAATAGTCTTTTTTGGTTTGATATGGAGCAGATTATTAGATAGAATAATTTCGCAAATCGAAGAAGAATTGTTCAGATTAACTCCTGATGACTTTGTTGATGATTTGCATGAGTAGTCAGTAGTGATGGGATGTGGACAATAGGCATTGTTTGTAGACACTAGTTCAGGATAATAGAGAAGATTCGAAGAGTGAAAATTAGCATAGGTCTTGTGGTTTGATTTTGTAGTGGATATAGATCTAATTCGTTTTCTACCTGCCCTTTTTCCTCTAAAACGAAATAATTTAAGATCTTTAAGGGTCAGAATAGTTGATACTGGAGGTAAACAGGCGTTTTTACGAATAGATCTTAGTTGATTGCTTGTATATTGCAGACGAGAAGTTGTAGTTTGCTGGTTCAAGTAAATAGTGGTTTCTGTATAATCAGGGCCAGGGTTGACAGCAATATCAACATAAATTGTGATATTGAACGGTGGATCATGGCCAGGAATTGCCAGTGATGTAAAACCATGTTTGTTCCATATACCCATAGGTAAGTTCGAGTAGTGAACTCCATGCTGGTGAATTGCAGATGTTTTAAATTTCCCGCCAAACTTTAAGAAGAGTTCACGATCAAATATTTCTTGATATTTCCAATGTCGCTGATGTAAATTAGATGAAAGAGAACACAGTATGTAGTCAGGGTTCTTACAATGCAGATCATTCAGAACTGCAGTCAAAATAAGTCCGATAAAGATTGTGGTCAAACGGCTTGAATGTGTATCTAAAGAAACCGTGGCCGCCATGATGGGCGCTCACGCGTATATAGCTAGTCAGAGTATAATTACTGCTGCAATAAATTATTGAGAAGGAAGGAAACAGGTTAGGGATTGAGGAAGACAAAGAAAAAGATTATTGTGTATGTTCTAAATGTAACGGGAGGACAGTAGGTTTATGTTTTTTGAAGAGAGGCTTAATAGTTTTGTGGTCAGGGTTCGATTCCTGGGCCGGGCGGTTATGTTGTGTCCTTGGGCAAGACACTTTACTCTCTATGTGCCTCGTCTTCTCGGATAAGGATGTAAAGCTGGAGATCCTGTCTTCCTTCACTCTAGCTTCGTATATAAGGTGGACATAAAAGATCCTGCTGTGCTCTTCGAAAAATGCAGGGGATTGCCTCCTGGCACAGCAGTCAGGTCTCAAGCGCATTTAAATGTACATAGATATTTGCACTATATAAATATTATTAAATATTAAATATTATGTTGACACTTAGTATCTTCAATGATCACAAATATCATTGCTTACCTCTTCTTCATCTTCATCTTGGTCAATCTTGTCAATGTAGTCAGTAATATCTGATGGTATAGCTTCTTTTTCTTGCTCACCTTCTCCCTGTGATCAAAGGTTTAAAGCTATTGATGTATGCTATAACCACATCACAAGTCATTGTCCATGGTGTATGGACAAAAGCCTTGAATACAAACCACCATGAACAGGTTCCCATTTAAATCTGTACTTTCCCATTTAAATCTGTACTTATGCAAATTGTGTTGATGTGTGCTACACACACAGATCAACCAATCAGAGAAGTTCCCTTCAGAAATAATATACTCTGATTGGTTGATCTGTGTGTTTAGCACACATCAACACATTGAATTTGCATAAGTACAGATTTAAATGGGAAAGTATAGATTTAAATGGGAACCTGTTCATGTTATCCTTCCAGTTTTCATATCATATTTGCAAAATGCATAAACACAGTAGATATGATTCAAAGCATGTATGGTTTGGATGATTATTTGACTTGCTAACTAACCTGAGTAGAAGCGTCCTTATTACTGGCTGAGTCTTGGCCATTTTTGCCCTGTGTTTTTGTAAACTGAGAAGAAGAAAAAATGGATGATATATATTATAATTTGATATACTTATTGATACAATTAGATTTACATTAATATCATGTTATACATGTCATGTGTACTATATTTCACAGGATTTATATGCTATATACAGTAACCATTACCTAGGACTAAACATTAAATGGTAGATATGGCTGATTATAATAACCAACATAAGCAAATTTGTACACCTGAAAACAAAATACAGTTGGCACAGTGGCAAGGCAGCAATATTGGCTACCGATGCATCTCACTAGAGTGTTTTTAAGAAATATTGTCACAGTTTATCCCAGACCTCATGCAATACAATGTTAAAATGCTTGTTTGAAATCTTCTCTTGTTTTGGTATCATGTGATCTCTTCTGTACGATAAATTTGCTACAAAAATAATCAAAAACTTGTTCAAACATAGCTACAAATTTTGAACAATTGTTTAGCCATTCTTAGTGATAGCCACTCTTAGTGATTATCACCCTATAGTGATTTTAATAATAAAAATTAAAAAGAAAACTTTTAGTTATTAAAATTACTGTATTGCCTTAATAACTTGTTTTCCTTGTGAGGTAGTTTCAAATATTTCTTCACTATTCTCTTGTGTTGAATCTTCTGGTTTCTTTCTGCATAACTGTATGACATCATCACGTAACAGAGCCTGTAGTACTTCCTACAAGATGCATCAAGAGGCTTAATATACTGTTTAAAAATAAGCAGGTAACTTTGTTTTATCAATAGGCAACTTGTTAGATGTACTTACTGGATGATTGCTTTCCACATAATACTTGTTGTGTTTTAAGACCAGTTTGACTTTGCCATAACTCAATGTACACATCTGAACATGAAGATAGATAGTATCATGGTGTTATAACTTTTATGAAATGTCCCTGTAAGACAGCATTCATGAAAATACATATAAATATAATTGATGAGGGATACTTAATGGAAAGAAGATGTTGACTGTATAAACTAAAACACTGAGATGAAGAATATTATTTATCAAGTATGTGGGTATGAGTAAAAGGAAATGAAGTTAAACCTTTGTGACTGTGTATATTTAGGCAGTGTGCATGTATGTACAGGTCTTTGGTACAATAGCATGAAATAGGTGAGCAGGTTCAAAATAATTTACTGTACGTCCACCTGTATATTCTTTAAAATTTGACTTCAACCTGTGGAATTTTTAGGTGTTTTAATTGTTTGATAATATGTGCATGCCTTAAATTACCACAAGCTATATTATGATAGGTAATATAATGAAATTTGTAACACCGTAAAAAATGTTGACTTAACTTATACTGAGGTTTCGAGCTTTAGCCCTTCGTCAGAGTAAAAGAGTTAGACTAAGACAGACACTGAGTTTAAATAGGAAGCGGGAAAAGTGATGAACCAATCAAAAGGCGATAGAAAATGTAGGAGGAGTTAAAGAACAATGGAAAAATTAATTGAAAGAGAATCGTTCATTCATGCCGAAAGGTTGCTGTGTACCTAAGGAATAAATTAATCGCATTTCTTTAGATTTATGGTTATTGTTAGTTTCAGTAATACGACATAAACCAAAAGCTGTCATGTGATTAATGTTATGATTAGCAAAATTAAAATGGCAGGAGACTGGCTTAGTGTTATTGTTTGTGCCTATATCACGAATGTGATCGCGGATACGATCACCAAGATGTCTACCAGTTTCACCGACATAAAGCTGGTTACATAAAGTACACTGAATGCAATAAATAACATTAGGGGTAACACAAGTAAAATGGTCACTAATGCGATGCGAAGATAACAGATGTATGTGAAACAATATGGGGACATGTATTACAACGCTTACGGAAAGTGCCAGGATTTTTGTTGTTAGGCAAGACGCCCTTGACAAGAAAATTACGCATGTTACGATCACGCTTGAAGGAGAAGAGAGGACGTTAATTGACTATGTTAGATGTATCAGGGTCAGAAGTAAGCAAATTAAAATTACGATTAATACGAGGCTTAACATTGATATATTAGCTATATTAGTTCAATTGTAAAGACAAAATAATTACACCCTATTGAGGCTGAAGTTGATTGATGAGAACCATGAAAAGGTCTATTGTCCAAACAAAAGGCTTGAGTTTTTGGCTTGTATATGATTGGGTATATTATATGTTAAGAAGGATTTGGGCTCCCTGTGTACGAGCTAGATGACCCGTGAGGCCTTGCGGGTTTAGAGCACATGGTGTGTTTTTCGACTGAGCTTCATGCATTAGGTTAGTTGCGGGATTTATATAGTTTTGCTTTAGTTTTTCATAAACAAAGGTTTCTAACTGGGATCTCTGTGACACATTGGTAGCAGAGCGAGGTTCCAAGCGATCTTCTTCGCCATGTAATGGAATTTTGAAGAAAATACTCTGGAAAACGTTCAGGTTAATCGATTGATCACTGCGAGGGATTTCGCAACACAACAATGAAAGGATTACGGGACAAGAAGAATTCTTTAAAACTGGCGATTTATGAGATCAGAGACCACCTCATCAATGAATTGGAAGATAAGGAGATTGGAAGAGACGGCATAAAAGAATTATTCGGAAAACTTATCGATCACGTCAATGAATACTTTCGCGTCTGTAATGATCTTGAAGGAGAATGGAATGTCTACGAAGAAGTGGATAAAATCGCTCGACTAAAAGCAGAAAACGATCGCATTAGGAGTGATATGCAAGAAGTCACAAATATGGTTAACGCTTACGCTGAAGGCCCACAACTGAGTCGAACTGAGCAAACACCATCACCGATCGCACATGGCGCCGCCGCGTCTCTACAAGTGGATAAAATAGAAGAAATGATCACAGATCTCGAGGTTTCGCTAACGAAGGCGAAACAACAGCAAAAGGAGCTTTATTCACAACTAGGAATCCAGCCGAAGTTCTCAACCCCGATCACTGTCGAACAGCCGACATACGTTTTATCGCACGACGATCCACGTTCACACGCTTCCCGTTCAATTGATCCACGTTCACACGCTTCCCGTTCAATGGATCCAAGTTCAATGTCTCCACGCTCGCACGATCAACGTTCTTCCGATCCACTTCCATCAAATTCACGCTCTCTGGATCTACGATCTCATCAAACGGACACCCCAGACCTATTTACACAAGGCAAAGAGCTCAGCGATCTCGAAAAAGCGTTAAAAGCATTAGATGTAAAAGGAGCTGCTTCTAAAGAAACGAAAAGGGTGCAACAACGCTCAAACCCAATTGAGGATCCAATGAAAGGTCTACAGCGTCTAAATGTGCCGCATTTCAAAGGAGATAAACGATCGTTTGAGTCCTGGCATGCAGCGTTTTACCAAACGATAGGAAAACATGAAAAGATTCCCCCTGAACAAAAGTTGCTAAGGTTGTACAGCTGTCTGGAAGGAGAAGCACTCCGAACTGTACAAAATCTGGGCTATTCTGGGACTGCTTACGAAGTAGCAATAAACCGGCTGGTCAGGAAATATGGTGGGAAGAGAAGAGAGATAAGTCTACGACTAGAAGAGCTAGAGAAATTTCGCAGAGTCCGTGAAGGAAATGCAGCAGATCTTGAACAGTTAGCAGAACTGTTAGACACTCTTGTTGTCAAACTAACAGACGCAGGTCAAGTTTCAGAACTCGGTGCAGGTTCGCTTTATGTATCATTACTTAGAAAGCTGAATGAACAGTTGGTTGTAAAGTATCAGGACTGGCTTAGAGATAAACATTTAGTAGGGACTGTTCACAATCTCTATGCATTCATAAATGAAGAGGCCGAAAGCTGGATGACAGCACTTGAAACAGTCAAGGGATTAGGTGCAGAGAAACCAAGATCTCAAAACACAGGACGCACACTAGCAGTACCTCAAGTGAGAGTAGAAGAGAAGAAACAAGCCATGAAGTGTCATCTCTGTTCACAGGAGCACGGGTTATGGAGCTGTGACAAATTTAAGGATCTTTCTGTGGATGACAGATGGATTAAAGCTCGTGAACTCAAGGTGTGTTTCCGATGTCTGTCAAGTTATCATAGGAGTAATACATGCAGAAGCAAGAGGTTATGCCAAATCAATGGTTGTTGTTCAAATCATCATCGTCTTCTCCACAATACTGATAACAGAAGAGTACAAGTAAGTAAATGGATGGAAAATAAGCCTCAACAAGAACAACCCAAGAGTAGCAGGACTGAATCATGGTCAACTACAAAACCCACGGAAGGGGAGGCTAACCAACCCAAAAGCTATGTTACATCCAGTTCAACTCCAGAATATCTAGCATTAAGAACTGTACCAGTGCTGTTAAAGAATGGAGATAAGAGTCTGCGTATAAATGCATTACTTGATGATGCAAGCACAAGATCTTATTTAAATAAGGATGTTGCCAACTTCCTGAATTTAAATGGTGAAGAGGTCTCTCTGTTTGTTATGTCCTAAATGATACACGCACAAGTCTGAAGAGCAACATAGTACATTGTGAGCTAGAGAGTTCTGATGGGCAAGTTAGAGAACAAATCACAGTTCATACAACTAATCGTGTAACTGGAAACATGCATGCCATTGACTGGTCAAAAGAAAGTACCAAATGGCCTCATTTGAAGGATATCAACTTTCCTGTCAAGGGAAAACGCCCTATTGTTGACATGCTGATTGGTCTCGATCTCTCTGACCTACACTGTGCTCTAGAAGAAGTTCGTGGTAATCCAGGTGAGCCAATTGCACGACTTACACCATTAGGATGGACAGTTATTGGACCTCCATCTCTCAGAAATGGCGAAACTGCCCATGTGACCTACTACATCAATGAAGAGACACAACTGAACTCCCTCGTTAAGCAGATGTGGGAAATGGAGGAGCCACGCCCGTACTCATTAGTTCGTCCCGAAGATAAAGAGGCTGAGCAGATCGTAAAAGGAACATTAAGTGTTGCCCCAAGTGGTTACACAGTGGGATTACCCTGGAAATCAGATGCTCCATCCTTGAGAAATAACTACCCTATGGCATTACGACGACTAGAAAGTACAGAGAAGAAATTGGTCAAGCAGCCTGAAATAGCTAGGTGCTATCAAAATGTGTTTGACAAGTACAGAGAAAAGGGTTATGTGAAAGAAGTAAGAACAACACCTGAAACTGAAGAGAAAGCCTGGTACCTTCCACACTTCCCAATCGTAAGAATGGACAAGTCAACTAGTAAAGTGCGACCAGTGTTTGATGCTTCAGCTCGTTACAAAGGTCTCTCACTCAATGATGTCGTTCACCAGGGACCAAAGCTGCAAAGGGATCTAGTTGATGTTCTTACTAGATTCAGACGTTCTCCAGTGGCACTTGTTTGTGACATCACAGAAATGTACTTACAGGTACACCTAAAGCCTTCTGACCAGACCTTTCACAGATTCCTGTGGCGTAATATGGATACTACAGTTCCTCCGAAAGTATATCAGTTTACAAGAGTCGTCTTCGGAGTTAATGCTTCACCGTACATGGCGCAGTTAGTTTCTCAACATAATGCTGAAACTAATGCGTCGAAGTTTCCTACAGCCGCTGAAACTGTGAGCAAAAGTACTTATATGGACGACAGCATGGACTCAACAGAGACAGTTGAAGAAGCCATCAGGCTGTATCATGAGCTAAAGGAATTATGGAGTAAAGCTGGTATGACACCAAAGAAGTGGATGTCCAATAAGTCAGAAGTATTGAAAGCAATCCCAAAAGAAGATTGTGTGAAAAGTTTAGATCTTGAGGCTGATGTCATGCCTGTAGTTAAGACACTCGGCATTTCATGGATGTCTGAGCCAGACCAGTTCACATTTGTGGTTCATCCTCCAGCAAATGATTTCCGTTTAACCAAGAGAAGTTTCTTGAGTCGCACATCTACCTTGTTTGATCCACTTGGTTTCATATCTCCCTACACCATAAGAGCTCGTATGATCTTGCAAGAAATGTGGACAACTGGAATAACATGGGATGAAGACCTACCTGCAGAGTTGTCTCGAGCTGCTATGGCTTGGTTTGAAGAGCTTACTGAGCTGTCTGATGTCAAAGTACCAAGATCACTGAAGAGGCCTGGTGTAGTTATTGATTCACAACTTCATGTCTTCACTGATGCATCGCAGGAAGCATATGGGGCAGTAGCTTTCCTAAGACATTGCTATGAATCTGGAGATGTCACAGTTCGGTTTGTACTGTCAAGGGCTAAGGTAACACCTCTGCACTCAATAAGCATACCAAGATTAGAATTAATGGCAGCTGTAGTTGGTCTACAAATAGCAGAGAAGGCTGTAAGTATATGTGAAATGGCAATCAACAAAGTAACATTTTGGACTGACAGTGAAGATGTGCTCTACTGGGTGAGAGGAAGATCTCGTCAATTTAAACCGTTCGTGGCCAACAGAGTCGGAGAAATACAATCTAAGACAGATCCATCACAATGGCGTTATACACCAACGAAAATCAACCCTGCAGACAAGTTGAGTCGAGGACTACCTGCAAGGACATTGGTCAATGATGTCAACTGGTGGGAAGGACCGGAGTTCCTCAAACAACCCCAAGAAAAGTGGCCAGTTATGAATCTCCAACCATCTCAGTCAATCAACTCAACAACAGAGACCAAGAAACAGTACCTCATTTGTAATTTTAGTACTCAACAAGCGGAAGAGTTAGAGATCAACCTATCATTTTTATCACTTCTGAAGAAAGAGGACCACCTCAACCCAACTCGCTATTCAAGCTGGACACGAATGGTACGTGTAGCTGCCTATGTAATACGCTTTATTAGCAACTGTCGTTTGATGTCAAAGATTCGAGGGACTGGAGCTTTAAGCCCACAAGAAATAAGAAGAGCAGAAGTCTACTACATCAGGTTAGCACAATTAGAGAACTTCCCTGAAGAGATTGCAAGTTTGAAAGCAGAAAGGAAGTTACCGTGTACCTCAAGGTTGCTGCCTCTTTCTCCACGTCTTGATGAAGATGGCCTTGTTCGCTGTAATGGCCGCTTACAGTTCACAGAGTGTCTTTCATGGGAGAGTAGATTTCCAATCATACTACCTCGAAAGCATGCTGTCACCTCCTTGATCATTCGTGATGCCCACAGTCAGTGTAAACATGGTGGTACCAATCAAGTTCTTGCTCAACTTTCATCGAAATATTGGATAATTTCAGCCAGAGAGGCAATCAGAGATTGGGAAAGAGAGTGTGCCACATGTAGACGTACAAAAGCCAAACCAGCAAGTCAGATAATGGCTCCACTTTCAAATTTGCGAACTCGCCAGTCTCTAAGAGCGTTCAGCCAAGCTTCAGTTGATTTTGCAGGCCCATTTCTGACGAAGCAAGGAAGAGGAAAAACACGACAAAAACGTTATCTTTGTTTGTTTACCTGCTTGTCTTGTAGAGCAGTACATTTAGAAATGGCTTATAGTATGGATACAGACTCTTTCTTGAACGCCTTTTACCGTATGGTCTCTCGTCGTGGACTTCCAGAACTTATGTTATCTGATAATGGTACAAATTTTGTAAGTGGGGATCGAGAGCTAAAAGAACTTGTCATGGCCCTAAACAAGGACAAAATTCAAGACTCCACTGCCAACAAGGGAATCAAATGGCACTTCAATCCACCAGGAGCTCCACACTTCAACGGCGTTCATGAAGTAATGATCAAAGCAGCAAAGAAAGCAATTAAAGCCATTTTAGGAAATGCTGACATAACTGATGAAGAACTTACAAGTGCAATTGTGGGTGCTGAAGGACTGATAAACTCACGACCTCTCACTTACCAATCGGCTAATGCCTCTGATGAAGTTCCTTTGACACCCAATCATTTCTTGCATGGCCAATTGGGTGGTCAATTTGCACCTGATACAGCAGACAGCACAGATTTCAATCCAAGGAAGAGATGGCGGAGGGTTCAGGAGCTTGTTCGACATTTCTGGCAACGGTGGCTACGAGAATGGTTACCAGCTTTGAGCCCCCGTGGAAAATGGCTAAAGACCCAAGAGGATCTAAAAGTGGGGGACTTAGTTCTTGTGATTTCACCCGACACCCCTCGTGGCAAATGGCCTCTAGGGAGGATCATAAAAACCTATCCTGGATCAGATGGTCATGTACGTACTGCCGATGTTCAACTAAAGGACAACGTGCTGAAAAGACCAATTGTTAAGCTGTGTCCAATTGAGAAGTAGTAATTGGCGCACAAACATTTCAAACAATCAAATAGAAGTTCAACGTTCAAGTTCAAGTTTATTTATTATTCGTTTATCAAGTTAATGTTTACAACATCAGGAAGGGGAGGATGTTAAGAAGGATTTGGGCTCCCTGTGTACGAGCTAGATGACCCGTGAGGCCTTGCGGGTTTAGAGCACATGGTGTGTTTTTCGACTGAGCTTCATGCATTAGGTTAGTTGCGGGATTTATATAGTTTTGCTTTAGTTTTTCATAAACAAAGGTTTCTAACTGGGATCTCTGTGACACATTATATAAGCCTACCTTTATAAACTGTACAATCCCATCAGGAATAGTTGTTTTACTCAGTCTTCTCAGGTACTCAATGATGTCACTTGTCTAAAGTACATGCACATAAAATACTATATTACTTACTAGAGAAATTCAGGTTAACATCTACCAAAAACATCATTGCTTTCACCTTCAAAGCATAAAAACATTAGACATGAACAGTCATTCTCAAGTCAATCTTTTTCTTCTTCACTTATTATTCAGTCAATGTCATTAGCATTGTACACCAACAAAGACATTAACACTTCAAGGGATCCTCCACTAAAAATGAACTTGAACTTATATGATGATAAAAATTATGCTGATTTCAAATATATATCAAACATTTTCATCAGCCGATTTTTAAAATACGAGAAAAAATATTGTTGGGACCCCTGTGGCACCTTCTGATGACGTCATGTTGCTCCCAACGATGGGAAATATATATGAATATAACTATAAATATTGTGCGAAAATGGTTCTGCCTAATCCTATATTGTGCAAGAATTCCCCAAAGAATGAATATAGGTTCAAAAAGATACCTTTCGAAGTATTCCGAAGTATGATGCTATTTTACCTACTTTTTTGAGATAAAATGATTAAATGACAAATGAAAATTACTCCAAACTTTTGTCTTTCAATCAGTGTGAAATTTTTCTGTCCGAAAGTCTGGAGACTTTGCAAAGTTGAGCAAAAAACAAAAGTTTTTATTTCATTTTCTAACTTTACAGCAAAAAGAAAGCTTTCTTTTTGGATCGTTGGGAGCAACATGACATCATCAGAAGGTGCCACAGGGATTCCACAAATATTTTTTCTAACATTTTAAACCGTTTTTTCCGCGCGAAAAATCATCTGATGAAAATTTTTGATATATATTTGAAATCAGCATAATTTTTATCACCATATAAGTTCAAGTTCATTTTTAGTGGAGGATCCCTTTAAAAAAACATCACATGACACCGCATAGGCTTGCTTTAAATGCTTGATATAACTAGCATTAATTGAGAACATAGATATCATAATTTTTATTCCATGTTCACTGTTACTCATTATACACTTAAACAATGAAATTCCAACTGGTGTAAACAAAGAAACAAAGAATCATGTATCACTTGTTGTAGTATTATTCTCTACTTTAGGTGGACAACGTTAATGCCATTGACTGTATATTTAACTTCAGTGTTGATACTGTTCCTACCTGTAATCCAACAGATACAGCTGCATACAGAGAGTACGCTGTAAGACGATATTCATGAATATGCTCTGGTCTGCAAACAGGCTAGGGGAAAAAAGATTTAGAAGTTTCTTTACCACACTAGATAAAACAATGTTTATTCAAGGGATTTATGAAAAGAAAAACTCACTTCAGAAATAGCGATAAGGAAGTCGTGTGCATGCTTGTAGACTGGTGAAAATGACTCTAGAAAGACATGACCATCTGGTGCCTGTAAAATCAAAAATTAAATTTAAATTAGAATTTTTGGTTTCTCTTGGTGTCAGATGTGTGATATTCTGGTTCAGAGTTCTTTGTATTCTGTTTCTTGTATTCAATTGCATTGTTTTTTATTTACAGCTGTTTAATTGTTTTAATGCTTTCAGGTCTTGCAACACCAATAGTCTTTCCTTGTAATATGCTAAATATCATGGAAATCACAATAATTTATAATTCTTCTCACTCACTTTTACAGTGAGAATAAGGGTTTTTTTTTGTCTGACTATCCTCACATGCAGGGGTAGCAAATGGTAAATCTGTGACGCCAAGACATCTGTTTTAATTCTTAGACCGAGACACGGTTGATTTTAAAAATCCCAGACCGAGATTTTTCGTTTCTTCAAGACCTCAAAAAAACCAATGCAAAACGAGACGCAGAGACTAAGCATACAAATGGCGAGATTTCGAGAATAATTTGGCTATTTTTTTCCAAGACCTTTATTTTTTTGGGGTCCCATTCGCCACTCCAACATGCATGTGAAACCTCTATTGTGTTTTAATGTGAACACAAAGGTAGATAGTCATTCAAGTAAAATAGGAGGTTGTCATATTTTGATTCATTGTATTGTCATCATCATTGCTGTCAGTGTAAAGGTCCACTACAATTACATACCACCCATAGCGGCCTTGATGAATGATCGGTCTTAAGTTGTATTTCTTGTCTGTAATCCCGAGCACCATACTCATCCTACATGTACATGAAACAGATAAACCTCAATTGATACACAATAAAATACATGCAATACAAAACAATTGCTTTCTGGGGCTCCTTTTCTGTATACAGAACACAGTTTATGTAGTTCAATAGAAACAACAAAGGATTCCAAGTTACACAATGAACGAAGTTAACAAAGAATACAATAGGTTTCCAGTACATAGAAAAGGACTGTTTTCTGAAGAGCACTTGACCACTAGATCACTTAGATCAACTAAACAGTGCATACATCCGACTGCAACGACATATGATTAGCGGAGGTTGGTCGTGTCAGGATGCTACTACATATACTAGGAAAAGTGACGGCGAGGAATGTGAGTTTGCAAAGTTACGTCTAAGGAATGAAAGAGTAATGCAAATCTGTGGCACCAAACCAGTTACTCATTTCATTCAAAATCAACAAAGAAATTGGATTGGTCACTGTGTGAGAGCACCAGATGACGACTTCATAAAACAACTGACTTTTGACGATTATTTTCGGGCGAGTCGAAAAAATCGGGCATCCTGGACACCACTTGGAGACAAGTGATGACAGCAGCTAAAACTGAACACAACTTAAAACCAGACGAAGAACTACAATTTTTGATGGCTTAAAAATGAAACATGGTATTCTACAGATGCCAACCACAATGTCTACAGCAAACATGTTCGCTGAAGATGTTGAATGAAATTGACTGATTGTCTATACCTCATGCGTTTCTTCTTTAAGAGCAACTCCTGATGACTTGGGTATGAATTCTCCTAGATTAAGAAAGGATATTGAAAACAAAATATTGATAAGACTAGGGAGTTGCTCATTTCTGCTTTTTATGGTGAACATTTTATAATTTACAACTACAATTGTTGGATTGGTACCTCCAACTTTGGTAAGAAGTTTGTCTTTTCTGGTTTGTTCATTACCCCTGGGGATGGAGTTTACATGAGCTTGACCATGTATTGGTTTATTTGATAAAAGCTTTGCCTCAAAACTGTATCACTCTATATATATATATATTTTCTTTTTTAATATAGAAATGCACAAACCTTCTCCGGCTACTGATTCAGTGTCATCTTCATCATCATATTCAAAATTATCATCAGCCTGTTGAAAACAAATTAAAAATATTACAATAAATATATAATATACATCAAAGAGTTTTTAAAAAATGAATTTCTAAACCCAGTTGTAAGTATAATGTTTACAACATGAGCGATGTGTTGTATCAGCAGGTACAATAACAAGCGGAAGGCGTGTGACTGTATATCCAATACAACACCTGTAGACGCAAATGTTGTAAATGACCTAAAACGTCTATAGGTACTTATAATTAGTTCTTTCAAATTTACCAAAAATTTTCAAGATTAAAGTAAATCTTGCTGAGAAATTTAAATTTAAAACTTATACAAATCATGGGTTCCAAATCAGGATATACAACACTAGTTTTGTATCAGATATACAACACTCATCATGGTCATGATTTCTTTGTAAATTTCGCATTAATTATTCATGAGTTTTTTAAGTGATACCAATGATGAGTTGTGATTGTCCAGTTTTGTGTAGTCTTATTGAGAAAGACTGTTGGTTGGTATAGGCCTTTTGCAACAACAGGTCACATGACCCTTATACCTTCTAAATCGAACAGCTGTGTCAAAATGAACATCAGAAATAATCAAAGGCCACCTATGGCCAACTCGTGGATCATTGTTAGAACATTTTGAAAGCGCTTACAGTTTAGACCGCTCCATTACGATTATGTAATTATTTTCTCGGATTAGTTTGAGATGATTTGAAGCGAAAAATAAGCATTCAATGTTGTTGTTTTATTTGTATTTTTTTGGTTGTCCTCCATTTCCCTTACGGTCCGTCGTTCTGTCAGTCCGTGATCCGCTGACAAGTATGACTTTTACCTGGTTCGATCTTCAGTTCGTGCAGAGATACACGCGAGTTCAAAGAGTGTCTAAGAAGTTGTTCTTGCAAAATAAACGCCAGAAAAAGCAAAATAGATAGTCATTGAAGCAATTGGTGTTATACTTGAGGCGATTTGGGCTGTTAGGTGTAGTTTTTAGAGAGGCCGTTTCAGCTGTTTATTTGTTGCTGTCGAGCTCGACCTGGAGGTTTAAAACCGATCACGTTATCTGACATATTGTAAAGAAAGAAATATTACTTTCATCTACATATACATAGATCGTTAAGTTGAACTGCTAGATAATAGGGTGAAGCGATTTAAGTTTTGCGAATAAGTTTGTTTTCTGTGCAAGAAGCTAAGAGCTCGGCAATCGCCAGTTTCAATCGCCGATCTGAATTTGTACGAATTAATAGTAGTCAATAAAATTAAACTATTGACAGATAAACCTGTTACTTTAATCAAAAATATAAAAGAAATAATTACAATAAGCAATATATTTACCCTAAAACATCACTAAAGTATTATACTGTTGTTGTCTTCACTTCTAGTGTGTATCGTACTCTCTAAGAATGCTTACAATACTGTTAAATATCCAGTAGTAACAGCTTCGTCCTTTGTAACTGGTTGTGAATCCATTCCATAGCATTATGAAAGGATGGATAAAAAGTAGCTTCTGTTTATAGCAGGGAAAATTTCTCGATAAATTTCATCATAATAAGTTGGTTCGCTTAGTTCGCTCGTAAATAGCATGATCTTTAGTAAAATTCACAGTGACCATTTCCGAAAACATTCGACAACTTATGTGTTATTCTACTGTGAATCATGTGGCGTGAGCACATAAAATATGAGAGTATTCGCGATTACTTCGACCGAAAAATCATTCCTTCGACGAATCAAATATCCATGTGCTCGAAGTACGCTGACCGAGATCTTGAGGCTCAAAAGTTTACACTGACGATCTAGTGAGCGACTGAGTGAGCGAGTGACACTTCCAGTTCTAAAGTCCCATCCCAATAACTCGAGGATTTTCAATCCACGAGTTAAAAAGAGCACCTCAACAATAGTAAGAAATATCAGCTCATAAAATGTAAGACGAGGGAAATGGCATTAAATTTAAAATTCAATATTTTATAAGGATTTGTATGGTAAATATGCTCTGGTGTGCTAAGCTGGCCCACCAGAGCATATTTCCCATATAAATCCTTATATAATATTGAATTTTATATGTATTATAATGTAATTTCTCCTATGCTCAACATTGAGCTAAAACTTTGGCTTCTTACTAATATGGAGGTGCTCTTTTCATTTCTGATGTTCATTTTGACACAGCTGCTTGATTTAAAAGGGGTAGGGTCACATGACCTGTTGTTGCAAAAGGCCTATTGGCGTTTGACGTTTTGACAACCTGACCAGTGGAAGTCACTCTGAAATTGACTTGTGCTTTGTTTGTGTCAAAACATCAGACACCAACACCAACAGTCTTTCACAAATTAACCCAGATGATTGCAACACATCAACAAAGTTTTTAGAGTAACTCAAATACCTGGGTTCTTCCTTTCTTTGATTTCTTTGAACTTGAGGCTAAAAAAAAGTTCAATTAAGATTAAATATACATATTACAATGAAATACCTACAAAAAATGTCAGATATTTTTAACAGTTTTGTAAATAAATTAAACCTTTTAAATGTAGCTTGTCAATGTTAACAAAAGGCGAAACTGTAAAAGATCAGTAGTTTTTGAAATAATAATGTGTACATTTAAGCATGTGAAATATCTACTTCAGAAATTACTCAGTGTTAACACCGCCAAAGAAACGATTGATCTTGTTTTGAATCCCAGTTAATTCATTTGGAGAACTCCAAATGGTTAGGTGACATTAGAATTATGTTATTTTCATTGGCAGTACAAGTAAAATTTGAAAAAAGATCTGTAAATTTTGTCAGGTCTCTTTCTACCTTTTATGTGACTATTAAACTTCATTGAAAGCCTAGCTCAAACATCAAATCTCACAAGTGCCAAATGAATTCAAACAATAGGTTTTGGTTTACATCAGCACATGTGAGATGTAAATGCAACTATTGAAGCAGGATACTAAGTTGTATTCACAATGCATGTAAACTATATAACTTGGGCTATCGTTAAACAAAAACATGAATAGAGCATTTTTTTATTTCAATAGTTGATTCTAGCTAAAACTCCAATTGTCACTCTCACTATATGTATATGTATGTCGGCCAAAAAAAAACTGTAGCACTAGACAAAACAAAATGGAGTCGTAGTTTTTACCTTCATCATTCTTGCGTTTCTTCGACTTCATCCTGTTCTAAGAGATAAATTACCTTCGTTGCTTACTCTTTAAACACAATCTCGCAGTTACATTGTGTTAATGATATCATTTAAACAAGACTTGCAAAAACACCAAACTCAGTAAAATATTCTGAAATCATCTAAAACATTTGACAGGCGTTCTTCATTGTACGAGAGAAGACCGAGTACTAGCATAGCAATCGTAGTTGGGCTTCCTGTTTAGTTTACTATCGTCTCGTTTTTGTACCATGTGATCGCTTCTGGCCAATCATTTTGCTCAAAATTGGTCATGTGGTACAAAAAGACACACCCCCAAGGCCAAATTTTCAACAGACATTTTACCACTCTAATGATTTTCATAGTACTTTATTCTTCGAACACGTGCTGTTTGTGAGAATACTGTTTGTTGTAAAAAGAAAATCTATTTAAACCCTTTTAAGGTAAGTTGAAAAAGAATCATTTCAATTCAAATGTATTATTTAGTAAATTATGGTTTTACTTATGGTTTTATTGATTTATTTTTCATCTATACAGACCACAACACCCGAACTACAGTCCAAGATGGCTTTAACCAACACCTTAATTTTCGCTCTTCTCGGCGCTATTTTCCTTGGTGCTTCTCTAGTTCTCGCAGAAGGCGAATGTATAAAAGGAAAATATCATAAACCTGCCCCTGAAGCCGTGAAAAGCTTTCAAATCTGCCAAGAGTTTAGCAATAATACTTGTTGTACCAAAGAATTCACGGATAAGTTGAAAGTATCACGAACCGAAGATTTGTACAATCATACTTGGGACTTGTGTAAGCCGCTTAGCAAACAGTGTGAAAAGTTCTGGCTTCAACAGGTAATGGCATTTATCTCATTTTTATATAAGTCCTAATTATTCTGTCTCGAACATATTCTTTTTTGAGTGATCTTAGTGCATTTGCTATCAGCGCGCACCACGTGCGGGCTCCGAACAACAATTTCGCTGTTGTTTTATTCACCCCATACGTGCAGGGGCGGATGGAGGGGGGGTGAACTGGGTGACTTTTCACCCCCCTCTTTTGCAGAAAAGTCCCGTTTTAGCAAAGAAAAGCAGGCACATTACGATCTTTGCGCTCTTGTGTCTGCCGTTATCCGCCAAAAGGATATCAAAGTTCACCCCCCTTGTCAAATTTCTGGATCCGCCCCTGACGTGCAAATGTAGTTTTTCTCTTCTACTGTTTTCGGACTTTTTGCACTTCGAACAGTGAAAACTAATCACGTTAATTATAATTCAGTGTGATGTATAAGTGTAAAATCTAATGTACAATATTATTTCGAAATATTTAAAATATTTATGTTTGCACGCTTCAATGATTACTGTGTTTTTACACATTCGGTTAACTCGATCTTGCAGTTGTACAAGTAAAAGTATTTATTGTACAAGCTGAGGTAGAGAAGCATTTTATATTTGATGGTGTGGCTTGATAATTTCCCCCCAAAAAAATGTCAAGCACGTTTTCCTTGTTTCCAGTCCACTCTTTATACATAATTTCTATGACTATAGTTCATCGTACCCAGACCCTACTCAGCTTTCTGGCTGATCGTCATTCTCGTACCCAGACCCTACTCAGCTTTTTGGCAGATCGTAGGCTCTGGGAACCCTAAAACCGAAAGCCAGAATTGTTGTGACAGCGTCAACAGAGCGCATGCGCCATCTTTAATTCGACCGAGTTGTTTAGGCATGAGAATGAACGAACTTAATTAATATTCATAAATCATCATCTTCTGTACGAGCCTTGGCATGCTTGAATGTGCACGTGCAAACTATTTATGTTTTATGAATTGATTTTAATGGTTAAAGAAGTGCATTTGAGCGGTAAAATTAGGGATGGATAAGGAAATATTACCGTAGAATAACATTCTTGGATCAGAATTCTATAAACTTAAAAAAGAAAGGATTTATGAGCCTGTAAAGAATGTTGACATGTGTCTTAGGCTCTCCGAAGCTGCAGCCTTCCCCGCACAGTGAGTTAGGCGAATTTAAAAATAGCCGTAACTTGTTTAATTTTAACCCAAATCGCTTGAAATCTTCACAGACACTTAATTAAATAATAACTGAAAAGGACACTAAATGTTTTAATTGAATTGTTTTAATATTTAGTTGAAAAACATCGAAAGTTTCAAAAGTCGCCTTATATTTTCTAATATAAATATTGAGCTTGGGCTACCTTTGGATATGCCTAGTTAGATCATTGCTATTGTTATACCACTCAGCCAATCAGATCACTTTATATTATCAGGTCTCCCAGAGCCTACGACCTTTTGTTAGAAAGCTGAGTAGGGTCTGGGTACGAGAATGGGCTGATCGTATGCTCTGGGAAACCCTACAACCGGAAGACAGAATTGTTCAACAGAGCGCATGCTATTAAAAAATAAAAACATTGCTATTGTTATACCACTCAGCCAATCAGATCACTTGAAATTATAGGGTTTCCCAGAGCCTAGACCTTTCGTTAGAAAGCTGAGAAGAGTTGGGGTACGAGAATGGACTATAGTTGTAATTTGGACATTCACAAAATGCATGTGTACTCTATCAAGCAAAATAATAATAACAATATTTTCTGAATTTTTTTTGAAGGGTGTTAATTACATTTAAAAAACTGTCTTATGCTACTGTGTTTTAGGAATGTTTCTACCAATGTTCGCCAAATGTGTACAAATGGAAGCATCCCTCGGACAAATTGAAAAGCGCAATCCATGGTAATTATTGTTTCTTCATGTTCTCTGTTTTCTTCTCTCTTATTTCTTTCTTTCCCCTTTCCTTCTCTCCCCTTTCCTTCTCTCCCCTTCCCTTCTCTCTCCTAGCCTTCTTTCCCCTTTTCTCCTCTCCCCTTTCCTTCTTTCCCCTTTCCTCCTCTCCTCTTTCCTTCTATCCTCTTTCACCTTTCCCTCTCTCACCTTTCCTTCTTTCCCCTTTCCTTCTCTCCCCTTTCCTCCTCTCCCCTTTCCTTCTTTCCCCTTTCCTCTTCTCCCCTTTCCTTCTTTCCCCTTTCCTCCTCTCCCCTTTCCTTCTTTCCTTCTTTCCCCTTTCCTTCTCTCCCCTTTCCTCATCTCCCCTTTCCTTCTATCCTCTTTCCTTCTTTCACCTTTCCCTCTCTCACCTTTCCTTCTTTCCCCTTTCCTTCTCTCCCCTTTCCTCCTCTCCCCTTTCCTTCTTTCCCCTTTCCTCCTCTCCCCTTTCCTTCTTTCCTTCTTTCCCCTTTCCTTCTATCCTCTTTCCTTCTTTCACCTTTCCCTCTCTCCCCTTTCCTTCTCTCCCCTCTTTCTATCCTCTTTCCTTCTTTCACCTTTCCTTCTCTCCCCTTTCCTTCTATCCTCTTTCCTTCTTTTAACTTTCCTCCTCTCCCCTTTCCTTTGTTGAATTTTTGCTTGATTTTTAACTGTTAAAAAGGACAATCCATCCATTTTGGATTTGTTACTTTCCTTTTCCTTGCTTTTCTGTTCTTTCCCTTTCCTATCTTTTTCTTTACTTTTTAAGTATGTAAAACCATCTTCCTATATCGCTAAATTTATAATTCTTATAATCTATTTTTCTAGGTGTTCCACTCTGCTCCAGTGTTTGTGATAGTTGGTTTGAGGCCTGCAAGGATGACAAAATTTGTGTCCAGGATGTTCTGACTGGATATGTGTTCCTGGCAAATGGTACCAATCGCTGTCCTGCTAACAGCAGCTGCACTACTTACAACGACATGTTCAAGACAGGTGAAGGCTTGTGTAACAAGATGTGGAGTACTTCCTACGTGTACACAAAGGAGAATGCCGATAGGTCCAACTGTTTGGTTTTGAGTTTCAATGGAACCAACCCCAATGGAAGGGTCGTCAAACCACATAGTCCCACGCCAACCCAAGGAGGGCCAACTGCTTTGGCATATCTGTTCAAAGGATCTAAGTTATTCACTATTCTGGCAATGGTTATCGGATTAGCAGTTTGGATGTAGTTCATGGGTACAGTATGTGCTCAGTACACATAGCATGGTTACTTAGAGGTTGCACACAATACCTTGTATTTACACTAACCACTAGAATTGTGATTACAAAATGCACCATGTCGCATATTATGTTTGACTGAACCAAGTGTGAAATACTCATTTTGGAACATGCACTGAGAAATGTCAAGTAGCTATATACACCTATTTCAAAAATTGTTGTCAAAATCAAAGCTACAGTCCACACTCTGAAGCCTGCAAAGGATGTCGGTATTTCTTCTCTTGTTATAGATTTATTCATAGCATCTTTTGGTTGTACATGTTTGTGTTAGATGAATATTAATTCTTATGACACCTTTAATAGTGTAATTTAATAGGTGATTTAGGAACTTGTGGGTGCTGATTGATTTAAGAACGTTTTAGATGATCACTTACAGTGCTTTACATGTGTTTACAAATATATGACAAAAAATAATTTTCTTTGAAAATTAATGCTTATTTTTTGTTTTGAAAATATAAACATGCACCTGATTTGTGTATTTTTTTGGTTGGATATGTTAAGTTATTCCATAAATTATTATTGTTTGTGAAACAAACTTAATAAGTTATTTTGACTATAATTTATTGCTCCAGTTATTACAAGTTAATTTATTGCTTGAGTAAATAAATTAAGTCATTAATATGTGACCTCGCTATTTTTGATTGACAGCATTAAATAGTCCACTGTACATCAGTGAGCTGCGCTCTCAGTTTGAATTATAAAAAAAGTAAAAACATGATTAAAGATGAGTGATTTGTTGATTTGCTCGAAGCCACTTTTATTAATGATTTTCACAGATAAGAATGTCAAATGTAAATAAAATATAGCATGCTACACATGCTAAATTACATGCCTTTTTATGCTCTCAGTTTGTTTAGTGCACGTGCGTCATTTAAAATGATAATGGACAAAGTATATGTAAAATTATCTGTATCCAAATACTCTACGAAAATCCTTTTTACCCGGTAAAATGAGAATTGTACAGGTCCCGAAGTGATCCCGGAACCCAAAGTGATACCCAAAACTATTGTAATTGTACCCGAAGTGATCCCAAGAGCCCTAATAAACATGAGATAGGACCCGAACTAATCACCGTATACACCTATTTCAATTAATGTTGTCCATCTGGAATGGTTGATCTGAGACCGATAGGAATTGTGGGAGCTCGTTAAACTGCAAATCCACTATTATAATCACACTTGAATATTGATGTTTACTTCTGAATACCCTACGAGCAGAGGTTCCTTTCTCTTACCTAGAACGGAGGTTTCTTTTCTCGTCGTTCTAGGTAAGAGAAAGGAACCTCTGCTCGCAGGGTAACTTCTGAAATACTGTTATCTGTAATTCAACACCATTCAAGTGTGATTAAAACAATGTATTTGAAATTTAATGAACTCCCACAATTCTTATCGGTCTCAGATCAACCATTCCAGATGGACAACATTATTGAAATAGGTGGACTTGTGGAAATAGGAATTGAATAGAATTAAACGAAATTGTGTTGTTACTTTTAATTGTTCTATTTATTTATTTATTTATTTATTTATTTATTTATTTATTTATTTATTTATTTATTTTCATTATTTATTGGTTAGTTCTAGGAAAGACATATGCAAAAGCGATTGAATTGGACATCCGACGTAATTATCAAGTGAGGTTGAATGAAGACTATTTGCACCAGTTCCTTTCAAAGCGAATATATATGATTATATCACAACAAATTAATCTTTTTTTAAACTTTTATCAATATAATTTAGAGCTGAAACTTTAATTTATAATTAATGATTTTTGTATTTCTTAAAGAACGAAAACCGACACTTCAAATCTAAATATATACATCTACAGCAATAACATTTTTTTACAATGTAAGTACTCGGTAGCTTCACTGCGATACAAATAACTTCCCCATTTCCACAAGTCCATTCCGTAGTATACACCTATTTCAAAAAACGTCAGAAGGAGATCTGCAATCTGCAATCTGAGACCGAAATGAATTTAGGAAAATTGCGTACTGCAAAAACCAGGCCTGGTCCTGTTTTTTTTGCGCTTAGCTCCTTAAGCTTCAGATTTATATCTACATATCCGAAGCCAGAAAGTGCACGCAATGAGAAAAAACTGCCGTACCTCAAAATTCATTTCGGTCTCAGATCTCCTTCTGACAACATTTTTTGAAATAGGTGTATACGGGGATCAGTTCGGGTCCTATCTCGGGTTCATTTCGGGTCCTGGAATCACTTCGGCTACAATAACAACAGTTTTGGGGATCACTTCGGGTCCTGTACAGTACCAAATACTTCGAATTGCAACTTGTCGGGTCGCGAAATGTTATTTTCATTTAGTGAGATGATCAACTTTCCCTGGTCTGATCAATATATACTTTGCACCAGATACTGAAAGCATAGATGGAATTTTTGATTTATGTCAATTTTATCTCTGAAACGAGTAGGGTGACCCATTATTTTTATTTTAGTTTTGAACTTTACTTAGTTTGCTCTTTTTACATGAGAAGATCTATCGACAGAATCCATAAGTCCTGAACTACCTTACATAGGAGTCTTTTCTCAGACGCAGTCAATCTCGTACCCACTGTATATCCAAAGTGATGCCGGAGGAGAAGCTAGTGGCGACATTTAGCTAGTGCTGACTGGAGAGTGGATTGATCCTGCATCCCTTCCCTCCTCAGGCTGTTATACTACGCATACTTTGAATTGCCCTTGATATATGTTATGCGGTTTATACTTTCATATTTATGGCATTTTGTTGTCATTTCTTTCCTATCCGTCTTGTAAATGCAATTTTATCGTGGATTCTTGTATTGTTGTTATGAATCTGTCCCCCACTGGCAACCATGATCCTTAGCGTTAGAACAATAGAATGTTTTGATGTGACGTCATAGTGAAATAGGACAATTGTTTCCATGAACTGGAGATTTAGCATAAGCTTATAAATTCGAATAGTTAAGTGAATGGAATTTGAAAATTACCAATAAAAATATAATACGCTAAAACGTCTCGTTGAGTTATGAGAATGTATCAAAATGTATCAAACAGAATGTATCGTTGCGTTACAGCCCTTGAATTAATGAGCTTTGTCAGGAGGTAATGGGCTACCGCCTGGCTTTGTCGGGCATGCAATCAAGTGAACATATCTGATGTCACGGACGATCCTGATCGTGGAGTTTTGAGGGCTTTTCACATCTCAAATTAACAAATTTACGAATATATAGTCCATTGCAGAGCTGTGAGAAACGACCATGTCCCGAAAAGTCCGAAAAGACCTGATGTGATTGAGCCAATCAGATTCGATGCTAAAAATAGATTGCGTGACATTTATAAGATATTTATTTTTTCGGTTAAAGAGTTAACTATTTGTCACATTGATATTAGTAAAACTTCAAAGTGTCGCGAAGATTGTCCTTAAAGTGACGACTTTTTTAAAAAGAGATAAACGTGTCTAGATTAGTGATATTCATAAGGCTTGTCGTGCATCGCATGCCGGCAACATACATTTCTTTGCAAAAATGCTTAGTTAAAAAAAAAGATATCTTCGTTAGTTTAAGAGCAATTTTTACGAAACTTTGCAATTCTGTCATTATGGATTTGACAAATTTGATGGTACACTCTTTTTTCTTGTAAATTAAATATTTTACAATATCATGCTAGCGTGATATTCATTCTCTTACCCAGACCCTTCTCAGCTTTCTAGGGAATGGAGATACTGATCCAAATCATTTTTCGAAATACCATGTTCCGAGTTTTATATATTTTTTGCATGCTAAATTTTTACGCTCAAAATATTTGCCAAAACAGCAGGTTAATTTTGCATAAATTTATGAAAATTACCATAATGTATTCAGTTAATCACGTCATTTTCCACTTAACTGGGTTTGGTCGTTGCATTAATTATATCGATATTTCTTGAGAAAATACATAGTTTTCGAATGATAGGACTATTAAAACTAAATGAAAATGTTCTACAATCGATTCGATTTAAGAAGAAGGAGATAGTTTGCGTGTCCGAGAAATATTTGCGCATGCTCAATACCTACTTGTCAAACTGCGGGCTCAATTACTGACACGAAAGCTGGTTTTGTGAAGAAAGTTTACAGCAGAAATCTGCTTCAAATTGAGTCTTTTTGCTGCATTAGAAACGTCAAATAAGGCTCACTATCATTAGTAATTGAAGAGGAGAGTTATTCAGGATCTTTCATTGCTGCTTTGTTTGAGGAAGATGTTATGCCGTTGGATTTTGCCATCGATGTCTTGACGTACGGAGGAACAAACATTGTTTACTGCACATACTGAAAGAGCTCTTGAATCTTCGAATTACTGTCCGTAGCAAATTTATTAGTGCATAGCTCCGTTGTGGGACTTTGCATATGCTTTTGTACCGTCGCTTGTATCGCTGATAACTTGGTTTTGAAGGAAAGACTTGGCAGATGTTGAAATTTCAACACAGGATTTGCACATCGTATTTCATAGTGCAAGGTTAATAGTGAAAAACATGGCTTCAGAAGCAGCGGAAGATATGGAGGTCGCCCTGACTACTCAAGTAAGAGAGGTATTTATGCAATAGCAAATAAACCTTTGCAGCGATTTCAACATGTTTGGAAAACAATGTATTACAACAATTGTCTCTTATTGATGTCATGAGCGTTGTTTACATATTTAGGTCAAATCATTTCCGAATAAGTTAAGCTTTACAAATAATCACACCTCCTAGATTAACTGTAGGATTTTTATATATCCCTTCTTTGTCCATTCTTTGCACTCATTGATTGATATCTTGTTGAACACTTAAATATTCTATTGGTTTTGATTGAAGACAAAAACGACAAAGGTTCAAAGGTCGATTTAAAAAAGGTCCCAAAGCATTAATAGTATTGGATGAGGTTGACTTGTACATATATGATGACACTTGAAGCAGATTCTGATATTGCATTCCAATATATGAAATATTTGATTCATTTGTTGAAATATTATGCATATTTTTGTCAATATTGGTTACTGTTCCTTTCATTGTATTTTATAAACGATACTCTGACGAAGGGCTAAAGCTCGAAACGTCAGTAAAGTTAAGTCCACATTTTTTACCATGTTACAAATTTCATTATATTACCTATCGTTTATATCAAACACTGATGCAGCCTATACTAGTTTACTCACTAGTTTCCATTTATATTTCATTGCATTTACTTTGAAAGTTTCCCACCCCCTGTAACAATGATATATGTTTGCAAATATATGTGCTCAAAGAATGTCAATAATATTTAATAATATGTAAATAAATTTACTTATATACAGCATAATAATAATAATTAAAGATTATGTTTAAAGTTATATTAATAATATACATGCAAAAATGTCTCGATGCTGATTGGCTTAGAGCTGTGCTATTTTGAGGATATTCAGTGCAGAAAATGGGAAATTTAGTGCAATCTTTTGATATCCATGATAAGGACAGAAGCTTACAATGATACCAAAAAGCATTGTCTTAAGCATGAAGAGGAACTCAATATATACATGCAAATTTTCATGGCTTAGCCAGGAGTCACAAGATTTTGGATGTAATCTCCTGATCTTCAGGTTAAGACTTGAAATCTCCTAGTTTCAGAAGCTAAAACAGTGAAAACAAAGGGATTCAAAGTTGAATAAGACAAATATAATATATAATGATAATAATAATATGTATATAATACATTTAAAAATTAATTGAAAAAAAAAATCTTTTTGTTGCTAAATTCTATTTTAGATTTCAAGCAGTTTTAATGACAAAAATTCAGTTGAACCGACACAGTCATTATGGCGAAGTAAAGAACTGGAGGTATATTATATCACACAGCGGTTATTACAATGATGAAATAATAACAACCTTCACAATAATTAATGCAATTGCAATTGCATTAAAAAAAATGCCCCCCCCCCCCCTCCAAAAAAAAACATTCCAGGCATTCTTTGATATTCAAACCTTTGCATTGCACCAGTTCTGAAAAGGTCATGGGTTTAAATCCTATGGAAGCACCACGCTCTAATGGAATGCTCTAATGCAATTGCTTAAATGACTTAAATGATCTCAAAGATCATCATCATTGCATCGTCATATTATCACTACCTTGTGTTGGTGATACTAATGTTGATAATGATAACAATGATCATTACAACAATGTAATAATGAAGATAATAGAATCTAATGATAATAATGATTGTACCTAATGATAATAATAAAAATAAATATGATGATAATGATACAATGATGATAAGAATAATTATAATACCATGATCACCTCAATGTCTAATGTAAGTTATTGTTATAATTGTTATTGAGCCAATTCAACTTTGCATGAACCAGAGTGATATTATGCTACACTTCAGCTGTACTAGATTTTATTAGCTAATTGTACATGTGAATGGGACAAAATGGTTGTTGTGTATTATGTGGCTTTGTGACTTGAACTAAACATTTAACCACTTAGTATAACCCTTAGTGCAAATTAGTATTACTAATATATAATAATACTAATATTGTTACTGTCTGTGACAATGATCATGAGATAATTATAATAATAATTTTAACGAAATTTAAAAGTATGACCACTTTAGATAATAATAAAATAATAATAATATTAATAATAATAATAAGTATTTAATTGTGTTCACAATATTTTTTTGCATAATATTTTGTATGTTACTGTTGCATTTCCATGGGAACCTGTTAAAAGTGACCAATGTTGTACTGTCAATGTTAATGACTTAACTTACAATTATAATATTAACTCTGATTGTTATCATAAAAATAACCCTAGTAACAAGAAATTGGTATGATAATAACAACAACACTAAGTATTACTGCATATAACTAGACACACTGTAATATATAATAATGAAACTAGGTTTTCTATGGAAATCACAAGAGTGGTACATGAAAAAATGCTTTTTTAAATTCTTTTGTTTCCTAATTTATAAATGCTTTTGTTTGCAAGGATTTACGTTCATGTGAAGTTGTATTACCAAGTGATGATGACCTCCCTAAAGAGAAACGATCTAGTAGAGAATGGGTTCTAGAATGGCACAACAAGACCGAGGAATCTACAGAACCATTTGAATTCAGACAAAGAAGTTCTACCCATGGTTCCGGTGGTTCTCCATCATGTTCAATGGCTAATATACCTAGAAGTAGTTCAGTTCCATCCAAATCTGAGTTTGATAATTCTGAAATTGAAAATATGGATGATGAGATGTCAACTGGAGGAGGGTTATTAACCATTGCAAGACAGACCTTAGGGGAGTCAACATCATCAGTTGATGGCAACTTCTATGGAAAACCAAATAAATGTTTTGTAAGTAAAGCAGAAAAAATAGGAAGGAAAAAAAGAAATTATGTATTTTTTAAGAATTTTTATGATTTAGGTTTGTTTTATTTATTTGTTTGTTTGTTTGTTTGCATGTTTTCTGTTTGTTTGTTTGCATGTTTTCTGTTTGTTTGTTTGCATGTTTTCTGTTTGTTTTTGTTTGTTTGTTTTCATGTTTTTCTGTTTGTTTGTTTGTTTGCATGTTTTTCTGTTTGTTTGTTTGCTTGTTTGCATGTTTTCTGTTTGTTTGTTTTCATGTTTGTTTGTTTGTTTTGATTGTTTCATTTTCAATGTATATTTTCTTGTTTATTCATTAGTAGGTTGCTCAGTAAGTGTATTTATTTGCATTTCTCCTGTTTATTGTATATTATCCCTCATATTAATTTAATATCGTTATGCATCTTTTTAGGGCACTCGAGAGGCAGATGACAATGATATTGAAATTGATATTGATGAGCCAATATTTGGTGAGTTGTATCATAATTGATATAGGACAATGAGTTGGGTGCCATGCATGCACTAGCCCTTTCATACCATTATAATAATCATTAGTGTTAATGGGGATTATAGAAAGTGATGCATCATGGTCAAATATTGTAGACTATTTTGCTATAAAATTGTTTTCTTTGACAGATAATCCTTTTTATAATTATTGTAATTGACAGTTCTTTCCTCTCGACATTAACACCTGTGTATTTTCATTGAATCAACCATTCATGTCTCAGGGAACATCAGTTTTCAATGAATTTCAGTCGATAATATTAAACCATGCTTTTGCTTCTTTCTTCTATCTCTTTGGTGTTCAGCAAAATTTCTATCTGTGCTGCTTGATTTAGCAAGGAAGGGTCACATGATCCGCTAGTGCTAGTGACCTATTGGGTCTATATTTTGATTGCTCCCAACATTACAGTGAGGATACTCGAACTGTGGACACTTTTTTATGTTATTATTTTCTAAACCTTCAACTGCTTCAAAACCTCTAAAAATGAAGCAGTGAGCCACAAATTTAAACTTGTTGAACCTTGTTGTAAGAAAGATGTATTTAGATATTCTTTCTTCCCAAGAACTGCCAGGGACTGGAATCAACTCCATCCACAAGTGGCAACAATCACTTCCCTAGCTAAATTTAAGGACAATATTTATAATTAATTATAATTAATTCTTATTTCTTTTACATGTATTTTCTATCTTTCTATTTATATAAACATTTTTATTTAGTTATTTAGTTATACTTTTGTACATAGTTAATGTGATGCCTTATCGGCTGTTATTGACTCAATAAAGATGATGATGAAATGCACCAAGTGTTCATAACTAATGATATTTCTAATCTATTCGCTCATGGGATGTGAGTTAAAAAAAAGTAACAAAAAACGCAAAGTACTCACAGTTCGAGTATCATCACTGTAGCTACTATCGAAATCACTAGAGTGGTAAAATGCTTGTTGTGATTTTCATAGTATCATTGATATTTTAAACAAAGCTTATATCTTGGAAATACATATTCTGTTTACAGGAGAGAAGTGGGTGTACTCTAACTTCTTAAAGTCAAAAGACATTCATGAGCTGATGCCAAAAAGTTCTAAAATAGTTGTATTTGATACTAGATTAAATGTAAGTAAGATTGTGTTTTTTTATGATATATATTATAACATGGCTCTTACCCTATATCCCGGGGGGGTACTCCCTTTGTCCAAGTGGTAGGGGTGATCGGCGGAGATTTTGAAAATGACCCCTAAAAGGTACGCTCAGATACAAATAAAGCAGAGTAAAAATGACCCTTAGAACTGATTTTTGAGCCAAATCTCTAAATGGACCCTAAAAGGTATGCACTGGAAATATTTTAACCCTAAAAGGTACGCCGATCACCCCTACCACTTGGATAAAGAGAGAACCTCCCCCCCCCCCCCCGGGCCCTATATACATCAATCATAGCATGGAAATAATATTCAAAGGAATCTGAAAAGAAATTTATCAGATCTAAGCTTCCCAGTCTCCTTTATCACAGGTTGATAAAAACCACAGGCCAGGTAGCCTATACAAGTATTGTGAATTTTGAAACTTTCTTCTGGCTGCTTGAACTTTTTGGGACATTGATAGTGTATTTCAGAGAACTTAAAATTAATGTGACCATTGCCTTTGAGAAGTTACAAAGCAATTGAACACGATTTAATTGCAAAATAATGGGTAATAATAGTTTATCTTTTAAATGATGTTTCTTTGTTTTACAGGTTAAAAAAGCCTTCTTTGCTTTGGTAGCAAATGGTATGTACAGTTAGAAAAATCACTATTCACTAAGAGGTTTTTCTGAAAACATTTAATGTGAAAATTTATTTATTTATTAATCTCAAGATTTACCTATATGGTAAAATTACTCCTGAATTCATTGATTGTCTTTATTTGCATTGGAGTATGGGACTTATATGGGACAAATATTAGAACAAGTAGATACTTAAAAAAATGTCTATATGACGATGCTGTTTCTTGAACTACTATATTGCCTATCACATACCTAAACCTAACCGTCCAGTCTATCATGCTTACTACAGAGGATATCTCTGGCAGAATCACATTTTTTATATAATTTAACCCTTAAATTGGTCTTCCAATAAGTACAATAATGAATATATATTATATTGTTTTCTGTAACAATGAAAGTATTTTGTATTGCATATTTCTACTATGATCAGTATTTGGTGTTCTACTTATTATCTTCTGTTTCTATTTTACTTCCAAAAATTCACTGTGGATTCTAATAATAATTAATAATAATTCTAATGTTTATTGTGATGGAATGTTTGATATCATTTTATTTACATTTGATCCAGGTGTACGATCAGCTCCTGTGTTTGATAGTAAGAAACAAGATTTTGTAGGTAAATATAACAAATAATTTATATGTTATAAGAGTGAATGGTCTGATCCCAGACCTGTGTAACTGATGTAGATGAGGTATGATTTTTTCGGGTTAGTGTAGTCTAAAGAAAGACTGATGGTGTTGATGTCTGACGTTTCGACAACCTGTGCAGAAGTCATTATGTAAGCAAAACAAAAAAAAAGCAAACAAAAGCATACAAAACAAAAGAAAAAAAAAGAAAAAGCAAACAAAACAATATGTAAGCAAACCTTACATAAATATGAAATTTGTTTGTTGGCGACTAAGGTTGTCTGATCAATTGCGAAAATAAACCGCAGACTTTTATCCAATCACATTCTAAATAGAGTACAAACACTAAAAGTGTGCAACATAAATACCACTAAATACTGCTAAAATATGCAAATTGTTTTGTTCTCTATTGTTTAATCAACACTATTTAGTGGTAAATAGTACAAAGTATTGCACACTTTTAGTGTTTGTACTCTACAATGTATAATAAATATATATGTTTTACATTTTAATCATGTATATCATGTCTGTTCATCTTGTTAAAATGTGAATTGTTCATTTTTAGGGATGTTAACTATAACAGATTTTATCAGTATTTTAAGACGATACTACAAGTCCCCAATGGTAAGAGAATAAACTTTACTAATTTACATGTACATGATATTATTAGATTCTATGCTAATTTCAATAAAAAATTAAAGTTTGTGCTTATGTATTTAAACATAAACTGCATCAGAATGTGGCGACCTTGTATTATTAATGACTGATTAATTAGCCTCGTACACACATTGGAACACAATTTTCACATGTACAAAAGGCTAGCCAGTCAAGAACAAAAAAAGAAAACAATAAAACAAAAAAAGAAAACAATAGATTCATGACATATGCTAGATTCATTGATGTTTTAATGTAGGAACAACTCTAAGTATTATATACATTATGGGCAGCTTATCAGTGTGGGATATACAGTAGTGAGTCAAAGACATGCCACTGTTTATCTCATACAGATAGGAAGTGAATATTGTATAGTACTTATGAAACTCCAACATTAGTTCTGTCATGTTTATTAAACATGTCAAGATAAAAGTAAAGTTGGCCAAGAAAAAAACACTTGTCACCAACATGATTTCTTTTTTGAAATTATCATGAATTATTACAGTGCTGCGAATTCAACCGGGGCCACCTCGAGTTTATTAGCCAATCACGTTTGAGCTTAAGAACAAAAGATATCTACTTTGTCTCCTTATCAGCCAATCAAATTATAGGCGCGAATTGACTTGACGGATCGTCTATGTCTGGTTCTTTTGTTCTTAAGCTCAAATGTGATTGGCTAATAAACTCGGGGTGGCCCCGGTTGAATTAGCAGCATTGTAATGAGTTTTATATTTTTTTATATGCTATTAAGCTGATCTAAATACATATGCGTACTGTTTTGATAAACTAAAATAAAAAAATAATATGATTTTTGCTACACTATTAAAATGTCCATATTAATTGCACTTCTCAAATAACATCATAACCAATGTTCCTAAAACTAACCGTCTGGCTAATTTTCCAGGGATCTGGTGCCTTTTGTAAGGTATGCAAACATTTTTAATACATCTAATATAATTGTTATAATAACGTTTACCAGTAAATACCCGTCACCTGTTAAATGATCAATGTTTCTCTGGGTTAAAGTGCACGAGACATTTTAACTATAATGAATCATAAAGATAACACCAATACCAAAAATAACTTACTAATAATGATTGTGTATAAATGCACAAGGGTTTTTGGAAAGTTGTGCGCACTAATAATATTGGTTCTGAACTTCAGGGGCAATTGTATAAAGCCTTGATATAGTTATACACTGGATATAAAGAGTTATCCTGTACATAGAATTTGTATAGGTTTTCTGTAATGTTTACAACATGAGCGGCCGTGTTGTATCGGCAGATACAATCGCAAGCCAAAGGCGTGCGATTGTATTGCCGATACAGCACAGACGCGAATGTTGTAAACGACTTAAAAAATGTCCAAAATTTTCAAAATTAAAATAAATTTTGCCGTAAAATTACCAGTTAAAACTTATGCAAATCAGGATATACAACACTAGTGTTGTATGAAAATTTACAACAATCGTCATGTGGTCATGGTTTCTTTTGAAAATGTCTCATTAATTATTCATGAATTTTTTAACCATTGGATAGGCATTTATCCGGTGGGTAGTGCTATTAAGGCTTCGTACAACTGGCCGCTGACTAATATTTGATAATCACCTGCAGCGTTTGTGTTCCTTTCAAAATAAAACAGAAATAGTGATTATGGTAATAACTCATAATGCATAAAATATTGATGGTATAATGATGATAATGATAACATGTTGATAACGATGAGTGTAAATAAATATATTGTTGTAATAAAACCATTGATAGTAATTGTAGTGGTGATGTTGATGATCAGTGGTGAGTTGTTACGTTAATACTAATAATAAATTAAAGTAATAATAATAAGTTAATATTTGATAAAATATATTTGTTTTCAGTTAATATTTGATAAAATAAACTTGTTTTCATTTGAATATGCTTTGTTAATAAATAATGCACAATTTGTTTAAAGTTTAAACAATAGAAAGCTAAATAATAATTTTAATAATTATCTCATGGTGGTGATCAAATATTTTAATAATAATTGGAGCACAATCTGTCTAGTATTTTTTATAAAAACATTTCAATGTTTCATAGAAAACCCTGTTCACTCACACAATAAATAAACACATTTATGTTTTAATTTATTTAAGTACATTATGTTTGTATTTTCTTTTAATTTTATTATTTAATTTATTTTAAGTTTTTCTTCATTTCAGGTTCAAATGGATGAATTAGAGGAGCATAAAATTGAAACATGGAGAGGTAGGATATATGAACTAACTTTTCATATAATCTTATGATAAAAGTTATGATCACAAGTTTCAAAATAGGCCATTCGCATGATGACACCATAGTACTACCTACAACAAATTTACAACAAATTTACAACAAATTGGAAAGGGAAAAGTAAGCATTCTAGTACTTGTAGTATGTGGCACTATAACGCAAATGGCCTATTAAACTGTATCTCTGATAATTTGTCATAATGGCGCATCCACATATAATAATAATTTATCATTTGGATGATTGATAAGGCCAAACAAAAAAATATGTGTTTCCTGTTGCCTGAGAAATATAATTGGGGTCGGTAGGTCGGATTTCTTTTTTTTTTTTTTTACTGAAATAACTAAATTTGATTTAAAATCCGTTTCTCCTCCATGTGGTTGAATTTCCTAAATTTTAATGCCAGCACACTAGTTGTTGACGTCATTTCTAAAACGAATTACTAAAAATAAACTTCAACAAATCGTTGTCGAAATGAATGAGCTTTTATGGGTACCCTGTGGTACATTCGGGAATGGAAAAAAAATATTAGGATCAGCAAAAATCGGTAAGAAAATTAGGGTCGGTCGCGCAAAAAGGAAACACACATTTTTTTATTTGGCCTAACGAAAATATGTTATAATAATGGTAATAATTTCATATTTATCATGCTCAAAGTACATGTTAAAATGATCAAGTTTGCATTACAAAGATCCTAAAAATTATACATTCAATGTCTAACAAAAATTAATAACCTAACTTGCTAATAAAAGTCTTGACTAATCAATTACAGCAGTTCTCAGTCACACATGCACCGCTCGCATAAAAAGCACAGCTATAAAACGTGAAGTTGGTGGACGTCAATCAAACTGTGTTTACAAGACGCATGATGTTTTTACTTCAGTCGGGATGCGAAACATGTCTGAATTCCTACAACAACCACAGCCCAACTGAAGTAAAAACACCATGCTTCTTGTAAACACAGTTTGATTGACGTCTACCAACTTCACATTTTATAGCGGTGCTTTTTATGCGAGCGGTGCACGTGTGACTGAGAACTGCACAGTGCAGTTAATGCAATGGTTTGGTTTTCTATGTATAATTTCTTTTTTGTATGTTACTGTAGAAATCCAGTCATTAGACACATACCAGCCCAAACTGGTTCGAATAACACCAACACAAAGGTATGCCATGATGTGAAATAAATTAGCAACACAATACATTTACATTACATGTTGATCATTTAATGACCACAGGATAGATGATGAGCATTTGAATAGGTAACAAAATAATAATAAAATCCTTTCTTTTTCAGTGTTAGTATGGTTTCAATACAAGTCAGTCTTTTTGTAGTTTACGGCATATTTTAAATATTGCTATTTTCATCAATGATGTTATTTAATTTATTTTTTATATATTAGATAATTGTATATATTAGAAAATGTTGATAATTAAAATGATTATTATGATGATAATGACAATGATATAGATGATGACGATGATAATGGTGATGATGATGATGATGATGATAATGATGATGATGATAATTATGATGATAATTATGATGATAATGATGATGACAATACTAATGATGTATTGGTTGTTAAAGTCTTTATGATGCAGTCAAGATGTTGTTGGATCATAAAATCCATCGTCTTCCAGTCATCGACAATGTTACAGACAATGCCCTGTGTATTGTTACACACAAGAAAATACTGAAATACTTATTTTCACATGTAAGTAGTGGTTTGATTTTGGTAAGCACTTATCAAGGGGTGTGGAAGTCTACACTCCTTAAAATTGTCCAAGTGGCTTAATTAGTTGAGCATCATAGAGATGATTGTATATGACTATGAAAAGCTTACAGCATAAATGAAGTCAATGCATAGCAGGACATGTCAAAAAGTTATAGAAACATCACAGTCACAGCAAGGCACGCACACGGCACTGAACATTTCACAGTCATACAAAATCTGGAGAATGTAATGTTCCTTCTGTTGGTTTTTCTTTGATGGGGACATTTAATCATAATATGTCCTGTCACACATTACTCACAAACCAACATTGGGTGAAGGGGATGTAACGTCCCTTTGATGTGGTCAAACAGATGTGATTACAGGCTTATACTATCTACACATCCTAACCACTGTGATTGTGTAATCTTACCAAAAACATTTTGATAGAAATATTTTATACATGTGCTGTTTGTGATATCATGTGTATTAGAAACAAATAGAAACACTGATGCAATATCTTGCTGTTGCAGTCTATACTCAAAATGTGTTAACATTAATTTCATTCCAGATGAAAGTTTTAAAAATGCCAGACTTTATGAATTTTACTTTGAAAGATGTTGGATTAGGAACGTACCTAAAAGTAGCTACAGTAAGTTGATAATAACAAATGAGTGATTCACAACAAATCATCAAAATGTTTGTCAATAGACTCATAGAGGCGTGATGTTCTAGTGGTTAGGGGGTTGGATTCCGGGCCAGAGGAGGTTGAGCAATCATCGCAGTGCATCATGGGTCAAAATCTAAATTTATTCAGTCGAAGTCCAACCGTCGTGATGAGAAGAGCTCCGATTAAACTTTCCAAGTCAAAATAAAACGATATTTTTGCGATGAGAGAGAGTAGTTGTGCTTCCAAATCTAAGAACTATCCTTATATTACATAGGTTTGATTTAATTCCTTCATTTAACAAGCTGTGAGCTTTTTAGGTCACTGAATTGATGTACTTTGTGACACGGCGATGACTGCTAAAATTAACCATTCTCAAGACCTCCTTGAATGGCCCCAAAAACCTAAGAAAACCACACATAAACCTTCCTAAACTCATAATCTCTTATTTTCGAAAAAGTAATTTATTACTAACTAAAGAAAAGATTATAAACGGGACAACTTTGAACGTTATCCATCAGTTGAACTTCGAACGGGCCGTTAAATAACATCCTCGGGAACCCAGGGGTATTCTTCTGTCGCTCGTTTCTCGCTTCCACAACATATATGTTGTGGAAGCGAGAAACGAGCGACAGAAGAATACCCCTGGGTTCCCGAGGATGGTTAAATAACATAGGAAGCCCAAAACCACAGATTTCTAGAAAGCGCCGTGACATGACTGAATATCTTCAGGACCTTCAGGGGATCCGAAAACTTTAATGTATGCTCTTAAAATCTTTCAAATAGATAAATATATTCTTTGAAGCCTTAGTGAAAAAAGTCTAGCCCAAAATAATACATGTTTGAATATTTAGATAGGCGAAGAGATCGCGTAACGCAATGTGTACAGCGCCATAACAAAAATTGTTTATTCCTTCTTTGAAAGCGTATATCTTGAAAACGGTAGGAGGTTCGATCGGGTTCGATCGACGTTTTTTCTTCAATTATTTATCATCTTTAATTTGATGTGTGTTTGATTTAATAACTTTGTTACTGAAGTGCACACGAACAGTTCTTTTGTCTGTATGTTTAGTCGTTTGTTTGTGTCTCTTCAATTTGCATAACACTGAGTTCGATTGACGAATTAAACATGAATTGATTACTTATCTGGTTTGAGCCTCCATAGACTAAGAGTTTAGTTTCTGATTACATGTTTGATCTTTTAATTTTTTTAAAAAATTCAATTTTGAACCGATTTATGAGTGGTTCTTTTGTATACTTGAAAAATACTTTCTCGAAATAAGTGCTCCATCACCGCGAAATTTAGCGCGTTCTAATTGGCCGAAATAAACCACGTGTAGCTTGCACAACCTCCTCTGATTCCGGGCCTAGTGGCCTGGGTTCAATTCCCGGCTGGGGTGATTACGTTGTGTTGGGCAAGACAGTTTACTCTCTCATTGCCTTAATTGTCTTCTCGAACAAGGATGTAAAACCGAAGGTCCCATCTGCTCTGCTTTCACTCTTATTCTACATAAAGTGGATGTAAAAAGATCCTGTTGTGTTGTTCACAAAGAGAAGGGGATTGTCTCCTAGGCCACAGGTGTCTGACAAACAAACTTGAATTTAGAAGATATTCAAGTGGTTATCAATTTAATTTTATTGTATCATGATTATTGGTTTTCAATCATGTGTTTATTGTTTCCAAGGTGACTCCCAACACACCTCTTATCACTGCTTTACACATGTTTGCTGAAAAACGAGTGTCTGCTCTTCCAGTTGTCAATGAAAAAGGTAAACAAGACATTCTGAAAATAATTGTAACTCCTACTGGGCCTCCTGTGTCAAAAACAGAACAAGGGAGAATGAGGCCAAATGATCTTGTTTTAACACAGGAAGCCCAACTCAAAATATATAGAGAGTGTCCTACAGAGAAAATTTAGGTGATCAAAAAAATCAATACTGTAATTTGGTATTTGAATTACTCATTCAATACTCTAGTATCGAGTTTGTTATTGCATAGGGTAAGCATCAATAGTATGCGATATATTATTTTGTATTTAGTAATGTATTGATTTACCTACAATTGAGGCTTAAGCTGTGCAATAAAGAACTCAAATCTGGTCTATAGCTAAGATCTAGTATCTTAGTTAACTATGTGCCATGTAGTTCAATGAAGAAATACAAACATTTTGTTCCAAATTGACTGTTTTTTAATCTTTACAGGAGTTGTTGTGGACATCTATGCAAAGTTTGATGTCATTGTAAGTATATATAATAATGTGAACCAGTTATGCTGGACATTTCAAATCCCTTCTTCAACTTTATTTTGTTCTGTGTAGCCTTAATTAGCTTTATACACCTACTGATGTAGAGAGGGAGTACAATGGGAGTGCACATTAATTATTCACTTAGTCATAGACATGTAAAAATATCGCAAGAGTAGGACTGGATTTAGTCTCCCTAGCAGCCGTTCTTTGTGTCGTCACGCAACGTTCCCCCCGACACTAAGAATGGCTGCAAGGGAGACTAGACTGGATAAATTTTGAATAAAAATATTGCTAACAAAGTTTGATGGATGATAAATTCTACAGAAAACTTGGTTACTAGGTCATACACAGTTTTGTATCACCAAACAAAAACCTTGTAATTCATTTCTAACTAGCTAACATGGCTAACTGACTTGTTTAGCCTTATGGTTATTTCTGTTAGCATGTACTAAATTAAGGTTCTTTAATTAATTTATGTTAATTACTTTGTACAAAAATAGTACTAAATAAACCATTGTCATGGTAATGTATGATATTTGTTTTACAGAATCTTGCTGCAGAAAAGACATACAATAATCTAGATGTTACAGTTGAACAAGCACTTGTGCACAGAGCTGAGGTAATCTTCTTATAATGCTCCTTCTTTTCTTTCTTTTAATCTTTCTTTCTTTTTCTTTTTGTTTTATTTTATAAGTGATCATTATAAGTGATTATTACAGTTGTTGTACTGTTACAAGTGGTTGTGGTAGTTTTTGTTTTATTGCCGCTCATAAATGCTGTTATTGGTGTTGGTGGTGATGTTGCTGTTACTATTGATGGTTCAACTATTTATAGTAATCAATACATGATGACGATGATGTTGCTGCTGTTGATACTGTTAAACATTGCAGTTGTTGTATTGTTGCTGCTAATAAATGTTGTTATTGGTACATGTAGTGGTGGTGATGTTGGTGGTGGTGGTGGTGATGCTGCTATTGCTGGTATTGGTATTGCAGTTGTTGTCTTTGTTGTTTTTGCTATCAACAGGTGATTTTATTGAGTTTCTAATGTACTTATGGTGCTGTATAACCGCTTATTACTAAGCATTTCGTGTGTTTGTTAACAGGGATTCGAGGGTGTTCACAGATGTTACTTAGATGAAACTTTGTACACAATAATAGAAAGACTTGTTGAAGTCAAAGTAAGTCAAGTTCGTTTGTTGACAATTTCCTAAATCCATTATCATAAGAACTATTATCATCATCATCATGGCCATCATCATCATGGCTATCATCATCATGGCTATCATCATCATCATGGCCATCATCATCATCATGGCTATCATCATCATCATGGCCATGATCATCATCATTATCATTATCGTCGTGATCATCATCATAATCATCTTCATTGTTATGATGATTATTATTATTATTATCATTGCCATGAACAGTTTCACTACAACCATCATCATCATCACCGTTGTTATCATTATCATCGTTATGATCCTTTTCATCATCACGCCACAGTATAAATAGAATTTGTTTGAAGTACTGTTCTCTTCCCTCTTCCCTCTTCCCTCTTCCCTCTTCCCTCTTCCCTCTTCCCTCTTCCCTCTTCTCTCTTCCACTTTCCTAAACAGGAAGCTTATGACGTTGATTCCTGTTTATATCATTATCAGTCTTCTCGTTATTTACTCATTTTGAAAGATAGGTAATATAATGAAATTTGTAACACCGTAAAAAATGTTGAACTCGATGAAGGGCTAAAGTTCGAAACGTCAGTAAAGTTAAATCAACATTTTTTACGGTGTTACAAATTTCATTATATTACCTATCCTTTTTATCAAACACTAAAGCAGCCTATACTAGTTTCCATTCATTTTGAAGAAGTTTATCGTGATCAATATATATGTGTGTTTTCTAGGTCCATCGTTTGGTTGTGGTTGAAAACGATGACCACTGTATCGGGGTTCTTTCTTTGTCAGATATTTTAAGATTTCTAATACTCAAACCAACAGGTATTGTAGCCTTCAGTTATCGTTGCCATCTAGAGAATTGATGTTCTTTCTTTCTTTCTTTTTTCCTTTCTTTTCATCTATATATCTATCGTTCTTGTTTGTTTTGTTTCTTGGTTTATTTCTTTATATCTTTCTTCTGTTCTTTTTTACTATTTATCTATCGGGGTTTTTTTTGTGTTTTTTTTTTTTTCTTGGTGTTTTTTGGTTTGTTTGCTTCTGGCTGGCTGTCTTTTTTCCTTTGTTTCTTTTCTTTCCTTCTATTTATCTATCTTTTTTTTTCTTGGTTTGTTTGTTGATTGGTTTTATTCATTCTTTTTTATTTTAATGTGTTACTTCTAGGGCCACAGTCGACAAAAACGACGTAAAAATTACCGAATTCTTGGATGGATTCAAATCCTTAGAGGACTGACAACTATCCCCGAAGTGTTGTTCCCATAGTAACCAATGTACAACTCGGGGTATGAGTAAAACTCTCAGGTTTTCATATACAAACAAAGGCTGTAAAACAGAACTGGAACAAAGACCCTAGCAGAAATATTAATGACGTATTCAAAAAAGTTGGACGTTTTATCAGATACACACTTATTTCAAAAACCGTTGTCGCCTCTAACTGAAAGCAACAAGTATGAAGCAAAGACCGAAATGAATGCTGGTTTTGTGCTGGTAACAAATTACACTTGTTATCAATAACAAGCACGTGAACTGAATGATGCTCAATTTTGTTATTGGTTCGAATTCTTTAGAAAACAAGTCCGCTTTGAATAAATTAACAGTACAAAACCAGCATTCATTTCGGTCTTGGCTTGTTGCTTGTAGCTACGACAACGTTTTTTGAAATAAATGTATATAGACATTTCGACTATTCTAAATATCACATATCTTAATATCCGCACTGGATATGGTTGGTGAACGAGGAATTCCCAGCTTCAAAGTCAATAGACCTAATGGGCTAACATGTTACTATGTACCCAATTCAAAGCCTCTGAGAATAAGAACTTATCGTATTCTTAAAATATTTAAATGGACCTCTTTACCTTCCTTGTTTGTTTACCCATTTCAGACCACGTGATGCTACCATTGAGAGTTTATTTTTTCACATGTAAAATGTTATAACATGTACATCATAACAGAACATTTCTCAAGGGAATGACAAGTGGTCAGAAATGGGTAATTTGCATACGGAAGTAAAGACTGGTCTATTGGGCGGAAACATACATAGCAACGCGTCTATTATGGCCGATAAGAAATTTGAAATAGTCAAAATGTCTATATATTTTTATTGCGTTATATTACGTTGATGAAGATTGCTGTATAATATACTAATGGTAATAAACAATGTGCAAGTTCAATATAGTTGTACTTTGTGCTAAGCTAAGTTGATACTTGCTGGATGTGGGTTGTTTGTTTAGTTTTGTGTGAAGAGTGCAAATAATATACCCGTGAAACAAATAACAAATACTACTAATTAGTTCTATTTAGTGCATATTAAACAATAGAAATAGCATGAAATTGCACTAAGTAGTCAACTAAGAGGGTCCTGAAGGGTTTGTCCGAATCCCATTTCCCAGTTTATATTTGGACCAAATCCCAGTCAAAAATCACACAATCCCATCCGTTTTGCTCACGTTTTCAATCCCATTCCCATTTTCTATTGTTCTTTCATTTGTAAATCCCAGTCCCAGTGCATCCCCATTTTCCCACTCAAAAGCGAAGGGAGAGGGCCCTGGGAACGAGGTTAATTTTACCCCTTCAGGACCCTCAGCTAACTATTCACGGGGTTATTATTTATTGTCTATTTGTGGTTGTTTCTTTAATACATATAGTCTTTTATATTCGTTTGTTGGTTTGCTCGTGGCATCTTTATTTGTTAGTTTGCTTGTCTGTCTGTCTGTTTGCCTGCCTGCATGACCGTTTCCAAGAAAATTTATAAAAAGCATAGCATAGCTAAATTAAAGCAATAACCAAATCTTGACAGTGAGTAGAGTGCTTACACTATGTCCATGAAATAAAATCTAAATAGTTACTAACTAATAGTTTTTATTTAGTGACTATTAGTGACTATCACTCAACTGGAACAGCTTTAGTAACAATACACAATGAATAAAGTATTAACTTTCTATGGTTTTGAGTATTTGATTTCCCTTGTGTCTTGTGGTCTATTGTTACTAAAGCTGTTCCAGTTGAGTGATAGTGACTAATAGTGACTAAATAAAAACTAATATGTAGGAACTATTTAGATTCTATTTCATGGACATAGTGTAAGCACTCTATAATTTGTACGGCAAAGAATATACATATTATATAAAGAGGTTTATCTTTGTTCAGATGGTTTACATTAAAAGTCTGTATCAGTATTTAATTACCTTGTTGTCTGCTGACCTGTTGATATTATAACTCGAATGTGATATGAACGACAAAGGCTTGAAAGGAACATGACATCGTTTGTCAATGGTTTGTCAGTCATAGACGAGTAAAAATATCTGGATATTGTACTCGATCCAGTCCTACTCCTGCGATGTTTTTACTCGTCTATGACTAGTTGGATAATAATAGAATGGATATAGATGTAGTGTGTGTGAGTCCTCCCTCAGCAATAATAATAATAACATTTAGACACGATGTTGCTATTACAGCTCTGCTGATGTGGTCATGTATATATGATAAAATAAAAAAAAGTATAAGTTCAGACATATTACGAACTACATGTAGCGAGCTGAGAATTGTATGCATACAATATTTTTTATTAATTTTGAATAATTCTATGACGTAAAAAAAAACATGTTAACTATATCGATATAGCGAAATTGGAGGAAATCACTCTAGCAATGGTAGAATGCATGTTGTGTGTTTTTGAAGGACTGTTAAACCTATAATCAACAAATCAGTTGTCTGCGGTTCCCAGTCACACGCGACCACTAGAATTGAATGGAATGGAATTTTTTATTTGTCTTTTTGCCTAACCTTTTTTTCCTAGTATTCCCTGACATTTTAGCTGTATATGTGTTGCCCTGGAAATACAGTTGATTGACGTCCACCAAAACTCTATTTTTCGTTTTTGTTTGAAGGTCTAGCTGGTCGTGTGTGACTGGGAACCGCATCCTAAAAAAGATAACTAAGTACCCTTTTCAAACGGTTTTAACATTAATCAGTTTTTTTTGCGACTGATCAGGAAGATCGCGAGATTGTTAAATTAGCCTAAAATTGCTTGACCGTGTATTTCATGAGTACTCATATGAGGTCAAAAGGTAGTCTGATTTTCTAACAGCCATGATCTTCAAAAACTAACCAACCATCAATATTTCATCCAATAAGTTTTTCACAAGCACCTAACAAACGGGTATTTGAACAGCTCGGGGCAGGTACCAACGGACGATACACCACAATACCTGTACTAGGATAGCGATATCTCTTCAAAACCAGTGATCATTGTCTCGTAAAACACACCGGATTTTGAATGTTCATTGATCCTATATCAAGGAGAAAAGAGGAAAACATCAGGGAAATCACACGTGAGCAGGAAAAACTAACGGGCTGTTCGTTGCGTCCGTAACGAGGGACGTTTCCGTGAGGAGTTTCTAACGTTCACAACGACCTTGGATCAACTAAATGGAGTAGTCATTTGACTTGTATAAATGTGTTATTTTTACGAATATGATCTCGAGAAGACGACTTATTTATTACACTATTCTAACAACTTCTCTGTTCTGGATATGTGGGACTATCGCGTTCTTTTTTCTACAATCGCTAGAGGTCAACATCGAAGTCAAACGTCGTCGTCAGGTTGAGTACTTAAGTAAACCTAACTGGAATATCAAACTAAGAAATGTAAATCCTCCACCTTTACCTGAACCAGTAAGACTACATGTACACAAACAGTTGAAGAAAGAAAATAGAACAGACCCGATTAAAAAGAAGGAGCAACCCTCGCCCAAACCTAGAAAAGTAATCTATTCTATATCCAACTACGAGAAGTATCCACCAGGGGTAAAGCTAGATTGGCCTGGTGATGAAGGCGAGGGTGTTACTGTTGATCCAAAGTTTAAAAAGAAAGAAGATGCTGGTTTTGAACTCCATTCTTTTAATCTATTAGCCAGCGATATGATGTCGCTTCATAGAAGACTTCCAGATTACAGGAACGATGCGTAAGTAGTATATCACCCCCGCTAGAATCAGGCTATGCCCCGGGTAGTACGCGGGTAGTATACGTGGCTCTTGTAGCAACAGTAGCTCGGTAATTATAAAAAAAAATTAACTGCGTTGTAAATCACCAAGTTAATTACTAAGCAACTTTTTTTTCACTAAAAATGCTTTTATCCTATTATTATGCAGAGGTCATCAAACTCTCTTAAAATAGACTTTATACACAGCAGTAGTATTATAACTTTTGACAACAAAAAATGTTAACCACTTGTTTTAAAGGGACGTAAAATTCTGTCGTCTGTTCTATTTTGAACTGATACAATATATATTTTATTTTTGATAATACAAATTATATTTTTGTTCTGATTTGATTGAAGACAGAACAATATATAAATTTTACAAATTTATGAATTCAATCTGAGATTTAAACTACATTTGACTCGTGCATGGAATATAAGTAATTAAGTTTCGCGTATTTTTATGTGTTTATAAACTACCCCACAAGTTTTTTTATAGCTTTAATTTTGTTATTTATTTAAATAAAGACTATTTATTTTCTTAATGAAATTCAAGCATCATTTTATATCACAGAGTTGAGTTTCAAATTGTTGCTGAGTAAAGTCCATAAAATAATAAATTCAGGCCAAAGTTTTGTCTTTCGCAAATTAATTGAATAACAGTACAAATCTATCCGCAATTTGCTATTAACTTATATATACAAAGATAACAGAATTTCCCACAAGGAAGTTTCAATTTTCGCTGTAATTATTCTGTCTAGTGTTAGTATTATATATTATCTCTGCAAGGACTCAAAAGAAAGGAAAAAATCGGCGACTAGTCATAAAAGTACTGTACTCGACATCTTTGTTCGGATGTTTTTCACTTCAGTTTCTACATTTATTTAAAATAACAAGCTTTGATTTTTATTCTCAATTCCTAATTCAATTAGAAAGCTCTGATGTAAGGAATAAACTATGGTTTATTAGGATGTACGGAGACATCAAACATTCTGAGAGGAAGCAGTTACTTCAGCGACATCAACAAAGGAAACGTAACACGGCCGATGTGGACTGAGAACATTTTTAGCTAAGCATTCCATGTGGCTTTGATGGAGAGTGTTTTGGTGTCGGACCTCCTTTGAAGAATAATCAATTCAATTCACCATTTTCAGTCTTGCTTTTAACCGCTTCTTAAGTTACGGTGTCTGAAATCTTTTTGGAGGGAATTATACATCTAATATTTTTCTCCTTTTGTCTAACTGGTTTTTAAAACACCTTGCACTTGGGCGGATAACAATCGATTTTTTCCCCTATTTTTAAAGTTTGCCATAAAATACAATGATCGAATTTTTTCTTCATAGACTGAGAGCTTTTCCCGTTTTTTATCAGTTCTTGAAAACAATGATAACAATAAGGCTACGATAACACTATTTCCCTTTCTCTTCCGTAATTTTTTAATCTCTTAATGCATACGTCTTTTATAAAAAGACGCTCTTTTTTCTCTTGGTGTGGTCCTGTCTCTTTGTTTTGCATGTACTACAACACTCCATGTGTTTCTAAAGCGTCGCGAGCGGGATAAACTAGTAATTAATCACCGCATCGATATTTTGCATGTATTATCGATATTATTGTTGTTGTAATTATAGTTTGGTCCCTTTCTTTCTCTCTCAGTCTTACTCAGTTCGCAGTTTTTTACTCTAAACTGGCACCAATCGATTCAGGGTAGAAAATTGAAAGACTCAGGGCATATAAAGTAAATAGTCTTATAATTGAGCAAATGCTAGTATACTAGGAAATAAGAAGGAACGGGAAGTTACTAAAGAAAGGATGCGAAAACTTACCATCTGCCCCGATGAAAATCGGTTAGCTTGAAATGGTATGTGGGCTTTATTCTTTTACCAATGTTTTTGTCCTCAAAGATTTCTTTTCTCGATTAAAACTTTCTTTGTTGTAAATACTCTTCATTTATAGCGCTATTCAAATTGTTTTCTTTCTCTCATTAACGCTATTTTTCATTTTCCTCACTGCTTGAAACTGAAAAATTGAGAGAATTTTTCACTTCAAAATAGTAACATTTCATAAAATAAAAGAGCTTCTTCAGGTTTATTTAGCGCGCGGTCCTACAGGTCAAAACCGTGACAGTCTGAAAAGCACGATTTGTATTTCTCTCACGAACAATAATTAAATCAACGTAAAAATACAATGCCACAAAGGAAAACAGCCCGAGGATATTAACTTGATATGCAGCGTGCAGATGTATGTTATCAAATAATACGCGTTCCAATGTGGTACTCCGAGTTCTGCCCTAACACAGATGACATTTTGAATCCTGAAATTCCTAGCGTTTGTTCTTAAATTCATAGAATGATTAATCTCATCATCTTTAATAGTTCGAACATAAGAGATGATTTATTAGTTCAGTTGCCGAGTTGGACGTCTTTCCGCGTACCTGATTTCGTAGTATGGCAACTCTTTATCGGAGTTAGTCCTCGCTTTTTTCTCTTAATATAACTTATCTCATATATAGATTATTTTCTTAATGCTATTTGCTATTTCTTTGTATTTTAATATAATTCAATTTGTATCGTCTACTAAAAATTAATTACAAACGTTGTTGACATAATGTTGACAGCGTCAGTTCTCTCTAGTGCGCATGTTTGCACCGTCAATGTATAAATAACTGGCCAAGTGAGTTTGTCCGGGTTTCTCGATGTGTAACGACACCGTGTGAGTAGTGAGAGTAAATGTTCTGCTTAGAATGTAAACGCTACAAGATACTAATGCTGAAGGGCCAGCGGATATAAAGATAATGAAACTGCTTAGGATACCAAGAGAATTTCTATCATACAATTCTTCGACTTCCAAGTACAAGTGAAGATAGTGGAGTGAACAACATGCCGTAGAAGTTGGCGAAATTAATTTCGTGGGACTCCATTTGTACTTTGATAAAGCATGATTCTCCCAAAGAGAAGAATTATTTTCTATGGTATATTACTTTCTACAATTACTTGGCTTTATCTGGCCTCGTATTATTTATTTACAATAGATACTTCACAGGCAAATGAGTACGACAATTTAGAACATATAGGGCATTTAACTCAAGTGTCTTTACGGAATGCCAAAACGCTCAACATATCTATGCTTGCCAATTATGATTTAACGCCAGACAGAAACCCCGATAAACCTGGCGAATGGGGAGCTGGAGTAACTTTGAATTTTATCGAGAAGAAACAAGAAAAGAAAGGTTATGAAGGCTATGCTTTTAACAAGGTGGCGAGTGACAAAATATCGCTGGAGAGAAATCTGGTCGACGTGCGAAATTCTAAGTAGGTATTCTTCATTATAAGATAAAAGTTTTCTTTACCAAAAGTTTATTAGACGATAATGAGTCAGTTGATTCTGTCGTTGGCTTCTAGTCGAGCACTAGTCATAACACTCAGGTCAAGAACACGTTTATTATCGCCACGATAAGAATATCATATTTACGTGCATATTTACTACTGAAAATATCAGCAATAATTATAGACCGCTTGTCAATATCTGCAGCCTCACGTCTGGCTTAAAACTCATCTTTATTCAACGCTCTGAGAGTTAGTATCAGAAGTTTAAATAAGATTTATTTTAATTGTTCTTTAGTAGTGCTCGCTGTCATCTCCTTATAGACGTTGTTGAACTCTTGAGAGTTTCCTAAACCGCTTTCAATCTAAATACTTTGAGTGATAGAGTGGCTTGATTTACTCGATTTTCAAGCGGTGTTAATCTATAACTTGTAATCTTGTTACGTTATATTAATCTCGGTTAGATTCATCCAATCAAAATAGCAAAAATCATCCAAGTATTGTTTGCGGCGAAGTGATTACGTGGCTCTGTACAGCGGATATTTCTTTTCGAACGTTTGATCATTAATTGACATAACTCAACTGTTATTTTTTTATCGCCCTGACTACGTTCCAATATATTCTATTATCTTGCAATCTCAAATGATTGAAAAGTAGTTCTCACATGCTTTCATGGAAAAAGATAAGGATTTTGAAACGCTTACTTTAACCTCGTACTTTCGATTCATATCTCGAGTTAAAACCGAAAACCTAACCTTCGTATGTACATAATGTACACTGTGTTTGTTTAATAGTAAAACAAATACTATGACAAGTTAATATATTGTCTTAGTTGGTTTTCCGCAAATTGCACACAGTGAATTTTGTGTGTTGTTTATCTTTTGTCAAAGTTGTAAATTAAAAAAAGATATATATTTACAATACTTTCCCGAAAACTGCATAATTATTACTAAAAGTATTTTTCCGTATTTTATATAATAATTTCTTGGTTTTCTTCAAATAATATACAAATATTCTGATGTGTTTTATTTTTTCCTTTTCTTTTAAGGTGTAAATCAAAGAAATATCCCATTCGTTTACCCAAAAGCACTATACTAATATGCTTCCATAATGAAGCTTGGTCGACTCTATTAAGAACTGTTCATAGTGTTATCAATAGAACTCCTCCGCGACTACTAGAAGAAATTATTCTCATTGACGATGCTAGTGAACGAGGTAAGTTAATGTAATATGCTTTTTTTTACTACCATGCTTGAATAGTGAAAGAATTTCCGTTTTGTTTCAGCTGTCAATCAAACCAGCTAGATAGTAATATTTTGATATGCATGGTGTACTACAAGAATTTAAAGCAGACAATAAGAAAAATTGCCATACTTAAAGTCTTTCCTTTATGCCAATATTTACCACTTACAAATGTATTTATAGTGCCATTTTAGATTTTGTGGTTAAAAATTTATGGTGGTTTAGTCAAGGGTGACAATTTGCGTAGTCTCAAATAAGGACTCTTAAGTAGCATATGTCTAAAACAAAGAATTGCATATTTTCTAGTTATTATTAGACAAACTATGAGCCTGTTGGACTGGCGAGAAAGGAGACTAACACTTCAGCCATATTTAAATTATATGGCCGATGAATTTTTAAATCCATTTCTATTTCAAAGCAGAAATTTAGAACCATGAACGAACTATTTTCTTCCAGGTCATAAATATATATTGAGATAATTATTTTTTTTATGAATTTTAACAAGCCATCACTTCTCATTTGGTGTGTGTTTCTGGGAACATCAATATTATGATTTTTTCCAGCTAATTGGATTTTTAGTACATCAGGCCCTATTCTTTCATTGCTTGTGTGTTGTAATTAAATTGATCGAATTAGGAAAGAAATTCTCTGTTTTTATCTAATATATACTGTAAGTTAATTATTTATCATTCTATACTTATATTAATAGATAGAGTGCTTACACTAACCCCATGAGACCAATATTACTACTGAATACTAAATAGTGCTAATAGACATTTCCATAATTCACTTCACTGGTCACAAAACACTCGATTCAAACCAAGGGTGGAATTAATAGATCTATACTGTATTGTATCCACTCCTGCCTCAAATTGAATCTATTGTTTGATGCGAATGTGGGATCAAAAGATTAAGTACGAATTAGAACTATTTTAATAGTACAAAATATTGTCCATAGATTTAATGATAAATGTTGATTTTTAATTATTTTTACATTTAATTCCAAGATGTTACTTCCAAAACATACTATTTTTTTCGTTGAAAGTGAAATTTGATCTTGCTTATTTTCATTTTCAGATGAATTAAAAGAAAAACTAGATAAATATGTTGAAAAATTAAAAGTTGTTAGAATTATTCGCCTTCCAAGTCGTCAAGGTCTTATAAGGGCCAGACTAAAAGGAGCAGCTGCAGCTAAAGGTGCAATATTGACATTTTTGGACGCACACTGTGAATGTTCAAAAGGATGGCTAGAACCTCTTGCAGCAAGGATAGCAGAGAATCCTTCAAATGTTGTAATGCCGGTAATAGATGAAATTAGTGATACATCATTTTACTATCATGCTGTTCCTGAGCCATTTCATAGAGGAGTATTTCGATGGAGATTGGAGTTTGGTTGGAAACCTATTCCACAGTATGAGATGGAAAGACGTAAAGATGATGCAGATGGTATCAGGTAATGACAAATTATATGTACAATTGACTGCTGAGAATACCTAGAATGCACTGAGTAACTGGAATCTTAGACTAATTATATTGTAAAAAAAAAACAAATAATTTACATGATTCAATTTTTGGAGACTCCTGGCATTTACTATTCGTTGAATTCACTTTGACAGTCTATTATTTGGGGGAAGTATTATATTTTGATAACTATTCTCAGTCTCATTGTCTAGTGTCAGTAGTTTAATTAAGACCATGTTTGACCCTCAAGGCAAGCAATTCTAATAGCTAAAATTCATTACATGTCTAGAGCTACTATCTAAAATAGAAAATGTTGAATGTAATCTAGATTAAAGTAAAGTGAAAATTTTCTAGCGGTTTCCGGATATCAATCTGGAGGATGTTTTAATTGAAGGGGTCAAAATGAAAACGACCTAAGTAGCTTTTTTAGCTAATTTTCAAATTTTGCACAAATCATCACAAAATACACCAAACAACTTGCTTTATATAGTTAAGAAGTTTAGGTTTGCTATCTATTTGTTGTGATTTTGGCCAAAAAAGAAGAAAAAAAGTCCATAGTTACGTTCTGGCTTTACTTGACAACTGATCACTCGACCATGAACTTATGTAAATTTTCATACTAGCAAGATGTCCTTTTATAAAATACATTAACAGCACCCAGCATGTTCATGTATAAATTTTAATCCAATTTAGTCACTAAAAAATTAATTCAATTTAATCACATAAACATTTTGTTTTACTGTTCTTTCTTCTCTAACTGATGTTATATAGTTATATATCTTCAAAATGTTTTCCCTTCTTCTTTATGTTACTTGGTATTATTATTCAGGCCTAGTTCAAACCTTGTTTGATTGTTGAGAATACCATTTTAGAGGAAATTAAATGTGCAAAAAGAGAACAAGTCGAGAATGATGAGATTGTTGACAATAATATTTTAGTGGATAAATAACCATACAAGCGATCTAAAAACAATTCAAAAATATAAAAAAATATGATTTTGCAACTTAAAAGTTGACAATGTTATGGATGTTTTCTTGGATATGTGTTGTTTTTAGCTGTAAAGTTAAAGTTGATACTGTATGTTTCTAAGATAGCAATTAATCCAGTTCAATATTGTTTGGCAACATTATTTGGTTTTGGATTGGAATAAAATGCCATGGCAACTAAAAAAGATGAATACAACAATAATTATTTCCATGGCAACTTGTGCCATATACTACCTATTATTACTCAGCATGGTAATGTATATATTTTTTTATTTCGATTTGCTAGGACTCCAGTTATGGCCGGTGGTTTATTTTCTATTAGCAAAAACTACTTCAACAAGATTGGTACTTATGATACTGGCATGGATATATGGGGAGGAGAAAACATTGAAATTTCATTTAGGGTAAGTTATTACATTATTTTACTGCTAGTGACAATTCTGAACAATCGGCTTTATTAACACATTATTTATTATTATATTCATTGGCGGTATAGAAAACAGCCCTCCTTAACTGGGATATAGAGGCATCCCCTCCACCCTCCCCCAACACACACACAGTGACTTTTCCAGTGTAAAAATTACTAAAAGTGCAGGAGTTAAAGACTATAAAAAAGTGTCTGCTTTAATTCTAACCTACTTTCTATATCCTCCTTTCCCAACACCCTTACCATTAATCAACTAACCCCAACCCACAGCCCACCATGAAAAAGAAAACAAGAAACAACAGATTCATCAGACAAAGAACATAAAACACACAAAATTAGAGAAAGAAGAACAAAGAGAACAATGAATTTCCCAGTGTAATAAAGACAGTGTTGTTAGGTGGACATCTAACTGTTTTATCAGATATATGGAGGATTTTTGAAGTTGACATACAGTTACGCATTTTACTATGGTTTTTCCAATTGTGAAAATGGTTGACAAATTAACATCCCAATACCAACACTTGTAAACAGTAAGTGGCAATGTTTTAATAGGTTCCCTCAAAACAGCCCCAGAATGCAGTGGGTAGCCAATTAGTCACCAGTTCCCTGTACAACTCTGAAATGTCTAATAATGGACAGGTCAACTATATGACCTTATAACCCTCACCAGTAATTAACCGCCCATAATTGTTTTTCCTCAGATCTGGATGTGTGGAGGGGCCATTGAAATGCTTCCATGCTCCAGGGTGGGTCACGTGTTTAGATCACGATTTCCCTACTCGTTCCCAGCCCGTCCCGGTCATGATGTGGACGTTGTTAGCAATAACCTCATGCGAGTTGCAGATGTCTGGATGGACGATTACAAGAAACATTTTTATAACATTCGTTTTGATTTGAAAAAGAAGAAACACGAAGATATATCAGAAAGACTTGAGCTGAGAAAAACATTGAAGTGTAAAAATTTTAAATGGTATTTAGAAAATGTCTACCCAGAACTTGAAGTGCCCGATACAAACTTCATCGCATCGGGACAGGTACGTTGATTGATGATAGCAATGACAGTGTTTATGATGGTGGTGGTGGTGGTGATGATGATGATGGTGGTGGTGGTGGTGGTGGTAATTATGACGATGACTGGTGGTGGAGATGATTATTATTATTATGATGAGGGTGATGATGATGATTATTATGATGATGAGGGTGATGATGATGATTATTATTATGATGGTGGTGGTGATGATTATGATGATGAGGGTGGTGATGATTATTATGATGATGAGGGTGATGATGATGATGATTATTATTATGGTGGTGGTGGTGATGATTATGATGATGAGGGTAATGATGATGATTATTATGATGGTGGTGGTGGTGGTGATTATAATAATGATGAGGGTGGTGATGATTATTATGATGATGAGGGTGATGATGATGATTATTATTATTATGGTGGTGGTGGTGATGATTATGATGATGAGGGTGATGATGATTATTATTATTATTATGGTGGTGGTGATGATTATTATTATTATGGTGGTGGTGGTGATGATTATGATGATGAGGGTGATGATGATGATTATTATTATTATGGTGGTGGTGGTGATGATTATGCTGATGAGGGTGATGAAAACAATTTGGGAGCTTTAATAATGATGTTTGTTTACGGTGATAACGACGATAATCGTGGTGATGATGGTGACGATTATGATGGTGTTGATGTTGCTAAAGATGACGACGACGGCGATAATGACGATAATTTACCAATTCAATAAGTGTGTGTGTAGATGATAACGATTACAATCGGCACGTAGAATGACGATGATGATGATACATATAGTAATGATGATCAATGGTGATGGTTATGCTGATAATGATGTCTATATGTATAGTTATGTTACAGCGCGACGCGCCTTACCGTGGCCACCTAATTAAAGTTTTGTTCAAGTTAACCAATGAGAAAGCGAGAATTTTACTATACATATAAAAGAATCGCCCAGTGACAAACGATAACCACTTTAAAATGTTCAAAGCGAAGAGTGGAGTGTATAAGTGGCTGAAATACCTCCCATGTTTACATTTGAAAAGGTGTAGCAATCAATTCGAAAAGAGAAACTTTTGAACGCGAAGCTAACTTGTACAAAGCTTTTATTGGGTGGCCACGGTAAGGCGCGTTATGCTGTAATAATAGCTTAGTTATATCATAACTATTGATAATAATGTTTAATCGGATGTCTGTAATGATTTGTTGTAGATTCGCAATCCTTCTTCAGACATGTGTCTTGATACTCTGGGTAAGAAAGATGATGCACCGCTAGGACTGTACACGTGTCATGGTCAGGGAGGCAACCAGGTTGGTGACAAAATAAACGAACGAACGAACGCACAAACAAACGCCCAAATATTAACCAACAAACACATATACACAAAACAAAACAAACAAAGATTAAAAAAACATACAAATAAACAAAAAAAACATACAAACGAACAAACAAATTAACAAACAAACAAATAAACGAACGAACGAACAAGCAAACAAATAAACAAACAAATAAACAAAAATTAATCAACAAACACACAAAAAAAAGATTTACAAAACAAAAAAACATACAAACAAACTAACAAACAAAAACAAAGATTAACAAAACAAACAAATATACAAACAAACCGTGGAAAAAACATAGAAATATTAATAAACATACATACAAACAAACAAATTAAACAACTAATTAACAAACACAATCAGCAAACAATTTAACAAAACAAAACAAACGAACAAATAAGCATAACAACAAACAAACTTACAAAACAAACAAACTAACAACCAAACATATATGGCGTCATGTGTTGATTGAAATAATGAATTTTTGTTCTTGTTTATCACAGTACTTTGTATTAACAAGTAAAGGAGAGATCAAATCAGAAGACAACTGTATAGATTACAATGGCGTGGACTTGAATTTGAGAGAATGTGATGGATTAAAACAGAATCAAAAATGGGTATATAAGGTGAGAAAAATGTCATCTAACTGTAAGATAATTGCTTTGATAAGTGCTAACTACTCAGGCTACCCCGCAAGGGAGCCTGAGTCCAGGTTTACCTTTTCTATCTATGGGTCTATCGCTGTGTCGAGATTACACATGACGTAATGCCACAGGTAAACCACCTATCAATTACTACTATATGACGTAGCCTGAGTAAACGCACTAAGTGCGTCTAGTTGTAGTTAATCTCTTGTCTCGTCACACAACACTCTCTCCCAGACCATTGCAGTCTGTGACTTGCGGTTTTCAATTTCTTGGCTTCCCTGTTTTGTTCTTGTAACCCAAACTAGTCTTTGTTAGCTAGTATTGAATTACGTAGACCGGTACACGAAAGAGATGCCAATTCTTTACCAAACACGCGCGCCTTCAATGTTGAGTTTCCTTCATCTTCGTCTTGTGTGTTTAGGGACCAGTTTCCTTGCTCAAAGCCTCGTTTGAAAGCTAAATACGCTGTCACGTCACCAAACGTTTTGTGTTGATACCAGCTCATTTGATACAGTGTTTTAACTTGGCGTAATGTTTGTGTTTCAGAATAACTTACTAAGAAATCCGCGTCACAATGTTTGTCTGGATCGCGGTCGCGATGGAAATCAATATGCCAGAGCTAAACCATGTGATGGTAGTGACACACAAAACTGGGACTTTTCCAAGACAGAAGAAATGGACGAATAATTGAATTAAAAGCCGTACATTAACTTAACAGACTGCACAGCAAAACTGCAAAATAATACCTACTTTTACTCCACAAACTACGAGAAAGGAAGTTGGAACGCGGGAAGCGTTGGCCGAGAGGGTATGAGGAGAGAAGTGACGAACTCGCATCATTTCAGCTCTTCTTTCTCCAGTTTTGATGAAGTTTATAGGTAACTCAGGAGCTATTTTTTGTTCTCCTTTTAATGCCACTGCATCAAAATATTGCTTCCAACAATTTTCACGACTGACTAGCCTCGTTTTAATAATGAAACACAATGAAGTGCTCACATAATTATGCGGTTCCAGTCTAGCTTTTTCCCTCTCCTTCCCTTTCCTCCCCCCTCTCCCTCCCCCCTCCCCCTCCCCCTAGAGAACCGCTACACAGGCTAGCTCCAGTCAGTCTAGAAATTTTCTTATTCACATTGGTCGTTATATTTCGATCCGATTTGTAACGGTAAATTATTCTCGTATGTATTCGTTCTGTTATTTAAGAATAACATATAAATGACTTTTTAAATTTAGGGAATTGTAATAACATTCATAAAATATCCACAGCACTTTTCAAAACATTTGAATAAAATCAATTTTGGGAAAACTGATGTGATTGTATTGAAATTTGCGCTGGTTATTATTAGAGAGTTTAATGTTTACGGTAACGCCAAACGTTTCCAGCTTGTGTCGAAAGCAAAATGGCGGACGTGAGGCAAAACCATGTAACTCAGTTGTTAATATATGCATCTTATCCATCGAAAATTAACTCTGTTGGTGTTTCGTAGATAGCAACTCTTAGAAATGTTTTCTCCCTATGACGATTTATGCTGTTTCGGACTTTGATTCCAAGATATCAAATTCTTTGCTAAATGAAAAAATGTTAGTGACGTTTCGGGCATTCGTCTGATAAGCTTATTTCAGACCACCGGCATATAGCTTAATTCAGTATTGGTAGGCCCGTTGAAAACACGGCTTTGTAAGATGAGTTTGTTTTTCAGACTCTAACTCGGTTCCTGCAGGAATTCTTCAGGGATTTGTACCAGTCTAACACATGTAATTATTTTTGAAAATTTGAACGACATTTCAGCAATTATTCTTTTAATCTAATATTTTATTATAAACACTTGATATACTACTGGCTAACGTATTTATATTACAGAGAGGCCCTGTTAGGGGGGGGGGGGGGGGGGGGGGGGGGTCTGAATAATCCATAATCCTGATTGAAGTTCATAAATAATCGGTAATTCTAAATTGTAAATAATGATTTACCAAAAATAAATTACAAACGAGTACTCCTAAATCCTCAATTGGTCCTAAATGCTGCAAAAATAATCCATAATCCTTAAACGTCTTAAACGTTTGTGTCAATAATCCATATCCCTGCTCTAAAACCCCTAATAATCCATAATCCTAAAACCCTAGCAGGGCCTCATTAGAGGACAGACACGCTAAGCAAAAAAGTTCAAAAACATGTTATAAAAGAATTATTAAACGCCTGCTTGTGTCTATATACTGATGTAAACAGCGTGTCTGGGAGAAGGGCATCTCCCAGCTTGTTTATACCTGACTGTGTATATAGTCTATATAGACAAGCGCGCCTTTATATATTCCTCAAATAAACATTGCCAGAAGTTCGTTATGAACTGAAGTCTGACACTACATATATTGCTTCATGTTTTCTACAATAAGTATTATTCAAAAGGCACGATATTTCAGCATTTAGACAGTAAATTCAACACGTTAACTTCTTTCAACTAATCATAATTTATTTATTCGTTTTTTGACGAGGTGCGCGGTTCAATTTTGACGGCGGGGAAACGAAGGGACACAATTGACTTTCAAAAATAAAAACATCTTAAAAAAATAAGCACCACCATCAGAAAGAGCAAGCAGAAATATGAATTTTTGGAAAGTTTATATTGTTAAAAATATAATTCAAGTGAAGCTATTTGGAATCAAAATTACAAAGATTTTTTATACATGTTCAGTGAACTGTTTCCTTGCTAGCTTCGTTGTGGTGGTTTTCACATAAAAAAAATTATCATAACTTCTCAAGAATTAAATATTTTTGTCTCAAACGTTTTACCTTTGTTGTTGTCATTCTAATCTATATAATTTTGATGCAATGGTAAATTAACATATGAATTTAAAAAAATTGATAATGAAGTAGCGGCCTATATTGGCATTCGGTCAATGGGGATTTGCGTCGCGCGCTTTTGTTTATAACCAGCATTTATATGTGACTCGAACTACAAATTAACTGCCAAGGGTTGCATTACGTGGTTTGAAATGAGTAAACATAAACATGGAAGGAAAAGAGGTCTATTACTCTTAATTCCCCTAATAAATCATTAAGGATATGAACGATCATTTGAGACAAAATTAAAAATTGCAATCTTTACAAAAAGACATTTCATTAAAAACGTTTTCCTGTTTTAAAAACATGTTTAAGCTTTTACCTAGCTTTAAAAAAAAAATATAATACATTTTTTTTACAACATCATTTATCAATAGAAATAATTTAAAACTTTTCTAACCTTTCATACGTCGTGTTTCAATTAGAACTATTGACTTGATGCAAATCGAAAGTTGGAAAAGGTTTCAAAATTAAACGATTTTCCACGATTTATGCATATTTACTCGGTCGTTTGACTGTTGTAAGCATAGTTACCTTTGTTATATCAGTATTTCAATGTCTTCTTCTCTAAGTAAAACGTTACTAAAACACAAAGAGTTTAAAATCCTTTTTTTTTAGGATTTTACACGCACGATTAAGTATCCTCTGCTCAGTCCTGTTACAGAGTCCTTAGGAATCATTGACCTGTAAAGATCGTTAGCCGGTGCCCAGTAAGGTGGATATTTGAAGCGTGCAGTGTCCAACACTAGAACTGAATTAGTAGTTTTATCAAACGCGGCTACAGGACTGAAATGACCATCGCCATGTTGATTAAGTGACTCACGGTGGAATGATATCGCCATAAATTCATTGACATTGTAATCTGATTGGTCATCGGATTTGTCGTTGAAATGCAATGGTTCCCCGCCACAGCAAACTTTATGAAGGTCTTCCAGAAACCCCTTATAACCTTGATTGCTGTCTTCGGTACGAATTAGTGAACAACTCACTCCGTTGCTCTGCGCAAGTCGTTGAAAGTCGTTCAATGTTATTCCTGTTTTTCTAACTGTTTCAAGTTCTAAGACACTCATTTGTTTTTCAATAACTTCTTCAGTGTACCATCGCCACGGAGTTTTCCAAGTTGTTTTCGGGTCGATTCCAAGCGCGTTAAGAACTACTACAAGCGTTGAAATGCCGCAGTATGCGGGATGCGATTGGTTCTTGTAGCAAGAGGATAAACTAAAGAACGGGACAGCAGATCCTTCGTTGATACAGCGAATTAATCTTTTTTTCGACTCAGACGAACGATAATCTACCAATTCGTCGGGTAAAAAATGTCCATGCAGCGTTGATGTTAAGTTATCCATCGTTGATGGGAACTCAACCAACGTTTGCGCGTTTTGGCCTGCGTCTATTCATTGGGAGTTAGATGGAGTTTTTTTGGGTTGTAAATAATTATGATTGTTATGCTAAGTAGTTGTTGCCAAAAATTAAAACATAAACTGAGAACAGGAATGCGGTCCAAACAATGCAAAGTCATTTGAATATATATAGTTCTGTCAAAATCATTGTTGGTTAGATTGCTCATTGGCTGATTGATAACAACACAAGGACGGTATTGTGCTTAAGTAAAAAATTCCAAACAGCGAAGTTGTATAGCTGTGCCCACCCCCAGGATCAGGGGGTTGATTTTCCCACGCGTGACAGCCTACTAAACCCACGAAACAAACAGTACTAAGGGACGGACCATGAGATAACAGACCTTTACAGAATTCGGTTGGATGGATCACACAACAATGGTTTCAAGTCGAGGTCTTGATGAATAAAAGAACCAAGGCCAACCTCGACTTGGAACCATTGTTTTCTGATCATCGTAGCGAATTTGGGAAAGTTGATGGGAGGGTTACGGGATTAACCCAAAAAATATCGAGCACACCTTCAAACAAAATATCGCACAAAACAAAACAAAAACCCTGAAAAAAAATCCTGTAAAGCTGAATTTTTTTTCCGGCATAGCCTTGAGGGCAAAAAAATATCATGCTCCGAAAAATTGCCCAACTCCCCTCAAATATCTTATGGTCCAGCCCTAATTAGTACTATAATAAAATGAGGGAAAGACCAGAGGAGAGACCGAATAAATAAATGTCTTAATTAGTCGATTTACAACCAAAGAAATGAGACTGAAAACAAGGTTGAATAAATTTCTTAATTAATCAATTTACAAACAAAGAAATGAGAAAACGAAGCTGAGATGAGACGCAATATCTCGGTTTTATTTCAAAACCATTATCAGGCAATAATATATTAATTACAGAGAGCGAATAACATAAATGTGTGCTTATTAAACTACAACAACAAACAAAGGATGTACAAATTATTGCTCACAGGTTGAACGCAAGCACTCTCGTTTATGGATCTTGTTGCGAAAGAAGTACGCATCTATACACTATTACAGAATCTAATACACTATAGTAGTGTATTTAAAATTGACAAAACCCTAGTTAAGTAAAGCAATAACAGATTGAGCTGTTAGTTTTGTTTGGTCTCTTCTAGGCAGCTCCATTAATCACGATGTCATTTATCCCGTGCGGCCGGAGTAAACAAGTAGATATAAAAGCTGTTGTATATTTTGTCTTGATAAGAGCATATCCCTTGAGTGGTACTAATGACTTACTAAAGGGCTGTTTATATGGAAGCGAATTGTCCCTCCCAGCAGGGACTACTTGCCATCATATAAACAGCCCCTAAAGCCTACAAACTGGTTCCTCAGTAAAAGCGCACACAATCAGTGTTGAATATATTCTCATTACGTGTAGATTTTCTAATAATGAAGGAAATTACCCATGCCGATCATTAGTTCTAGAATACCAATTAAAGTACCATTTATTGATATTTGTGAAAATAATATACGTGTAATTTACGAATGAGTCAATAGAAAATAGTGTTTTTCTCTTTTTTGCTAATCAATAATAGATGCGTGTCAATGTCGCCAGTAAAAACAAGGATATCACCTGTTGCTTCTCGTATCGAAGCCAGTTGACAAGCGACCAAATGACTATATTGTTATACATGCAACAGGCATTTTGGCGTTTTGTTCCTGACCTGATCGTGCAGTCTCTCACGGGTGATTTAACGGCTACAGAGCGGTCCATTAAGGGTCCATAAAAACCATTATATATATAACATGAACGTGTTTCTTCAATAAAGATGATTGACAAACTGTGCAGGTTTAGGTTATTTCTTATATCATATTCTAAGTGATAAACAATGTCTACATAATATTCATATCTGTAATGCAGAAAAATAATAAAATATACAAATACAATGGGACACAAGTATAAAAAGAAATTCTAAACCGTTTTTGGCTGTGATGCAAAACGCCCCCAACAATGCCCAGGAGCGTGCCTCGCGGGAGCAAAACAGTATCATAATAGTTGTGGCCAGTCCAAATTCATGTTTTTGCAGCTAATTGTTCGACCATGTAACTCGTAGTAATAGGACAATAACATGACTTTTGGAGGGCATATTGTTTATTTGAGGCCCGAGTTGTGTCATTTGCGCCCGAGCGGAGCGAGTATATAAGGTCAATATATTAGGTCAAGTTTCAGAAAAATAGAGACATTATTTGGGAAATTTTCTGCAACAGGGCTGATGCGCCGGTATGATTTGCGGCCCGCCAAAATTCATTTTCGCCCGCTAGGCGCGCGTTTTCGATAGGGCAGTTTGTTATTTGGCCTAGTATATTGATGATAATGGGAAATAAAGACTCAATTTTGATATGCTTATGACTTCATGGGAAATGTGCCAAAACAATAAAAAATAACCTCATTTATAGTCAATTCAATTAAAATTAACTATTTTCGTAAGCGATTCGATCAGTGTAATTATTATGTCGGTATAAATATACAAGGTTGGGTAACTATGATTGAGCTGCAATCCTGCCTGCAAAGTCGCGACTTCAATAGCTGCAGATGCAAGAGGTGTAGAGTAAAGGCTTGATTTAACTATCTTTATCTGATGAATTAACAGGTTCATTTTTACGTCTGTACACCTCTTAATTCAACAAGTTGTTCTTTGACTATTCGAATTCTCTCCTTTAGTTCTAAAGCATCAATGAGAGTATAAGGTATTTGAAGATCTCGTAAAAGTGCTTCCAATGTGGATGTAAACAAGTTCAGTTCTTCCATCGTTGGAGGCAAACGAACATTATCTTCTCTCATGTATTCTGGGTAAGGTTTGATGACAAATATCAGGGAGGATTGGTACCTAAAAGCCGGAAATAAAACATGTTAGAAACTCACGCATTGATTGGTTAGTTTTAAAATCAAAGAGTTCTTCGAACCACGGACGCTTCGAAGTGTTTTTGACACAAATTATTGCTTCAGCCAATCTAAGACGTAAACAATTTTTAACAATATTTTTTTACAATTTTGAAATTTAAAAATGAACCAATCACACGGTTCGATTGCATCTACATCTAAAACATTTTCTGTCCCGCCTAGACCTCAAAGACGACGACGACGACGGTATCTCCGCTTCTACAAATAATGTACAATAACTTGGTGTGTAGCCTGTGTTAGAGCCGGAATTTTTCTCGGAATTTTTCGTTGAGCTGACGGACTTTCGAGAGAAAAATTCCGGCTGTAACACAGGCTACTTGGTGTGATGATCAATTTAATAATATAGCTATGGTATGTTTTTTAATTCATATTTGATAAGTAGTGAAAAAGGAAAGGATAAAAAAGGAAAATAATGTTTTTTTCTATTCTCCAATCTGATTGGTTAGCTTTAATTGAAGTAAATTAAGAAAAAGCTTCAAAGCGTTCATGTGCTCGCACTGTTAAACGATCCTAGCTTGCTTACAACATTTATTTATACATGTACAATTGTAACTATTTCATTATGACGTCACGATGTGTTTTAGTGGGGGATTGAATCGCAGAAAACAATGGTAATTTCAACTGAAAGTTCTCTTTGAAAATTGAGCTTCAAATTATCTATTTTTTCTGTATGTTATGTGTCTATGTTTATACTTTCATATTTATGGCATTTTGTTGTCATTTCTTTCCTATCCGTCTTGTAAATGCAATTTTATCGTGTATTCTTGTACGTATTGCTGTTATGAATCTGTCCCCCACTGGCGACCATGATCCTTAGCGTTAGAACAATAGAATGTTCTGATGTGACGTCATAATGAAATAGGACAATTAACAAAGTTTTTGATTCGTCACAATTCGGGAATTTCATATAAAGTATTTGTTACGGTGGCCCATAAATGTCACGGCAAAACTTTATTACTCATTTGCCGTGAATAATAAAAGATTTGCCGTGAATAATAAAAGATTTGCTGGAATAATAAAAGATTTGCCGTGAATAATAAAAGATTTGCCGTGAATACTAAAAGATTTGCTGGAATAATAAAAGATTTGCCGTGAATAATAAAAGATTTACTGGAATAATAAAAGATTTGCCGTGAATAATAAAAGATTTGCCGTGAGTAACAAATGTTTTGCCGTGAATAATAAAATATTTGTCGTGAATAATAAAAGATTTGCCGTGTAAAATAAAAGATTTGCCGTGAGTAATAAAGTTTTGCCGTGACTCTTGTGGGCCACCGTAATTTGTAGACCCATGTACAGTTGCTTGGGCTACCTGTGGTAGCAGCATAAATAAAGGGTCAGCGGAAAGACGAAACACAAAACAAAATGGTGTGCGTAATAATCGTTTGTAAAATATTAATATACCGATAAAAACAACAACATTTTGCCGTGTTGCCATGGTTCATATTGAGCACTTTCATTTGATGTTCCGAAGTGCTGTATTAAAAGTACAAGACTTGTCCCAAAACTTTTATTTTTTGAAGATTGTGTTAATATAAATTCTTCATACCTTCTAATGCTTCGCTTGGTCGATTCTTGTCGTAAAAGTTCATCGGCCTCTGTTTTCCCCAAGTATACTAATGCATACACTACAGCATCTAGAGCGGTTCTGTCACCAATGTAACATTGTCCTAACAGATCGTTAGTGTCCTCGACTTTCGTAAAAGACGCTGAAATCATTTCTTGTAGCTTTTTGAAACCCTCTGGCTTTGTCTTGGGATCGTAATCCTCTCTTTTTAAACCTTTCTCTTCAATGAGTGCCCTTCCTGCCTCGGGTTCAAGATGGAAACCAGTTTCAATTGCGATTGACTGGGCTAATGTAGTGTTGCCGACGCTATGAGCTCCGCAGATAAATATCCGGGTTAGTTTTTGATTTGCAGTGTTCATTTTCTCCAAGTTTATAGTTCATTGGAAAATTCCTTTTCTATATATGTGTATATTCATATTTTTAAAATGACACAGGACAGATGACTTGCCTAGTAGAAGTATTATCTTTCTAAAGTCGAAGTACTGAAGTATGTACGGCAAAGTAGTTGATTGGAGTGCGTGCTACAAGGCAAAGTACTAAAGTACTTAGGGTCGAGATTTACTTCCGGTCTTCTGTGAATCTTGAAATACCATTTCCGGTTTCTGGAACTCGTTCGTGTTGCTTTTCACGCATATTTTTATTCCCGAAAAGAGGAAGCCCGACATTACAAACGGCCGCAAGGGAGACTATATATTACTTCGTTTACTGCCATCGCTTGTAATACAGCAATAGCCCACGTATAAGAACCTGAATTTTTCAATTTAGCCTAAATAGGTTCTTAATTATAAATTGTACTTAGGCTCTTATGTGGAGAGGGATTAAAATGAAAATTTTAGCCTAACAGGTTCTTAAAACCCAGGTTCTTATACGTGGGCTATATTTATACTGTACTGTATAGACCATTTTAATAAGTCCCGAAGTGTTGTGTTTTCCGCGCTTGACGTCAAATTTATTCTTTTGAAATTTGTATAATATGAAAGGAGTTGAAAAGAGTATATTTGACGTCAAGCGCGGAAAACACAACACTTCGGGACTTATTAAAAGGGTCTATATGCACTGCATTTAATAGTTAGCTAACAAAACCTCACTACTGGATGCACCACAATACTTTCGCCGAGGCCAAATTCATGTTCGTGCAGCTAATTGCTTTGCCTTTTAACGTTCAGTAATATCTCTCACGGTGATGCGGGGAAATGAAGAGTTCATGCAATTTTCATAAGCTTGTGAATTATTGGGAAATGTGCGAAAAATTTTAAATTTTAAATTAAATTGATAAGTATGCAAGTTTGGATTTTGACGCAAGCTGCAATCCTGCAAAGTTGCTGATGAAGGAGGGGTGCGGATTTCTTCATTGAGTGTATTTGAAATCACTCACATTCATCACATATACGTAAAATTACTATTTATTCGACAAGTTGTTCTTTGACTAGTCGAATTCTCTCCTTTAGTTCTAAAGCATCAATGAGAGTATAAGGTATTTGACGATCTCGTAAAAGTGCTTCCAATGTGGATGTAAACAAGTTCAGTTCTTCCATCGTCGGAGGCAAACGAACATTATCTTCACTCATGCATTCTGGGTAAGGTTTGATGACAAATACCAGGGAAGATTGATACCTAAAAGCCGGAAATATAACATGTTAGAAACTCATAGCATCCGTTGCAGACGTCTTATGTGGTTTGCTAACCACATCAGTCACTGAGACGTCTGCAACAGAGGCTAAGAAACTCACGGATTGATTGATATTGGTTAGTTTTAAAACCAAAGAGTTCTGCGCATGCGCGCTGTTACAAGTTGTAAAAAAGTTTTTTGAATTCCCAAAAATGTATTTCTTCCAGTAACAGCTTTACGCAGAATCAATGTTAACAGACTTTCCCTCTTATTTGCTGATATTTGGAGTTTTATTGTAATTTCGTATTTCACAAAAGAGCAAAGCATTCTGGTACTAGCTACTACAATAATGCAGATGTTTTCGGGGTCCTTTACACAATAATACGCTTGAACGGACCCTTCGCTTCGTTTTGTTTAGTATGTAAAAATCGATATAATTAAGTCAATTTTAAAATTTTAAAAGAACAACAACACAAAAGGAAAGAAAATAAAAATGTAATAATTGACAATATATTCACAGACTAGACCACAGAAAAAAATACTTATGTAGCATCGTCAACAGGTCAACGTTCCATCAATGTGAACATAAATAAATTATCACAATATGGCGCAATGACCGCGATTCATAATTAAATTCACAATTAATTTTTCCCCTGCATAACGGCAAACGTCAATCTCATGAATCCTATTTCATTACTTCTTACAAGATTATTAACTTCGTACTATAAACTTTTTACCTTCTAATGTTTCGCTTGGTCGATTCTTGTCGTAAAAGTTCATCGGCGTCTGTTTTCCCCAAGTATACTGATGCATACACTACAGCATCTAGAGCGGTTCTGTCACAAATATAACTTTGTCCTGACAGATCGTTATTGTCCTCCAATTTCGCCTGATTCGCTAAAATCATTTCTTGTAGCTTTTTGAAACCCTCTGGCTTTGTCTTGGGATCGTAATCTTCTCTTTTCAAGCCTTTTTCTTTCATAAGTGTCCTTGCAGCCTCGGGTAAAAAATGGAAACCAGTTTCTATTGCGATTGCCTGGGCTAATGTAGTCTTGCCAACGCTATGAGCTCCGCAGATAAAAATCCGGGCTAGTTTTTGATTTGCGGCGTTCATTTTCTTCAAGTCAATAAAAAATTCCTATATATTTATATTCAGATATTTTTAAAATGACATGGATGACTCGCCAAGTGGAAAGAGAATCCTTCTAAGTACGTACTACTAGGCAAAGTATTTCTGAGTTCTTATCGAGATTCACTTCCGGTTTTCTGCGAATCTTGCAAGGACGAAGGTGAAAGTGAAAGCCAAGTGAAAATCAGGCCACATAAGCTCAGTTTTTGATAATAATATTCCTAAACTTGAATCCGTCTACGTACTGACAATCTTTTTGAATTCACCGGAAAGCAGCTGCAAAGAAATGTGTTCTTTCATGTCACAATCTCTTAAGCCCGCTGCAAAACCAGTTATGTTATTGACAGGCTAGTTCGTTATCCAGGGGAGGGGATGGGAGGTGAGGGTACTGAACCTGGTTTTGGTTGGGGATGTACCACCAGCGGTCTAAAAATCAGACTCTATTCTCACTAGAGAATTACACTCGAAAAGCCAAATAAAACATATCTAATCGACTTGACATCCCCTGCGTGGTCCGGGGTATTAATGCGTTGTATAACTTTAGGCCCCAATCATCAATACAATACAGTTTCATAGTTTTATCTAGTTCAGAGAAATTGGGACATGGAAATAGTACACAGTTTTTAAACAATAATGTTAGCTACTCATGTATATTAGTTCTAATCCTGATTATTAAAACGTCTTTCTGCTGTTTTCGACTTTCTGCGAACTCAGACTTTCCAACAGCTGGTTGTAAAATACGTATTTCGCTGCCGTCAATCAAGGATTTAAAAGGTACCGACTTATTAATTTTGATTGACGGCAGCTAAAAACGTATTTCAAAGTAAGCCATGGGAATGTCCGAGTTCGCAGAAAGACGAAAACAGCAGTAATGTTATCCTCTTTAGCACTCACTGGGCTTTGAACAACCTGGCACTGCTCAAAAATACATGATAACAGTACTACACGTTACCTACCCTGAAGAAGAGTGTAAAACTCATAAGCTACTAGGATAACCATGATTATGTATTCAATACAATTCTTGTTTGACACAGTTTGACTATAAGGTAGCACGGTTTATTTAGCTTCTTAATTAGATTCTTTACAAGGTTGTCTGCACATTTAATCTAAATTAACAAACATGTCTTTTCAAAAAACATGCTTTAAAACATTCCAATAGTGTATTGATCAGTTACTGCCCTTCTTGGGTAAGTTGTTCGTTGCCATGAGTACCACTGTACCAAAGGTCACTGCCAATCCAAGCACAGTACCAATCATCACACCTCTGAAAGAAACATTAACACAACAATTATGACTTGCATTAGCCTCCTCCACAGGCAACCCACCAGAATTCGGACTTCCTTTCTAAATTGGGCTTCCTTTCTCGGCCGTTCCCTAGGAACCCCAAAATAGCAACGAAGCATCAAAAGGCGAGAAGTTGCCTGCGGAGGACATTATAAATTGATATTTTTGTGATGAACCAAAAAACATGTGGAGGGTTCTCACATGCATTTTTGATCTTTTTCAAAATTTTAATGAATCATTTGAAACAAAAAGGTGAACGATACACTCCTGAAAGACCTTGAGAAAATAATCAAACATTTGTAGAGATTCTATTGTTCATATTCTTGATTGTGAGTGGATACATTTTTATGACCAACTATGATTTTTTTATTCAATATGAACATGAGGGTTAGCCATTATACATCATGACTAAACTGATCATTATTGAGTCCTGAAAAATACATTTTTATTACAATTATTACAAGTTCAAATTTATTTAGTTGAGTGTGCTATTATTCTATACAGTAAATTACATGTTTATGAAATGTGATGAATATATTCTACTGTGTTACTAATAGGTAGATAAACACAATGAAAGTAAAAAAAGATACTGACAAACATTTACCTGTACATTGGAACATCTTTCTTGCCCAGCAGATAAACAGGAACTTCTCCTGGCTAAATGAAATATAAAGCAATATAATATACCCGACGTAGCTAATCGAACAGTTCGATAATCAAATTGAATCGAACGTAATTGAATTTAATCAATTAAGTTTGATTATGACGGGCAATCAGACAAAATCGAACCAGAATTTTTTTGTGAGTGTTCGATTTAATTTGATTACCGAACATAATCGAACATTTTTTAAATTTAATAATAATAAATAATAATAATAATAACGGTTTATTTGAAGCTTATCTACAGTGTAGCTCTACATCTTCAAAGTAACATAATGATTGTCAAAAGAAAAATAAATAGTGATATGGAAATAGTATAAAAGTTGTGTATATGAAAGTATGATAATCTACAAGTTATGAAATTCCAAGGCGTGTTTTAGCTTTGTTTAACAATAGTTTGTACACTTGTTTTGCAAATGTTTTACTGTAAAGTCTTTATTTTCTCGGGTAATTGCTGGAAGTTCGTTGTACAGCTTTGCACAGTTATCTTGGAAGGTTCCAGTTTCAAGTGGGACTACTAAGTGTGAATTTACGATTTTGTCTTCCAAACTGTTGCAGTGATAGGTAACCCCTTTTGCAAGGCCCCCCATATGTAGATGTAGAAACTGTTTTAAAGCGTTTTAAAACTAATAAAAATTATACATTAAACAAAATATGTTTTATTTTTTTGGCAAAGTAAACTGTAACAAAGATATTTCGTACATGTAAATGTCTATACATGTACATACAACCATACTGGCTCTTATACATACAGTACAGATCGAATGTATATGATTTTTTTTCGCGTACAAATCTAGATGTGCTCTGGGTCAGATAAAGGAATGCAGTTTACTAATAACAAAAGAAAAGTAGTGTACACAAGTTACTCTCAATTAGGCACGCAAATATGTGCACGCTACCAAGCTACCAGAGGTTTTCGGAACAAGAAAGCGAGTATACTACACACTAAAAAAACATGTGTAGTTGCTATAATACATTCGAGCTGTACTTTATTTCTCAGTTACTCAAATTACCACTAAATATCAGTAACAGCTTGTGATAAATCATTTATCGAACTTTATCAAAATATAAAATAAAACGAAAATAAAATAAAATAAAATAAAAATAAATAAAAATAAAATTTTTAAAAAAAACCGTTCGATTTTGTCCAATTAGCTACGTCGGGAATATATCTATTATAATATCAATAATATAAATAATCACCAACCAATGTAACTGATTTGTGTGATTATCAATTGCAATAGATAGCTGGCATTGATTGCTATTGACTATCTTTATTGTAATTGTCAATCAATGTTTATTGATTGGATAAATCCTTGTGATCATCGTTTGGTAATTGATTGGCCAAAATCAATCGATATCAGTGAAGTAACTATATAGATTGATATCAATTAATCGAATGAATTTCTGATTTCATCGATTGGTTACCCTTGGTAATATTAAAAAATCTGATATTCTTTCAGCTAATTATCTTGTGTCCATTGTGATGTCACTAAATTCATTTAGAACAACCTTGCAAATTATAACAATTCAAAAACCAGGATTATACCAGATGAAACATAATGTACAATAAGTACAACAACAAAATAAAACAAAAGAATATGTGATCATAATTCTACTGGACCTCGCAATGGTATGGAACGTCCAAAATATATGTTGTACGTTCTTGCAAGATGTGCATGTATTTCCCACCATAAATCATGAAATATCCTTCAGCATATCAATATTTATCTCGCTAATGTACCTTGAATAAGTTCTGAACACGTCTTATCTTGCTAAGTTTATCATAAATGCCTTCTCCGGCTATATCTTGGTTGACTCTGTCAGTATAAGCCTTTCGAACGCCGTCCATCTTGGATCGATCTTCACAGCCGAGTCCTCGCGCAGATTTTCACTAAGAAACTGGGTACAACATCACGTGATTTTTTGGCGCGCCATTCGCGGCGAACAAAACTTCCTGAAAATTGTTCACGAAAATTTAGTGTCAAAATGAGTTTTCTGGAGTCTTTAAAAGAACATTTCAGCACAGAAGACCTTTATGAAGTCCTTTCTTTGCCTAAGAGTGCAACTGAGTCAGAGATTAAGCGGGCTTATCGTCGTTTGTCGCTGGAAGTCCACCCTGACCGTGCGAAGGAACATGAAAAAGCTACGTGCACGGCAAAATTCCAGTGTCTCAGCAAAGTTTACACTATTCTTTCCGATAAAGACAAGCGTTCTTTGTACGACGAAAGTGGTGAGATAGACGACGAAGTTGTACAGCAAGAACGAGACTGGGATGCCTATTGGAGATTGTTGTTTAAGAAGATTTCGGTTGAAGATATCAAAGAGTTTGAGAAAACCTACAAAGGATCCGATGAAGAGTTGAATGATTTAAAATCTGCCTATTTGGACTATGAAGGCGACATGGAACAGATTCTAGAGAATGTAATATGCTGTACTCATGAAGACGAGGAAAGATTTCGAGATATTATTGAAGAATGTATCACAAATGAAGAACTTCCAAAGTTTGAAAGTTTTGCATCAGAACCAAAGGCAAAAAGAAAGGCCAGGAAAAAGAAGGTAGGCGAATTATGACAGTATACATGGTGGAAAATTAGGAAATTATCATAAAACTAATGTTGGCATGTGCAGACGGAGTTTGTCATCAGAAAAAAATGTAAATTAAAATCTTCCATTAGATCTTCAGCTCCGTACCATTCTGATAAAAATAATTCAGAATGCTATACCATAGTTGCTGTCTGAGTATTTAATATTAGGTGGATTCACTAAGGTGGTAGGCCTGTAGTATCCTGGATACTTTGGTTATACTTTGTGTGTCAATGGTACTCTCAATGGCCAACTCAAGTTATATGCTTTGTTGCTAGGGTTCTCTTTTTTGTTATTATTTTGGGGTTAAAAATTATCAGTGTCAAGCTCTTTTTAATGTGAGATAAAATGATTTTCCATATTTTTGTAACATATCTCAATGTCTCCATTTGTACTAGGCTGTACAAGAGGCTGCAGAGGCCGAAGAGATGGCTAATGAACTGGGTCTTAACAATGGCTCAGAGAATGAATTACGTCAGCTTATACTTAAAAGAAAAGGAAACCGCGAGCAACAGATGAATGATATGCTTGCTGGTCTTGAAGCAAAATACTGTAAACCAAAAGCAACAAAAAAGAAGAAAACTACAGCTAAATCCAAAAAGTAGAACATCTGTTATTTATATTGAGAACCAATGGAGAGAAAAGGTAAAATAATAAGTATGCTATTTCATTTTAGTATAGAAACCATAAATTATGAATGAAGAAAGAATGACGTTCACATATGACGGTTCACATAGTATAGTATTTGTCTATTGTTGTAGATGTGTTAACATAGGACTAATTTTGATTAAAATTACTGCATGTAATGATGGCTTGTATAAAAAATGTATCTATTTGTTATGACATAAAATGTTTGTTTATTGACATGCCAACTCTATTTCTTACTATATTTTAGAAAATAATATGTACCATATACAATTTGAGCAGCTAATTTGTATGGGATATACAAAAGACAAGCCATTGTATACAGATTTGACACAAATATTGTATATTACTTATGAAGCTCCAAAGTTAGTTCTTTCAAACTTTGCTATAACTTTTACTAAAGATAGAAGTAAATCAGAGAAAATTCAGGTTAAAACTTATGCAAATCACAATGAATCAGTATGAGATATACAACCTCTTCATGATTGTAATTTTCTTCTCAATTATCTCTTTTTGTCAATGTTTTTTGTCAATGTTCACATTTCATATGTAGGTTCAGCCTCTATTGCAGACCTTTTATGCAGTTTTAAATATTGAGTCCCTACCCTAGCAAACCACATGAAATGTTACACTGGGTTCCAGGAATTTATCATATATATCTGACCATAACTATATTTATTAACAATGATATGACTAACAGAGGGAACAAAACATCCTGGATCCCCCTAAGAAGCCTAATGTGAATAATTTAGAATATACTCTTTCAATTCATTTCTTATCAATTTTATTATATTATTTTCTAAAACTATACTATCCTACTTTAATGAAACATTTCTGTTAAGGGTTTTTCAATGTTCATTACAAAAGAATATATATATTAAAATATGATATACATTTTCCAATTTTTTCTTCAATGAAGCATTCCCCTATTCTCTACTTTCACAATACCCATAATGCCTTCTGTTTTTGTGTAGTAGCTATTGTAATTCGAATCAAACTTTGAATTACAAATCTACCCCCCTCCCCCCCAAAAAAACAGAAGGCATTACGGTCAAGTGAAAGTAGAGAATAGGGTAATGTCTATTAGAAATGAATATATATTTCCATGTCTATTAAAACTATAAATATATAATATAATATAGATATTTTTCTCATGTATCTGTATTTCACTTATACACCAAATGCATTTCAATTCATTAATATATAAATCATTTAGGATATGTAGGCTATTTTTGAATGGTTTTTGTGCTCTGTGATGACTGGTCCACATACATGATTGTAGGCAACAGTTTATAACACCTAACACAGTAAAAGGGTGGATCATGTTATATTATAATCTTGTGCAATCACCAAGTAATCATTATAAAATAACAAGTTATAGATACAATAGTTCAATCCCGGGGGGGGGGGGGGTTCTTCCTTTATCCAAGTGGTAGGGGTGATCGGCGTACCTTTTAGGGTTAAAATATTTCCAGTGCGTACCTTTTAGGGTCCATTTAGAGATTTGGCTCAAAAATCAGTTCTAAGGGTCGTTTTTACTCTGCTTTATTTGTATCTGAGCGTACCTTTTAGGGGTCATTTTCAAAATCTTCGCCGATCACCCCTACCACTTGGACAAAGGGAGTACCCCCCCCCCCCCCCCCCCCGGGAGTTCAATGTGATTTGGCATGTAGTGTGATGTGATAGGTGTTGTATTGTGCATGTGTAATGTCATGATGTAATTCAACAATTCTATGTGAATTATTGTGCTGTATGTTGTGGTGTAGTGTGAATTGTTGTGCTGTATATTGTGGTGTAGTGTGAATTGTTGTGCTGTATATTGTGGTGTGGTGTGAATTGTTGTGCTGTATGTTGTGGTGTAGTGGGAATTGTTGTGCTGTATATTGTGGTGTAGTGTGAATTGTTGTACTGTATGTTGTGGTGTAGTGGGAATTGTTGTGCTGTATGTTGTGGTGTAGTGTGAATTGTTGTGCTGTATGTTGTGGTGTAGTGTGAATTGTTGTGCTGTATGTTGTGGTGTAGTGTGAATTGTTGTGCTGTATGTTGTGGTGTAGTGTGAACTGTTGTGCTGTATGTTGTGGTGTAGTGTGAATTGTTGTGGTGTAGTGTGAATTGTTGTGCTGTATGTGGTGGTGTAGTGAATTGTTGTGCTGTAAAGTGTGAATTGTTGTGCTGTATGTTGTGGTGTAGTGTGAATTGTTGTGCTGTATATTGTGGTGTAGTGTGAAGTGTTGTGCTGTGCTGTATGTTGTGTGAATTGTTGCACTGTATGTTGTGGTGTAGTATGAATATATGTGATGAAGTGTAGTACATATGACTGTAATGTTGTGATGTAATTTCACATAATGTAAAATTAGCCACTTGCAAAACAAGCATTAACATGGGGCAAGTTTACCGATCTAAACCTTGTAGTCATAGAGATCATGTCAAGGCCCTTTCTTGTTTTCTATTGGCCAATACAAGAATGCTCCCTGACTGAACTGACTGAACAACATACTGTAGAACTCGATGACATTTAACACAACTATCTCAAGTCATGTTTTCTCCCACCATTAGAACAGCTTCCCCATTTTATCATGACAGTAGAAATCTTCAGGTCTACTTCATAATACTAACTTTGTCATGATCAGTTAGGTAATTAGAAGCTGGCTTGATTCAAGTTCTCGGAATAAGTGTTTTAACAGTCTACTTTCCCAGTATTTTCTCTCTTCGCTGTCATTATAATCCAAGAATGTTCTATTTCTTAAAGCCTTCGGTAATTCATCTTTCTCGATAGAATCGATTCTAATAGCAATAAGTGAGTTCTCATTTCTTTCTGTAACTCGATAAAGAGCAACATCAAGTTCGTCTCTACATTTTTTAGCTGACATATAGTTTTTTGATAGTATTGCAGTGACAGTGCGACTTTGATAAATACTGTCAGTAATGTTCTCAATTAAAGCTTTGCCTATTTCGTAATCCCTGCATGGCATGCAGTACTTGACTTTGTGATGGTCTAGAAGGGGAATGAGTTTGTCCTTGACCCAGTTGAAGTCTTTATCACTGTACGTTAAAAAAGACTCATACACGAATTTTTGATAACCTAGAATTGTAGAAAAGGACTAGATTAGTCAAAATGAATCAATCAATGAATCAATCAACTTATCAATCCTTAGACTACGAGTAGTCCTTCTTTTCCCTCCAGAATCAGTAATTTAAAAAAAATGAATGTTGCGGGATTCCTGTGGAGCGCGCCGGAAACTCAACGATCTATTTCCGACGCGCTCCACAGGATTCCCGCAACACTCGTTTTTTAAATTACTGATTCTGGAGGGAAAAGAAGGACTACTCGTAGTTAGTCTAGTCAATCCTTCAATTGATCAGCCAGCAAGTCAATCAATATATAAACCAATTAACCATTCAATCCGTCAGGTAATAATAATGGAATTTGTAACACCGTAAAAATGTTGACTTAACTTTACTGACGTTTCGAGCTATAGCCCTTCGTCGGAATAAAGTAGGGTTGAGATTCCACTGCGACCACAAGTATCCCTCTTTAACTCCGACGAAGGGCTAAAGCTCGAAACGTCAGTAAAGTTATGTCAACATTTTTTACGGTGTAACAAATTTCATTAGTATATTATCTATCGTTTATATCAAACATCGACGCAGCCTATACTAGTTTACTCGCTAGTTTCCATCCATATATCATCCATTCAATCCGTCAGTCAACTGATCAATAAATCGTCCATTGAATCATTTGATCAATCATTCGATCAACGAATTAATCCATCTGCTATTAGTTAAATCACTCAATCCATTCAAAACAAAATCGGGTTCTTTCGTTCACATTTGGCTGAGATTGGTAAACATACATTTCTACGATCTTTTCAAGCAAACATCTACACATTCATCCCCCTCATCATGTTTGCATACCTTGGGAAGGACGCCGCCGACCTTTCCTTCTCTTCAAGTACCGTAATGTTAGAGCTGCTATAATACCAATGGATGTGCAAATAGTGATGACAATCATAACTACTTCCCATGTATCCAGTGAAGTCTTCTTGGACACAATGTGAGAACCTGCAATAAATACCAAATGCAGGTTGGCAAATACAGTGTTTAACATGCATTGTGCGCAGTCGACATTCGATTTAAAACAGTCAAAAAATTAATTTGGAAGCAGGGGAATTGCCCTGGGGAGGGTATGCTCGTCGTATTCTTACCTATACGGGTAATCATTAATAACCGATTTGGTTTCTTTTAGGGTATCAAAATTATAAATTCCCATCGTTTTTCCGCGCTTTCTTCGTTTTCGGTCTCGGGACCACGAAAGATACTGTTTCCCTCGGTCCCAGTCAGTACTGAAGTGTTGATTGTTCGACAATAAGTAGTATAGCAAGGATAAAAATGACCATGATGCATTTCGGTCTTGGAATCTACTTGGTAAATCAATGTAAATCCCTTTGCATGCAACGTAAATACATCATAATAACTACTGATAGATAACTACTACCTACCTATACTAACGTTTACAGACACCGATGTTTTATTAACCGCTGCAGACTCAGCCACACACGTATATCTGCCTACGTCACCAGGCCTTAATTGTTTTATAGTCAATGTGTTTGCTATATGGTTTAGATTGTCTCTTTGATTGGCTGCTGATCGTGTATTAGTATATATACTGTATCTTGAAGTAGTGGCGACTATTACCGATCCATTCCTGGTCCAGTATTGCGATTTAACGATATCAAACCTTGAATATTTCACCGTACATATCAAGTTTACTTTCGCGTTTAGTGATGTAGTCACGTGGTATCGATTAAGTGTGAGTAAAGGTAGACCTGAAAGATAACTAGATAGTTAGCCTCTGACAGCCGCCTCCACCCCTCCCCCCACGGATAGAAAGGTGGGGGCGGCTGTAAACAGGCTATTAGATAGTACAAAATGTCCAATAACAGAACAATGTGTCAGAATTTACCAATGGGTGAAAATACACTCATGCGCATTTAGTGGTCTTTCAAATACGTAACACGTTTGAAAGGGGGTGGCAAACGGTTTCAACATTACCAATCAACAAAATCGGACAGATTCAACATCGTTCAACAACCATTCTACAGCGTTCAACAAAATCGACCATTTGTTGAAGTAAATGTTGCGACAGTTGTTTGCCAGGGCCTTTATTGTCAATGTTTTGAAAGACCGACGCAGTCTTGTTATCTTTGAGATACACTAACCTTTCTGAGTTACAATAAGTATAGTCGCTTTTCTGTACACTTCACCGTAAGACTTCAGTTCACACCAATACTTGCCAGCCTTTTTGTTAGTAACTTTAGCGATGGTTAAACTCGAAGTCATCTTGTTTGATAAATACTCAGTCTTATAGTTTGTTAGTTTTGTTTTGTCGTGATACCATGTTATATTAGATGATGGTCTCTCATAGCTAGACACGTTCATAGCTAGACATTTTAGAGTGATTGTTTGGTTGGTGTCAGCTACATATGTCTTGGAAGACATTTCCAGCACAGGATTCAAAGGGGCTAAGAAGCAAGAAATAATGAAAGATCATTACTATTGAACACAAATTCCGAGTTTGTTTGTTCTAGTTGTTTGCCATGATTCTGCTGGATTTCTAAAATAATGCTGGATTTCTAAAATACGATCTAATGAATTGCTGACCATTCAGTCTAAGTGGTGTGGTGTTCAAAGTAGTTGCACTCGAAAAACATTGACATTTTTTAATAGAAAATTTTCCAAATCTTTATAGATCGTTCAATAAATGTTTCTTTTTTGTATGTTTATAGTATGCGTAGTGACTCTTGGGGATTGATGTGAGGGAGGCGGATTGAGAAGAGAGGGGGACTTGAGGGAAGAAGGGAGTGCCTGCAGAATTGAGCAACGAGTTTGCCGCAAAAGGTGTCTTGCAGAATCATGATAAACTACTAAGTTAATTGAATACCAATGGTCTAAGTATACTCTTCTGTTCATTAGAATTGCCCTCTTTACCTCCGTATGCAAATTGCCCATTTCAGACCACTTGCCATTCCCTTGAGAATTGTTCTTTTATGATGAACGTGTTAAATCATTTACATGTGAAAGAAACAATTCCCAAGGGTAGCATCACGTGATCTGAAATGGGACAACAAACAAGGAAGGTAAAGAGGTTTATTGCCCCACTCCCATCAAATATCAAATCGGCCGTCCTTAACATGCATTGTTTAGCAAAATGTACAGTGAGCCGTCGCTAAGACTGCAAAATAAAGAATTCCAAGCTCATTACTACCAATAAGAACACATAAATTGAACCCACGGTTTCGGCTTTCTAGTCTGATGTGTTAACCACTACACCACAAGGACCAACCATGCGTTTCCATTTACAGTGTTCAAATTTACCTTATTTTAAAATATCGCCGTGTGACCCGGCTCCATAGTTGCCCTATACTATATTGTCCGGCTGCATATCCAGCGTGGTTGGTCCTTGTGGTGTAATGGTTAACACATCGGACTAGAAAGCCGAAACCGTGGGGTTAAATTCCCGCCAAGGGCATATGATATTTTTCTTTTGTATCTGTATTTCACTTATACAGCGAACGCATTACAATTTGATAATAGCACATCTACATTAAATACTCGATTTTGATTGGCTGATTGATTGTGGATTTTTTGTTAATTAGGGACGCTTCCTACAGTTTTTCTAGTGCTCGACAGGTCGACTTTAAACGGCTGTAGATCTTATATGCAAATACCCACAGCTTTGACAATTTGCCCAGTTGCTGCATCAAGATCATTACAGCTTTTAATGGCGTGTATTTTGTTTACAACGTTGTTACCATAGCGACGAAACCATGACATCGCTGATATATATAGCAGTTTGCCTAGAAGTATACAAAGTTTGAAGAAATTCGTAAAAGCCGTTATTCAATAATTTGAGGCACAATGTTTTAATCTCCAAATTTACTATTTCTTTTTTGCGAATTATTAATTTTGCTTAGAAAACACGCTGTCGACCAAATTTTTCGGATAATTCTCCTTTTAAATTGATATTTTGACGATCGCCGGAGCCTTAAACGTCTGACTTAGCTGCTCGATGAAGTTTTTAATAGTGTCTAGATCTAGATCCGTTCGGAAATTGGTTTTGTGTAAACATGTATACCACAGGCAGCCCAAACAATCCATTTTACAGTAAACATATGAGACGGAATAATAGTGAAAATACGTATTTATTGTTGAAATAAATTTGAACATATCTTAGCCATGTGTTGTTGTTATTAAGTGTCATTCTTGGTGGTTTTGATCGTGCAGGTGGGCAAACATTTTAAAAAATGCTCTAAAATGATCAACACTACCCAGAATGACACCTAGCACATTTAAAAACAACACAGGACTAAGATATGTTCAAATTTATTTCAACAATAAATACGTCATTTAACCGTATAATTTCGTCTCATATAATGGATTGAATGGGCTGCCTGTGCATATACAAGTTTTCAAAATCTATGTATGTCAATTTCGGCAATTCATGCATAAGTAAGGGTTAGATAATGAACGCTAGTGTCCTATGGGATATATAGTCTCGATCTTTAGATAGAAGGCCACGAGGGCGCACCTATATCTATATTTAGATACTATGGGATATAGAACACTAAAATACAGTCATCTGATTGGCTGAGTGGGTGTGATCATTTTCTAAGCTTCTTTAGTCAAGTGATCCTTTCAGAGACCTCTACCTTTACCGAGGTATGAATTTGTCATAGTTTATCCAGTGCAACGGAACTATATCTCATGTGCTATTTGCACCGCGAAATTCACCCTAATCCTAGTTTTCCCTGATGATTTGGGACCCAAATCTCAACCAGAATCATATGGGATTTTTATCAAAATAACTCCAGTCGAGCACTAAAAAAAGTAAAAAAGCCTCTTTAATTGCATAGAGCAATAGAAAACTGCACACATCCGGGAACTGTTTACTTTGTGTTGTTATTTGAAGTGCAGAAAAGGAGTGGTTTAAAAATTAGAAAAGGAAACACTTTGGTCTTTAATTTGTCTTCTAATTCCCCAGGGGATAATACATCTTGTTTTCTTGCTTATGATTATGATTATGACGCTCGTGTGAACCAGGTTTTAGAAACTCGTATTTCATATAAATGTATTATTAATAGGAAATATAACCTAAATTCTCGTGCTACACACAACGTTCATCAAATACGCGTGGTATTTTTCATTTATTCTTCTCCAACGGTGGTATTTCCTATACTAATACGTCAATATTACCTTTAACTGTGACTTGTATATCAAACCTATCTTGTCCCATTTTGTTAAATGCAACACATGAGTATGTCCCAGAGACTGAACTGTATCCACGCGCCCCAATGGTCAATAAAGAACAACTTTTTTGTTTTGTAGTCCTCAAGAAGAGGCCTCTTCCATCATCAATCCCAACAACTTTTGTGTTATTGTATAACCATTGTGTTTCGGGCATAGGGTAACCACTTGCGGAACACCAAAGATCTTGATATGAATTCGGTAAAATGATTTGGGAAGCTTTTTCTCGTTTAATCGTTGGAGGTGCTAGGATTAAAAACATACTTTTATACAAATGACTCTAAAATATCAAGGACCATTAAAACATTTCACGAGGTTAGTGCAGCGTTTAAATTCATCTAAAAAATAATCTCACAAAGTTACAAATATGGATGAACAATGCACGGGGCATAATATTCTGAGAATCGTGTGCATTAGCATAGCAGTGAGGGGAAATTTGCATTATGCATTCCATTAGTTTTCCTTTTCAAATATGTTTTTTAAAAGATATTCGTAGGCCGTGTTTGCATTCATATAACTATTCGTTTCATCAGCCTTTCGATAAACATATAATAAATAATAACTTTGTTTAACGTCTCGATCTTGTAGCTGGACACAGTGCGCCCCACTAATCGGGGAGACTCACTCACACTCACTACCTCTACGTTTTAATATTTTGCACACAACTCGGCTCACATGTTAATTTTTGCTGAGGGAGTAAAACCAGATAACCCGGAGAAAAACCCTTGTTGCATAGGAGAGAAGAACACATCAAACAAACTCAACTCACACATAAATCGGGAATCGAACAGCTCTCTCACCGCTAGGCCACCCATGCCACCCTTAACTCGTTCTTATTCAGGGTAGACGGTTGTGACAATAACAAGAAAACTATGCATGCTAGTCAATACATGCACGCGTTTCTAAAACGTTGAAACTGAAAACCCTCAGAACGCTTATTGTAAGAATGAATGTACGTGACTCAATCAAGCTACACTAACTAACGAAAGTACGATCACTAACTCTATTAAAACGGATAATAGATCAGTGTTTGCCAAAATGTGACACCCACGGGCATTTTTTTTCTGATTTTTGGCAACATAGCTATTTTTACTAATTCGAGTATGCTGATTTCGAAAATCAATGTTGCCAAGCTCAATTCTTATGTTAAGGTCGTGTTTAAAGCCATTTAAGTGAGACGTCACAGTCCATATAAGGACGTCTTTGTATCTTATTAATTTTGACATACAAAATAGCTATTCTTATTAATTCGAGTATGCTGATTTCGAAAATCAATGTTGCAAAGATCAATTCTTATTTTAGGGGCATGTTTTAGGCCTTACATTTGTGACGTCACATTCCATATAAGGACTTAGTAATTTTGAGCCCTACAGAGTTAAAAGTCTATCCGAAATGTGTGTCATGTATTCGTAAGCATTAACGAAGGACGTTCTGATAATTTGTTATTTTTACGATTGATGGACATTTACATGAGAACAGACCACGCCCTTTTATCTGACATTACCTTCTCATTAGTGGTATGTAGTTGATTAATGTATCATTATTCTTATAAAAAAGTATATATATATATATATATATATATATATATATATATATATATATATATATATATATATATATATATATATAGTCTGCAAAAATTCTGACCGCATCAAAGTATATCGGGTGCATTGTGGGTAATGTTTATTTATGCCTTTGAGTGCTTTTATGCGCTCTTGGTACTATCAGAACCATCCATAATACTTCAATGATGCTTACTTCATGTCATTGAATGAATTCTGAAAAATATTGGAGCGTTTTAAGGCAGAATTACCTACATGTCTATATACCTATATACTTATATACTTATATACTTGTACGGTCAGAATTTTTGCAAATGACTGTATATATATACATTATGATCATGATAGAAAACAATCGAAATTGTTGATACGAAGATTCAATTGCAACCTTCTGTTTAGACTATAATTCAGTTCAGACCAATAACTATGATGTCAAGGTCCGTATATGAAATTTTGTTTTTCTAATATGCCCATTTATCAGGCTTATTCTACGAAAGTTTAAACTAAAACATCGGTAATATACATTAAAAGCGTACTTCGATCAGTGATTTTTGTTTAACCCTTTGATGCCAGCCTTTGCAATTTATGGTTCGATATCAAACCATGACTTCAAAAATTCTAGCTCTCTCGCTTTGAAAGTCATGGCTCTGAAATGTAATTATCTGTGTTGCCTGGTAAGTTCTACAACATCTGACACTTAATTGATCATCTGAGATCCGAATTTGTAAAATATAGAGTCCTTTGTGTTAAGGTCAACGATAAAATGTGCGTTTTTGCGCCATAGAACAACCACGGTAAACGTCATTTTTCATCTCTGATTTGAATGCAAATAATATCATTTAAAAATCAAACATCGGCATTCTCAGAACACATCAGCCCCAGTTCTTTTGATTTCTTAACTTTTTATGATCAAACATCTTCTACGAGTCGCACAGCAGCCCTTTTTATTTAGCCTACTAACACAAAACTCGTTTCTCCATTTAATAACGAAAAGCATTGTGGGTAATTATGCAAATTTTCGACAGCACATGGCCCAGACCCCAATTCTTTATGGAGTCACCCGCTCCAACCAGACAAAAATTGCACCGATTGCCATCTTTTCAAGGCGAAACTCACTAAAATTGCCTTGGTTGGTTCTGGTATCTACCACAAGACGACCAGGAAAGCGATTTTACTCCAACGACGCCATTGTCAATGGACATAACGACTGGCGCTATTTTCTTTGTAAAATCGTCTTCCACCTTTGAATTCGTCCAAAAGTGCGTCTCCACCACCTAGACAAACTTAATGATGCATGACTAGGGGCTCTTGTAGTAGAAAATGACTGAAAAAAGCACTTATAAACTGGATTTTAGCTCAATTCAGGGTCAAATTGTTGACTCGGAATTGAACGAGCTAAAATACGCAAGGCGTTCCTGGAAACCTTGAGCCATCGGTAGTTCGAAACAGCAACAGTTCCCCTAACAACGCCTTATTTGGAATTGAAATCGAATTTTAAGCTTTTCGCATCAAAAATAGTCAAAAATCCAATAATTTTCGCTGGCATCAGAGGGTTGATCCTTATAATAGCATTTATAAGATTAATGATTGTGCTTCATATAAATTCAGGGCAAGTTGATACAACAATTGTCAACGTCTTTGTAGCATACTACGTGTGACTTCCTGCATTTTCAGCGTGTTCAAGTGTTGCGCACCCCGCATCTACAGGAAACCATCTTTAGGCATGCTTTAGGATCGGATCTAGTGTCACCAGAACAGGGACTAGCTGATCATCTTTTAGATTTCATCCTGTCTCTTCTGGATTAGGCAACACTGGTTTAGCAATATGTGCCTGACGCCACACCATTGCCTGGTAATGAGACCTCATCACATGATATCTAAATGCGTTGCTTGACTTTACCAAAGAGCGCAATGCGAGCTCCGTTTAGCGAGTCTCCTGATGTCTTGTATATTCTACAAAAGAACTTATCTGCGGATGTTATTGCTTGAACCTCAAGGGTATCTTCACCTACCTACAGAAGGAGATCGAAATGCTCCATGAAGATTTTCCACGCCGTTTTCTTTTGAGTGACCAGAGATGTACGAGGTACAAGCACAACCTGTGCATTCCAACAATTAGATTGAAGTTTATCCCAGACCTCCTTCAAGGGGATGTACTTCGGGTTCTTTGAAGTTCCTGCCCACATCCACACTTTGGACGTAATCTTTGGGTGATGTGCCAGCAGAAGTGTCTCGAGCAGAAACTAATACATTGTCGACATGGCCATTGAGAGGACCTGCATGTAAGACAAACCTTGTATTGGCCTCCTCGTGGTTCGATCTCAGTGTAGATACATTAAGACTAGGGTTGGAGCATAGAACATCGTCTTCCTCTAGGCAGCTACCAGAAACAACAATCGTAATATCGGCAGGTGCATGTGAAACTAGCTCCCTCGAAAGAAACCGCGCTAAGTCCGCTTTGTTTTCTCCTAGCCATAGAAATGCTTGCCACTTGATTGGCAACGGTACTTCCCTCCCCACAGGATGCGTCGTTTTCTTGGAGCATCGTAGTCGTATTGTTGCTTTGATTGAGTGCTTTCGATAACGATCGAATAACACATCATACCTCTTATAAAGAGCACCTTTACCCAACACAGCTTCTACGTAGCAATCCGCAAAGTCACCAAAAGTCCTTTTCTGGTTTTCCAATAGCTGCCACTAGAGCAAAGCCATCGATGATTAACGCACTCATTCTTTGAAGTGCCACTGATTCCACACATTGAACCTTTACTGTCAGTACTTCTGTCATTACAGACTTGTTCCCGTTTTTAAAGTTTAATTCATCTCTGCAAGAGACACTGGAACTATCATCAGCTCGTGCTGCAATATAGTTTTCATGTTTACCTCTCGTCCAGCTTCATATGCAGTAATCAGACGACACAGAATCCTTCGATCCGCATTCAGAATTTTGTTCTTCCCGGAAGTACCAGTGGTAAAGGTAGGTGGATTATTTTTGGAAATAGACTCACGGAATTGTTCCTTCTTTCCTTCACCTATCTGCTCTGTGTGATTTTCTTCGTCTTTGTCTGAAGGTAGGAGCCTTCGTTCCACGAATTCCGCCAATTGAGTTTGTCCAAGAGAGCGAGCACTGACTTAAATTTGATCGTCTATACACCACTAATGAGAAGGTAATGTCAGATAAAAGGGCGTGGTCATTTCCCATGTAAATGTCCATCAATCGTAAAAAATAAATGCAAATTATCAGAAATTCCTTTGTGAATGCTTACGAAAACATAACAAACATTTCGAAAAGACTTTTAACTCTGTACAGCTCAAAATTACTAAGTTACAAAAACGTCCTTATATGGACTGCGACGTCACACTTAAATGCCCTAAAACATGCGCCTAACATACGAATTGAGCTTTGCAACATTGATTTTCGAAATCAGCATACACGAATTAGTAAGAATAGCTATTTTGTATGTGAAAATTAATAAGATACAAAAAAGTCCTTATATGGACTGTGACGTCACACTTAAATGGCCTAAAACATGGCCTTAACATAAGAATTGAGCTTGGCAACATTGATTTTCGAAATCAGCATACACGAATTAGTAAGAATAGCTATTTTGCTTGTCAAAATTAATAAGTTACAAAAAAGTCCTTATATGGACTGTGACGTCACACTTAAATGGCCTAAAACATGGCCTTAACATAAGAATTGAGCTTGGCAACATTGATTTTCGAAATCAGCATACTCGAATTAGTAAAAATAGCTATGTTGCCAAAAATCAGAAAAAAATGCACGTGGGTGTCACATTTTGGGCTCTTGTGCACCTGACTATAATTGCAATTACATTAATTGCTTTACATTCCGCGACAACCATACTCATACACAATTCTTCTTTTTTTTGTCACGACCGTCTCAGTACTCTGAAGAAGAGGTGAGGCTGATGAAACATAACTGTTTGCTGCTATAACATCAAAACAACCTTTAAAAAAATAAAAAAAGACAATCGAAAAACAAAACAAAACTTACCAAATACGTTCAATTTACTGGAACACTTAAAGCCTGCGTTGCCTTTCATTCCACGACATTCGTACATCCCAGAATCTTTGGATGTCACATTGACTATATTTAACGTGTCATTAACAACATTGGGTATTCGAGCGTTGTTAACGAACCACATCAACTTGTCAGCGGTCGTTCCCATGGTTACTTTACAAACCAGAGTAAGGGAGGTTCCTGGTTGTAATTCTTGGTGTTTTTCGGCGCCTTCTATTTCACACTGAGTACTAAATACACTATTTACTGAAAACATTAACAAAAGATGTTCAATTGACTTTTGACTAATTCACAAAACAATAATAACTAGACGCACCTAGTGCGTTTACTCAGGCTACGTCGTAGAGTAGTAATTGATAGGTGGTTTACCTGTGGCATAACGTCATGTGTAATCTCGACACAACGATAGACCCATAGATAGAAAAGGTAAACCTAGACTCAGGCTCCCCTGCGAGGTAGCCTGAGTAATAATGATAACGTTTATTTATATAGGGCTAAATCCACTAGTTGACCAAAGCGCTCGAAATAATAGATTCAAGTCGAGGCTAGAGTAGATAAAATACACTGAATGTATAGATTCATTTACTCCGACCTCGACCGGAATCATTGTTTCGTGGTTAGTCATGGGAATCCAGGACACGTTAAGGCCCGGGCAAACGGCTTAAACACTAGCTTCAAAATCCGTTCTATTTTGTTGAATGGCAACGTTAAAGCCGCTTACCACCCCATATCAACATTCTTGAAACCGTTTACCCCCCCCCCCCCCCCCCCCTACTTTCAACATCGTTCAACAACCATTCTACAGCGTTTAAGAAAACCGAACCAATGTTGAAGCAAATGTTGATGCCGTTTGCCCGGGCCTTTAGCAGCAAAGGTTTAGTTAGATGTTCAGTCATCGTATATGAGTTTCGCGTAAAAATTGCGACTCAGTTTAGTTTAGAGGGGGCGTAAGGGGTGTGTGGATACCGCAATACCGCACAACAAAATGGGCAAATACCGAATACCGCAACTAAATTTATCAAAATATCGATACCGCAACGAAAATTCAAAAATAGTCGTTTTAAATTGAAAAAATAATATGTTTGTAATGTATCTCTGACCTTTAAGAGGATATCTGTCAGTCTTTCACAGCTAGAAGATCTGATGATGAATGGAAAGCTGTGGCGTCGGCTGTCCCGATTTCCGCAAGGATAATCGACCCAAAGTAAAAACTAAGTACTGTCAGTAGAATAGACGATTATTAAAACGTACTTCTCGACCAAATCTAGTTTTCTTGTTTTTTCACCGAATACCAAGGCCTAAAATGTATGAATACCGCACACCGCATATTATTTGAATACCGCGATACCGCAAGTTAAAATAAAAATTACCGTTATACCGCAACAAAAATGACTCAATATCGCAAACCCTTACGTCCCCTTCTAGTTAAGATCATGTGTCGGTGTGCTCCATGTCATCTTTGGTCCCCTTCGTTTTATTCAATTTGGCCAAATTTTGTTGTTTTGCGCAATTCCAACATTTTTGTACGCGGAAATCAGTTTTGTTACATCTCAGGAAGAGGAAATTAATTATCAATTCGCTAAAAATACCGCCCTATGTTCGTTAATCGGTTCTTTACCACTCCAATTTACATAATCAGATTACAGGATTGGTTAGTAATTGCAAAATGGATATTATCGCTATATGTTATGTTTGTTTAAACTTTTTCTTATATATGTACATATGAACTTGGACGATGTCAAATATGTTTTTATATCATTTATTTATTTATTGAAAATTGCCAAAACCCCGAGGACCAGAGAGTTTCTTGATCTAGAATTTGTATTTATCATTTGTACTTATTTTTTCTGTTAACAATCAAAAACCGTCAAAAAGTACAAAAACCCCAAAGCAGAAAATAGAGAATAACCTCTTAATTACATGTAATGCTTGAACATGACGGTAGAAAAGTCCAATAAATTAAAAAACAATTTGTTTTCTGAAATTCGAAATTAAATGCTCTTTGTGAAAATTGCTTCCAAAATGCGTAGGAAAATGACGGAAAAATTACATAGAACGTAGGAGGTCAATATAAAAAATGACCCTAGTATGCAATTAATGATGTTTTATTCATAATACTATTTCATAAAAGGTCAAAATTAACGTTTAAAAATAAATCATTTTATTGCAATTGATAGTTTCTTCTTATCTCAATAGAAAGTAACTTATCTCTACTGAGCCAAAATGCAACATTGAATTGCTTAAAGAGGTGGTGTGGGGTTGAATGTAGGCGCTAGCCATTCCAATGTGAATTTCCATATTTGATTCACTGCTCTTTTAATTTTCATTACAGTTAATATATTAAAAAAAATTCACAATTTGCATGAATGACCACGAAACAATTGATTGATTTCAGTCCGGCTGGAGTGGATAAATCTGTTATACATTCACTATTGTATACACCAACGTTGAATATATTGTTTCACGATAAGTGAAGCTAGTTAAAAAAAGGCCTGTTATTAAAAATACATAAGAAAAACACAACAAAAATTGCCGCACAAATTACAGCTGGCGTTAAACTTCTCGTATACGAGCAAATTCAAAATTATCATTCTCTATGGGGATGACTGGAGTAATATTTCAAACAGAACTAAACGCTACCATACATGTTTGATCAAAGAAACTGTTTTCTAGAACCAGAAAGCATTATCAACACTGCAATTACACATTTTAATCTACAAACGCGCAAGTTTCGACGTTTCAATAATTTCTGTTTACTTTTGATGTCAATATGCCCCCATTATATACGCACATACCTGATGTGAAGATAAAAGTGACAGCTATGTAAAGTCGAATGTGCATTTTTACATCGTCGTGGTTGTTATCTTTTTCTATCCTTGCAGAAGTTTTGCTCAGTGTTATTGACAAGTAAACAGCCGATATTGGCGCCTTGGTTCTTGTCGTAGGAGTAAAACTGCACTTCCGCCGATACCTTGTACAGGTGAAATTAAAACAAAAATAGACCGAACTTCAAATTCGAATTCCCTGTTTGTTCATTTATCCATTCATCAGTCCCATCGCTAAGTCCTTACATTCCAGCAAAATACTTGCACATTGTTGCTCTGCCGGGAATTATTGATGAGTAGTCTTCAGTAAAGTCGTTTTGGCGCGAATTCATTCCACGAGAAAGCGATACGACATATTCACAGTGTTCTACTCATTTGAATAATTGTTCGCTGGTTTGAATAATGACTTCATTGATTCGCTCGTGACTATTTCGACGTTGGTTAATGTGCTTCAGCTAGGAAATCCGATTTGTTGAATGAAAACTATCGATATGATAAATGGCAAACATGTCTACATATTGATGTGGATGGGAAGATTATTTAAATGACCTTAAGGTGCTTTTGTTATAAAATAATCATGAACGCCTACATTATTCAATAACTGAAATTGGTGTGCGAGAGAATATTATTTATTTGACAGATCTAAACATGAGGAACACCTGTTGTGAAAACAAAAATATCGTATTGTTGAGATCTCCATAGATTTACACACATTTTTTTTGATCTTCTAGATGCACTTATAAATGTCGCTGCCATTTCCCTCGCGGCTTTTTTAAAATAAGTTAATGAAAAACAAAATAAAGAGATAGATAAGACAATAGTTTTTGTACTACAATTACAAATTTACTATACACTACGTGGACGAGTTGACCTTATTTCTCTCCTCTAAAAGAGAGGGGTTTTTTTTTGAAAGAAATCCGGCTCTGCCAATCAGGATAAATTTACTTTAAATAGAAGCATCATTTCTCGTTTATCAAACTATAATCTCCTAGTTGGTTGTCTTATATACTTCATTGTCTGGCTGCATATCCAGCGTGGTTAGTTCTTGTGGTGTAGTGGTTAACACATAGCACTAGAACTGAGCCGAAACCGAGCCCCACCATGGGCAATTGATATTCTTTTCATTTATCTTTATAATATCCTAGGTTAACTTAGCTAGGTGTTATTGATCTAAGTAAATCTTTTGTAACCGAGCCTGCACGGCAAACCACAAAACTAGTTAGCATTGAGCCCGTATATATCTGCATTGCGGTGACGCGCAAAAAGTAAATAAGCTGCAGTCCAAAGCTTTATTTGGCGAAATAGCTGTGCCCTAAAATCAGAGTAATTTTTGAAGTTTGTAGAATTAAACTTCAGAGTTCGCAAGCGATAAACAAGGCAATAATTTAGGAACAAACACACAGATAAAACTAGAATTACAGATAGAAATTTTAGCAAACTTCTTTCGAACAATCATCGATTAGGACGTAATGCAAATATCGTCTTATTCATTCAAGAATCTTGTATTTGTTTTGACCAGCAATTATAATTTCGAGTTCGGCATCGAAACGTCGTGTCATTTCACTAGTTAGTTATAACTTATATTCATGGATGAAGCACAAGCCCCGACTGACCAGGACATGAAGTTAATAATGTCATGATTTTCTGATGAATAATAACGCACTAATATTTTCCCCTCGGTGTCACGCTGACAAGTTGTGCATGTTCACTTCGCGCTGATTGGCTAGTTCCCTCTGAAGAATTTACACACGGAACCGATCAATATTTTCACTCTGTTCTGGCGAATATTTGGTCGGTTAGGCGTGCAAATTATTGCTCGTTTAGCGCGGTCCCGTGTGAACGGAACCTCTAAGCGGATGTTTTTTTGAAAAAAAATTCGTCCGGTCCCGTGTAAACGTAGCCTTAGTTACAATCTAGAGTTTACCAGCGTGAGAGATGAATCATGCACCAAACCGTACTTGGTTCCAAACTATTTAGAACCCTCTTTGTTACTTCAACCGGGTTTTCCTAAACTAACACCGACGTAGTTCATTTGCCATGACAAAAATACGGCCTAGTTAAAACGTCCTATCTCACATGCCGAATATAATTGCAAATGAACAAAACCAATTTTTTTGAATTCATTTGCATTAAATTCGTTATCGCTATAGTTCTTTTGACATAATGTACGTCTTTTAAAATCAAGAGTTAGATTGCTTTGTGCACACCAAGTTTTGTTTGGTGCATGGTGGTTGCCTTGCAACGCGTGTTATTGTGGCAACAAAACTTGCATGCCCACAGCAAACCCGGCTTATTTTTCTTCTCTTTACCACAGGAATCCCATCAGCAAAATATTCTGAATAGAATCTCATACTTCATTATTTTAAAGCGCGCTGATTGGCTGAGAACGAAACCGGATGCGAGGGTATTTAGCGTGGAATACCCTCTCATCCGGTTTCTGAATCGCATGGCTGGAACGGCGGAACACGCGCGGACTCCGCGATTCATGCGATATTGATTTCTCTCGTGAAATTCAACGTGGAATTCCCTGGTCCTCCAATGAATTTACCTATAGAATAGAAAAAACCCCAGGTTTTCCCTGTGCTTCCCCTTGTTTTTCAAACTTGTGGATCCCTTTCACATTTTACTGGCTTGGCTTTGAGAACATTATTTCTTTAAAAACGCATTACTTCAAAAACATTATAGTCGTCGAAAACATTAATGCTTTAAAAACGCATTACTTCATACTAGGGCTATTGGCGGGCGAAAGTTTCTACGACATAATCAAATGTCATGTTGACTCGCTCGTAAGCGACCACCCTCAGACAAAAAGAACATGGTCTGGTCGCTTACAGATGTTTACGAGATTTACAGTTCGATTACGAGAACCTCAACACAGGGAGCCTAAACCACGATAACCCTATCACATGAATCCCAAACCATGTGTAATTTTGTAACACGTCCGGACGCATGCCAAAAATTACCAACGAATTTCAAAATTACTATATCTTTAATTTGTTTGGCATATTTTTCCGCCTCGGAAAAAAAGATGTTTTAGGTAATGTTTTAAAACATTTTATTTTTGTAATTTTTTCCAAAAGTCAGCATGCAGTCTAATAACTGTATGGATGGTCGCTTACGAGAGAGATTTATTACGGAGTTTATGTGGGAAACAAAACGGGAAATTGGAATACTGATCGCTTACGAGAGTGGTCGCCGCTTACGAGAGAGTCAACTGTAGCCAAAGATTTTCTAGAACCTTCATCAACTGCACTTTTTCAATTTTTTTCGGATGTCGACCAGCTGTAACCAAAAGTGTTCAAGTAGTATAGAAGATTATCCCACGCCTTGTGTTTTCTTTGAGTGCACACCAGCCAAATGTCTAGAAATACAAGTGGGATTTTAGGATCATCCATTCATTCCTTCATTTACCTATCGATTCATTCATTCATTCATTCATTCATTTATTCATTCATTCATTCATTCACATGTTGACTCATTCATTCATTCATTTATTCATTCATTCATTCATTCACATGTTGACTCATTCATTCATTTATTTATTCATTCATTCATTCATTCATTCACATGTTGACTCATTCATTCATTCATTCATTCATTCATTCACATGTTGACTCATTCATTCATTCATTCATTCACATGTTGACTCATTTATTTATTCATTCATTCATCCATCCATTCATTTATTCATCCATACATCAATTCATTTATTCATTTATTCATTTACCTATCGACTCATTTATTCATTTTACTCATCTCACGACATCAATTCATTTATTCATCCATACATCAATTCATTCATTCATTTACCTATCGACTTATTTATTCATTTTACTCATCTCACGACAAAAATTCATCCATTCGATTATGATCATTCATTCATTCATTCATTCATTCATTCATTCATTCATTTTTACAGTGATTTATCGTGGAACTATGGAACTATGACCTCTTTAAGTGCCCACTGCTAAGTTTTGTGGGAGAGACGACACGGAAACGCAGAGGAAGATGTGGGCCGCGCTATGATATATGAAAGGGCGGAAATTCTCCTCGGGGAATTTTGAAAATGACCACTTAAAAGTATCAGCTGCATCTAGAACAAAGTGATATACAAAACGTTTTTTCCCTAAAATTAAAAATTACCGTTTTTTTGGCATTCGGTTGTCATGATCTACAGTACTCTCGCGTACGATATTCAATACAGTAAGCTTTATTGACACTTTACTTCCCAAGAAGGGATCTTCCGTTCAATTTACAACTGATATAATTTACAAGATTTATAAGCCACAAATAGAAATATAAAATACAATTCAATATATAAACTTATTCGCCTTCAAACATAGTAACATATACAAGCTTTGCATCTAGAAGTATTAAATTTCTCGATAAATATAGATTATTATAATTAAATTTAAATTTTTGAAAATCCCAAATATATAGGCGGCACCAAATAGCCCATTTCCACCCCTGAAAAGGTACGAAATGCACGCTTTTCAGTTTCTCAAATTATCTTAATTTATTTTAAGGAATTTGAAACGGTATGCGTGTCCATAGCTGTGAAATGAACAAGCTGCGAAATGTAGAGCAAGAAAAAACGTCAAAGAAACACGAGGCGTGGTCGAGTGTCTACTTGACTTCTCGAGTGTTCTACAATTTATAAAGTGTTTATATCACAGTATAGACACACGCGGAAATTTTATATTGCTTTTGTAAAATATTTGTAAAACTTTTACTGAGACAATGTTATTCCTCTCATATAAACAAGGTAGCCAGCCAATCAGAGTGCTTGTAGTATCTCAAATATTGTTTATCTATTTGAATATATTTGTCCAGATATATATTAATGATATTACTTAATGCTCTATTATCACGATTTTCATCTGTTTGCAGATATGATTCCAATCTTCTTTTTTTTTTGGTACTAAATCTTGTAAGAACTTGAGTGCATGAACTTGAAGCACTTCTAAATGAGGAACTTCTCAATAAAAAATAAATGATAACCGTGGAGGAGGTTTTAAATCTGATAAAATTTCATCCTAATTTACATTAACTTTATCATTAATAGAATTCTTGAATTTTTTTTTTTTTAAAGCATGAAATAGAGTTGGAGTTTTTGAAGCCGTTCAATAAACTCACATTTCTTTTTTTTTATAATAAAAAAACTCGTTTTAAACTCGCATTTCTCAAGGCAGTTTTTACAGTACAGCTCTAAACTACGCCGTGGTTTCAAACCTGATAAAACACTGCTGCTCGTTTATAAATGAGTTTAACAACAGTACATAAAGAACATCCTTCACAATTAATATCAAAAGCATCTTGAAACTATCTTATCCTATCTTATAGTCTTATGATTTGTATCAATAAAATATTAATGTTAAAGTTTATGTAAGTTAGGATGAAATTTTATCAGATTTAAATCCTCCCCTTTTATCATTTCTTTTGTAATTCTTATTGAGAAGTTCCTCATTTAGAAGTGCTTTAAGTTGATGTACTCAAGTTCTTAGAAGACTTAGTAGCAAAAAAAATTAGATTGGAATCATATCGGTCTGCTTTAGCTAGTGATTCCGGCAAGGTCAGTCTCTTGCCAAGTTTATAAAACTTCCCTTTTAAAAACGCCTCGTGCTCAACAGGAACAATATTTTGTCAGATTTCTCATTTCCATAAACTCTGACGCCACAATGTCTGTGTGGTCCCTTTGTAAAAAGGATGGAGAACTATGCATGAAATATTTTAACCTTCCAGTATATTTTTGTAGGTTGTGTTGATATGCATGAAATATTTTAACCTTCCAGTATATTTTTGTAGGTTGTGTTGATATGCATGAAATATTTTAACCTTCCAGTACTGATTTTGTAGGTTGTGTTGATATTCATTTTAAGGACGTTCGCGGGCATTGATTCTGCGCATCCTTTCCGCGCGCGCCGTGGAACGCCTGGAGATTGCAACCTCGTTCCCAGGGCCTTTTTCCGCGGGGAGAAAGACCCTGGCATCGGCTAGTCGAATAATGATTCTGATCAGTGAATTCTTAATTTTGATTGGCTAGCGCATTCTTATGATTGCTTGAGTGAAATATACAATCTTCGGGAAACTAAAAAATACAGAAATGTAAAAATAAAAAATAAGTAACTTCAGGAAAAATTATACAAAGGATTTTTTGAAGATCTAGGGTTGAGAATAATTTAATTTTTCACAATTGAATAGCAGCAGTGCAGAGCGCAAAAGCTCAGGAAGTCAGCAACGATTTGTAAAATTAATTTGTGATAATACATGCATGGATATGAAGTAAAAAACTCAACACTTAATATACTAAGCGTTTTCGTTAAAAAAAATGTAAGGAAACAAACCTGAAATAAAATATGCATATTCAAATAAGTGTGAACCTCGTTCCCAGGGCGTTTTTCCGCGAGGGAGAAAAGACCCTGGCATCGGCTGGTGTTTTACACCCAGTATTTCTGTAAACGGAAACTGACTTTGTTTTTCTCTGAAAAGAAATTCATTTACCCTGCCTTGGTTATGTATTTTTTTGGGCCTTGTATTGTTGTGTAGCCGATTGCAGTTTACTTCGTAGTGAGTATGAAAACGAAAGTCGTTCATTTCAATAACTGAAAAATTAGTCACATTTCGGTATAAAAGCTAAAGCTATCGATTTCAGTTTTAAAATATGGATATTCTATGACTGCGTTTAATATCCAGGTTTGTTTCCTTAGCGTACATTTTTTTAACAAAAACTCTATTAATTTTGCAAATCGATCATGCCGGCTGACTTCCTGATCCTTTGCGCTCTGCTTTGCTGCTATTAAATTGTGAAAAATAAAATTATTCTCAACCCTAGATCTTGAAAAAATCCTTTGTATAATTTTTACTGAAGTAAGTTATTTTTCATTTTTACATTTTTACATTTCTGTATTTTTATTTAGTTTCCCGAAGATTGTAAATTTCATTCAAGCAATAATAAAGCGTTAGCCAATCAAAATTAAGTATTCACTTAGCCAATCAGAATCAATATTCGACCAGCCTATGCCAGGGTCTTTTCTCCTCACGGAAAAAGGAAACGAGGTTGGGAGATTGTTTCATTAAAGAAATCATCCAGGCGTTCCACGAAAACAAAATGGTGACCAAATATTGAAAGTTTGCGGTACAATATTTCGGAAACGAAGACGGTGACACCCAGTTTTTTCTTTCTTAAAATCAAGATATCAGTAAGTTATACAAAATATGCGAAGATAGAAAAATCGACATCACAGGGAAAAAATGACAGCACATAATTGGGGTTTGGACTTCACCAGTAGAAAGCTGCGTTTTTATTGGCCCCAGTTAGACAGCACCGCTATTGTTTGGTTAGGTTTAGGGCAACTGTTTGGAAAGACTCTATTGTTTTTCAAACCAATCCTAAACAATGTTTCGAATTGGTGAAGACTCGCCCCATAATTGAAAAAAAAATCGATCCTACACTAATTACACTTTACACTAATTTTTTCTGGCAACGCGCGAATTCAAAACTATTTAATTGCCATGTTTTTCTTTTATCCGATCTATTTTGTTAGTCTTTGTGTTAAATATAATAATATCCAATGGTAGACATAAGTGTGAGGCTTTCAACAACAATTTTCCAGTAATTATTAGCGTTTATTTGACATTATTAGGCATGAAAAAGCGCGCGGCATTTTCGTGAAAATGGTCAACATTCACCACACTTTATCTCGGAATCAAGCACGGTGACCCCAATTTTTTATTTCATATTTTAAACTCTTATATAACCAAGTTTTCTTATGCAAAGTTTCAAAAAAATGACATTAAAGCTTCAATTGCCCGCGAACAGGCACGTTTTATCAACCTGTAATGATTTTATTAATAACCCGGCTTTCGAGCTAATAATAGCCCATCATCAGGTTAAACAATGTCAAGGTTTAGTCTTTACGGCCCTCGGCTTTACATACGCGTAACGCAGCTGTTAAAATCTTATCTAAATATGTTTGCCAACTCTAGCCCACTATTAATATTCAAATTAACCTCTACTGAATTACCTGATGTTGTTACATTACACATAGCTCTTTTTATAGTGTACAGATTTTATAACAATCTTCTACTACCAGTATTTAACTAATTTGTACAGCTGTAAGTTCATTGGTCCATAGCTTCCTATATAGACAAAAAAACTATCCATGGCTTAATTAGGTAAAGCTAACATGCAAGACCACTCACTATACACTTATTTGAACTCATAAGATTCTAGCTATTACCAAATAAGTGGTCTATCACGAATCGTGCATTCTGATTGGCTACTCAACTAGTGGTCTATTAGTAATCGACCACTATAGTAGTTAAAATATTCGCCCTTTGGCCTCATTGGCTATTGTCTCGACCATGAAATCACCTGAAATCAACCCATCATTCACAAATATATATACTAAGATTTTGTAAGTATGTTATGTACATGTGTGCGTATAGCCTGATTTGCTAGAGCACTTACGATATCCATCATGGAATCAAATCAAATTGGTACTATGTAAGATGTAATAGTCATTATTTAGTGACTATTAGTCGTTATCATGAAAGATTTTGTATTTGATGTTTCTGGTTCAGTGATGCATGTAGTGACTAAATAATGACAAAATAGAAACTATTTTAAAAGCCTGGTTAATAATGACAAAATCGAAACTATCTTAAAAGCCTGGTTTTCACTAGCGAGGCAAGCGCAAGAGGCCTTATCAGTTTCGTCATGTAAACCGTTTAAAGCAGTGATAACGCAAGCGCAATATATCAAAAATGTTCCTTTTTTCTTACGTTTGCGCTTGTGCTTGCGCGTGGCACTAGTAAATAGTGTGTTTGCGCTTATTCACATCTCGTTTTCACTATGAAAGTAACCCTTGCGCTTGCGTTGCGTCGCTAGTGAAAACCAGGCTTTAGTTAGTTACTATGTTACAGCGGTTTTCAACTTTCTGCGAACTCAGTTCATGGTTAATCAGACAACGGATAATTCGACTTTATCTTCAGCCTCAGGTGCAGTGTTCGTTTGCACTATAAAATCATATTTTCCTGCGTCTTCTTTGTTCAAATCGTTCACCGTCAATGTAAAGACTCCTTTATTAGAATTCATAAACACTGATGACATATTGTACTTGTTGGATGGCTGTAAATCTTGTCCATCACGCGACCAATTATAGATTGTATGTGTACCCGGTGTATACTGAGTGCGCATAGTAAATGACACAGCGTTACCAAGGCTACCAGTAACTTTTCTGTTATGGGCTGAGGTAATCTCTGGTGGATTGACCGGCAATGGTTTAATAACGTCTGAAACATGGTAAATGTAATATAACAATGAGTTACATTGTAATTCCTATGGACTGCACTCTTTTTTACTGCTTTCTTTTCAAACCAATCTATGGCAAGGTGGGTGGGTGGCTTAGTAGGGGCCTTGTTAAAGTAGTAGGGGCCGATTAGTGGTCGATTGTTTTAGTGCTCCGTTTTACGGGTATTTAACGATACTTAAAGCTACACGGATGTGGGGTCACTGGGAATCAAATACTCTCCAATATGAAGTACTTCGTCCATTTAGGTTTTAACGTAGTTTATTCGAAGTCAATTATGGTATGGACTCACAATCAATAATACTCTTTTTACGAAGTTATCAATTCACTTTTACTGTAAAAGTACCACAAATAACAACTGTAATCCGAAACATCAGGAAGTACGCTTTCATCTGACCATGTGTACGCAATCATCTAACCGTTATCTATTAATCATTTTTCGTCCAATTTAACAATAGTCCCCTCCACAGTTCCCAGCGCCATCTTGAAAGGTAGCCGGGCCTTTGCATCGAAGCGAGACGAACGTAATGATAGAGACCTTTTAACACCTCAATTCACGTTGAGCTTGTAATGATAGAGACCTTTTAACACCTCGCGAGACAATTATTAAAGTGTCTCTATCCTTGCAAGCGTTCGTCTCACTTCGATGCAAAGGCCAGGCTACCTTTCAACATGGCGCAGGGAACTGTGAAGGGGACTATTTACTTACTATTTTGTGTAATGTAGAAGATCGAATGTGTTTCAGCTTTCCCTGCTCGATTATTACCTATACAAGTGTATATGTTTTGGTCGTCGTTCATTGATAGATTTTCAATAGTAAGCACCGTGGTATTGATGACGCTACCATCGGGTTTTACCCATTGAATGATAGGTCCTGGCCATCCAGCAGTAGCTTTACAAATTACAGATGCACTTGAACCGACCGGTTCATCGATATAGGGAGTATCTACTTCAACCACTGGAGCTTCTGTGAATATATAATGTTGCAATATGCCTATTATTATTTATACAGCTATTACAAGTGAGGATGTCCAAAAAAATACTTCGATCATCCAATCAAGAAATCAATCAATTTAACTTTCACGTGTCAGTCTGTATTTGACTTTTGACGGACAAATCGAGAGCACTAATCATAACAAATAGATAAATGTAATTATGAGAATGCAGTTGACTCTCTCGTGAGTGACTACCCTCGGACCAGAAAAAAGTGGTCACTTACGGGAGATGGTCGCTTACGAGACCCTTAACACAGGAAGCCCAAACAACAAGAACCCTAACCATGCGTAATTTGTAACACGTCCGGACATATGTCTAAAGATGTTTTAGGTATTGTTTTCCAAAAATCAACAGGGTAATGACTCGGAATGGTCGCTTACGAGAGAGGAAAAACAATGAAAAAGTTCAAAAATTGATCCCTGAAGGTGGTTGCTGTCGTTTATCAGAGTGGTCGTTTACGAGAGAAATTTATAACAGAGTTTATATGGGAAACAAAACGGGACATTTAAATAGTGGTCGCTTACGAGAGTGGTCGCTTACGAGAGAGATATATTACAGAGTTTATATGGGAAACAAAACGGGACATTGAAATAGTGGTCGCTTTAATACGAGAGATGGTCGCTACCGAGGGTGGTTGAGTCAACTGCATACATTATAGTCATGATGTTAACCCTGCATCGAGTCGTGTTAGCATATTTCATCAACCAGGGGTCGGTTGTACGAAAGGTGGATAAAGTTATCCACGGATAAAAGTTATCCACTGCATAGGTTTTTTATAGATTTTATCCACTGGATAAGGATTTATCCGGTGGATAGCGCTATTCACCCTTCGTACAACGGGCCCCAGAGCTATACTCACCATCAACACGCAGATGATACGACGTACTGACGTTTGGACGGTTTTCACGCCATGCTGAACATTGATACACTCCGTCTGTATCCGTCGTGTTGACGTTCTGTAGATATACAGTAGAGAACAAGACAAAGCCATGGGCATCTTTCTTTGTGTGAACTAAGTCGTCGGTGATTGAATTATTATCTTTAAACCATTTTATTCCTTTCATTACACCTTGTTCTGTTGTTGTACAATTTAACATGACGTTACTACCCTGGATGATAAAGGTCACGTCGTTCGTGTTGGTTGTCATGGAGATTACTAGGGGATTTGCACGCATCACTCCCGCAACTGAAATGGATAAGAACCGTTAGCTACAACATCATTTTCGTGATCGTGATCGTGAATCTTACCTTACAGAACTATGTTTACGTCATTCTAGTTAGTGCAAGGTACCAATTAGTTTTTCAGTATATTATAAAGAAGAAATCGAACGATCTTTTCGTACAATTTGTAATTACAGTGCGACGCGCAAAAGTATGACCACTATATTCGCATACTTCTATGCACGGACTTTATGCTGCGAAACGAGTTATTACACACCTTATTCGGTAAAATCAGACAACTTCACTTCAAATGTGTCTGTTTAAACTCCCGTGCATAGAAGTATGCGAATACATTAAATGTGGTCATACTTTTGCGCGTCGCGCTGTAATAGATACTATAGCCAAGTCAGTAAAATTATTGATGTAGCTACTTGCTTTTCAATTAGCCAATCTATGACAAGATATGTGGGGATGGTCAAAAGACCAGAGAGGGAGAGGAGAAGCAGCCCCTAGAATATGAATTGTTTATTCTAAAAGAACGTCGCTATACCTGGGTCGGCTCTGAGCACGGGAACTGCCTCTGTGGTGCTGTCCAGAAAACTCGCCAGAACTGCTACTGAAATAAACAAAATTCGCAGATTAAATGCTATAGGTGTTATATTATATTAGGTGTTATGTTATATTATATTACAATGAGACTCGTGTTATGCTTTTTTTTCTAGATGGGCTTCCTGTGGTGAGCCTAACACAGAAGGGTATAGAGACACCGTACCTATAGATGTCAGGCCCTCTGGGGATGGGGAGGCGGAGGGGATTGGGGAGAGGATTGAAACATACATGCCAATATCAAAACAACAACAAAATCGGAAAAGAAAAATATTCATTCCTGCAGTTAATTCTTTCCGCTTCTTTTTGTGGTGTAAAAGTAGGAAAAACAGAAACGATAAGAAAAACCAACTGACGATGAAAAATGTCTTTTCGCCTATAGTATCACTCGTGTTGAGACAAAACCTTTGGTGGATTATTTTTTTTATATATATAAGGCCTTATCATGGAAATGGTTGTGCGTGCTCAGTTAAAAAACTACCTCCACTCATCGTGGTTTATAGTCCACTTGACCTCGTGATGACAGCTAGCATGTACTTGAATACCCTATCAACCCCCTCACACAAGCTAAACTGCATAGGGAACATACCATTATAAAACGCGGACGTGCAGAATTGGGGGTGAGAACGAGAAGGGAGGAGGGGAGAGGAAAATCACTACTTTTCCTCTCCCCCATTCTCGCTCCCAATCCCCTCACGTCCGCGTTCTATACTGAAAAAGCTGGTTTCCTCGGAATCCGGTGGGAAAAATATGGATTTCTCGCAGTCAAATGTCAAGAAGCGCTTTACGTTTACGTATGCATGCGTTTGACCTTTCAGTCAACACTTAGTAATGAAATCACGATAAGTGACACTGATTCCCATCAAAAAAACCCTGTGTCATGTCCTTTCTGCAGTTAAATAAAAAAGCCATCCCATAAACACTGTAAATATATCAGTACTTTTGTATATATTTTTTTGGCATAAGCCGGTATTAATAAATAAATCCAGTAAATATATGGAATTGAAAATTCCAGCGTTTCCGGGTATTGAGCTCGGTAAATTGGATCTTTCAGGAAATTGTTGATAGTTAGAACGTGATAATGATCAATAATAACGTTGTTTATTGATGTAAAATAGACCGATTTATATGCTTTATTTCCTTCTAAGTAGGAACGACATGAGGAAACACCATGTAATTAATTAATGATTAGTAAAAGTAGTTAATCGCCTACAATGCCGCCCTCATTTAAAGTGCATATGACATGAAATATTTTGTGGTCGTTTCTAGAAGAAGGATAGGTGCTAAATACGATTCCGATATCGAAATCACGATTAAAAGAACCAAGAACCATTTTATATGGTGGTATAGGGTTAGCGTTGCAAACAAAATGACATCACAAAGCCTAGTCACATGTTCATTTCGTCGCGCACTGAAGGCGTTTTTCAAAGCATATAGCATGATTAATGAAAACATATTTTTAAGCGCTATTTTCGTTTTGAAATTGTGCTATATGCCTTGAAAAATGACCAAAAATCTTGCAGCACTAACTTAGAAACCACTAGTTTAAGCTGTATATTGAAAATACAAACAAACGCTTACGTACCAGCTACTAAGATCTTAAGTACAACCATTATCATCTTCAGGTTTCTCTTGAAGTAGGACTTTGATCAAGGCTTGTCTAGTCTCTTGTGCTTCAACGAGCTAGTAGTGTCTAACACTGCCGAGGCAGAACGAGACCTCTTATATAAGCTTAATTAGTGAGGGTTATGCTGTGAAATTTAATCCACATCAAACATGTTTCACGTGGGAGGAGAATGGGAAAGGACAAGGAGATATAGAAATAAATATAATAGCACAAGACAATGAAATTGTTTAGCAGCTGGATATCAATACTGCATGAGGTAAAATGCCAGCTTTGTTCAAATTTCTTCCACATATAGGACAACATTTCCTACATGTTTAGTAAATAAATAAAAGAGCTTAACAGTTTCTCAATGGTGTGCCGATGCAAGAAATTCTACACTTTAGTGTCCGGGTGTTGTATAATTACTGTTCCGGGCATTCTAGAATCTTACAATGTAAGGAAATACTTGAATACTTTTTCAAACACTGTACTTACAAGTGCTCCAACGCCGCCTACACGGCTTATCTGAAGTATGAGGTCACAATACTGGACCACATGCACCGGACGCCCGATGATTTTCCCCAGTGGAGGAATTCCTGTCTTTTTAAAAATTTGTTTGAATATACAGCAGATTTTCTTTCCACCTTTCCTATTTTTTTTTCTTGCTTTTGTAAATTAATAGAATGATCAATTTCGTAATTTGTGAAGTTATTTTGATTCTATATTTTTCCCATGATGCATTTTGCATCAAATGGTAGTATCTGGTAGCGAAGGATGTTATAACTTCCCAGGGCCCAGTTGTTCAAAGCCAGTTTAGTGTTAATCCTGGGTTAACTCTATAGTTTTTCTTTAGAGTTAACCCAGGATTAGCGTTAATCTAGCTTTGAACAACCGGCCCCAGGAGGAGATTTAATTATCAAAGGGTAGAACATTGTCTATATGTGGAATTGCTTTGTAGTCGTGCTCATCATGCATCAATCTTTTTTTTTCTATTTGGATTATCAGTCAATGAATGAATTATCTCTGAAATAGCTTTAAGCGACCAAAACACTTAAATGGCTTTGGATTCACTCTGACCACTAAAATGTCAGTAAGTGTTTGCTTTATTAATCACTTTGCTATTTTATATTATATTTTGATATTTTCTCTTGTAAAATAATTATTTGTCTTTCATACTTAATTAAATCGTTTATTCCATATTGTTTTTCTATGTTGTAAGAGCATTGAGAGTGTACGTGATGCTCTCAGAATTGAATTATTTTTATTGCTATCCATTTGTCTCTCAGAAGTAACTAACTAACATGACTCCACTTCTAAGGGTCATTTCTATACATGTCTTTGCTACTAAAAACAAACTTAACTCCGTGCCGAGAACATCACACAGTCGTTTCTTCTAGAGGTTGAAATCAACAAAGTTTTAGCATTCTTTTCAGATTCATGCGTACATTTTATAGGCCCTGTTAGGGTTTTAGGATTATGGATTATTAGGGGTTTTGAGAGCAGGGATATGGATTATTAACCCAAATGTTTAAGGATTATGGATTATTTTTGCAGCATTTAGGACCAATTGAGGATTTAGGATTACTCGTTTGAAATTTACAATTTAGGATTACCGATTATTTATGAACTTCAATCAGGATTATGGATTATTCAGACCCCCCCCCCCCCCCCCTAACAGGGCCTCACCTTAGAGCTCATTTCTTTTATCATCATTCGATCTCTGGATAACATATGCTGCAAGGCAAGTAAGACCGTGTTACGTATTGTTTCCAACGGCAGTGATTAGCAGTGATTTTATTGACAGGGAGTTTACATTATGAATCAATGCGAAGATTTAGCCAGGGTAAAGTCCAGGGGGGGGGGGGGGTTCTCCCTTAGAAAATGGATAGGGGTGCTCGACGGACGGTTTTGAAAATGACCCTAAAAGGTACGCATAAATAATACTGATTTCAGACCCTAAAAGGTACGACCACCTTAAAAATTTTTCAATATGAATAAACTTAAGTTCGAAAACTAACCCTAAAAGATACGGTGCCAGTTCAAGACCCTAAAAGGTACGCGAGGGTCTTATTTTCGACCCTAAAAGGTCCCTCGAGCACCCCTATTCATTTTCTAAGGGAGTCCCCCCCCTGTGGTAAAGTCTGCTAGATCCAGATGCGAGGGAGACTAGGACGAGATGACTAACACTAACTGCTATGAATGTCCTGAGAAGGCATTTTGAAAACCTAAAACCTATGCATGTCAGGAATCTTTTTGCAATTGCTTCAAAATCACGGAGATCACCATTAATTGAGTGAACTTTGACTGTGATAAAGAAGTTGAAGAATGTTATTGATGAGTCATTAATGGTCATTTTTTAGGATCATGGCGTAAGACTCTGTTTTTCTGCTGGTTATTTCCTTGTCAGGTCACTTTACTACCTTCCCTTCTGTAACCTTCCCCTTCCTCCTGTAACAGGCTCCCTGGTGTACCGAATACAATAAGCATTATCTTATACTTAGCATTTGTATAACGTGCGCTTTAAATTAATCAAATTGCGGGCCGTGACCGGAAATTGCCCTATTCACTATGATGACGTCACGGTTTGTTTACAAGGACAAGCCGATCGTAAAGATGAAGACTAAATCTTTTTTAATGTACATCTTTGGCTATCTCATAAACTGGGTATTAATTTTAGTTTTTAACATGTTTATGACCCTCTGCGAGCTGGTTAATGAGATATAAATATATAAGAGTGAATGGTCTGATCCCAGGTGTAATCGATGTAGATGAGGCATGATCGTCCCGGACGATCATGCCTCATCTACATATAAATATATGTAACACGTCATAGAAAAATAACAATAATTATTAATATTGTAGTAAACATGGCAAGTATCCAGTATTTTGCACGAAATATTGCAATACGGCTTTAGGTAACCTTGACTTTTCAAATATTTCTTCCCTCCTCCGCATAAATATAATTTTTTTATTATTGCACAACGTGCCCATCAGTGTTTGGTGACTATAGACACGAACACTCACCATGATAACTTGATGAAATATATCCTTTAAATATTCACCTTTATTCACCTCAGTCATGGTTGGAGACTGAAGCTGTTACGGACCTTACCGTTTACGTCTATTAAGGCCCGAGCAAACGGAAAACTCCGATTCAACATTCACAGAACAAAAGAAATGTCGAATGGATGTTGAATGGATGTTGAAGCAAAGTTTAAACGTGTTTAAACCCCGGGGGGGGGGGGGGGGGGGGTTCTCCCTTTATCCAAGTGGTAGGGGTGATCGGCGTACCTTTTAGGGTTAAAATATTTCCAGTGCGTTTTTACTCTGCTTTATTTGTATCTGAGCGTACCTTTTAGGGGTCATTTTCAAAATCTCCGCCGATCACCCCTACCACTTGGACAAAGGGAGTACCCCCCCCCCCCCGGGGTTTAAACTCTTTCATCATCAATTCAACATTGATTCAACACGTTTCAACAATGTTGACTGAAAAGGTGGGCAAACAGCTTCAACATTGTCATTCAACAAAATCGAACGAATGTTGAAGCCAATGTTGAGAATCGTTTGCCCGGGCCCTTATGCTTTATCATATCATTGTGTGTGTACCGGATGAGCATAGAAACAAAGAATGCTCATCATACAGTACCAACCACTGTTCACGTTGTATTTTTTATTGTTCCCTCTGCTTATGCTTTATCATGTCATTGTGTGTGTACCGGACGAGCATAGAAACAAAGAATGCTCATACAGTGCCAAACCACTGTTCACGTTGTATTTTTTTATTCTCCCCTCTGCTTATGCTTTATCATGTCATTATGTGTGTACCGGAAGAGCAAAGAAACAAAGAATGCCCATACAGTTTCTTTTTATTGTCTCCTCTTCTTATGTACTAGCTGGATACGTTATGGTTTCTAGCCTTTTTGGTCTTAAACAAGGAATGCAGTTTACCCAAAATGGAGAAATTATTAAAAATTATTAAAACAGGATCTAGAAGTCTGAAAAAGGTAGGTTTCATATTGTGTGTGCCTGATTGTACTGATCGATTAAAAGGAATTAAAGCGCTTCACTATATATGCAAACATACAACAAATAGGGTGCATTGTTTTCTTGAATAACTACTAGTATAGCTCTAGAGCTAGTGCCTTGGTTTTTATCATGGTTTTTACAAACCATATGGAGTATTCCCATCCCCCGTGGGCATATAGTTCGTATGCTTATGTGAGCGTATAAAAATGCCCTAAGGAAGTCGGTGATGGTTAACTGTAATTAAGTTTTTCCAAAGTCCTATCAGTTTAATATTTTTTATTTGTTTTCTTTATTTCCTTTACAATTTCCATTTTTATCAGGGCTTCAGTTAATAATTGAGTCACCCTGTTTAAATGAAGAAATCTATCTAACATTTGCGAACATTTTTTCATTACAGCAGTTCTCAGTCACACGTGCACCGCTCGCATAAAAAGCACCGCTATAAAACGTGAAGTTGGTGGACGTCAATCAAACTGTGTTTACAAGACGCATGGTGTTTTTACTTCAGTCGGGTTGCGAAACATGTCTGAATTCCTACAACAAACTCTTCGTCTGATTGCTGTAATTCTTTATTGTCATACTCCTGTTTTTGTTTTATGAAGCAGCTGCAATAGTTTCTGTCTTCACGCAAAAATTATTCCCGCCAAAAACACTACAGTGTATATATAGAGAAAACTACTTCTTTTCTAGATTATCATTTAGATTAAAGCAGTATCAGGTGGCATGTTTTATTGAAATTGTTGAAATTTGCATTTAACAACACTGCAGCTGTTTGTGATGGAACTGATAACTATTTTTGTCTTTATGTCACTATTCTTGTTTATATTCAGTATTATATGTTTAACGATCATTATTAAAACATGTTTTAGTAATGGGCTCCTGTTTATTTACATTATTTGATCCATTCATTCATTCGATTTCTCTCATTTATTCATTCATTTATCCACCCATCCATCTATTTATTCATTCATTCATTCTTTCATTTATTCATTCATTCATGCATTCATCGTTCCATCCATCCAACCATTCATTTACTATCCAGTCATCTATTTATTCATTCATTCTTTCATCCACCCATCCATCCATCCATCCATCCATCCATCCATCCATCCATTCATCCATTAATTAATTAATTCATCCATTAATTCATTCATTCATTCATTCATCCATCCATCCATCCATCCATCCATCCATCCATCCATCCATCCATCCATCCATCCATCCATCCATCCATCCATCCATCCATCCATCCATCCATCCATCCATCCATCCATTCATTCATTCATTTATTCATTCATTCATTCATTCATTCATTCATTCATTCATTCATCCATCCATCCATTCATTCATTCAAGACCACACGAGTTATAACATCCGCTGAAAAAGGTCATATTCATTCTACTTGGTTTATATGTACTATTTTGTTATGGTCTCCAAGGGATTCGCCTACAACAACTGGTATTTTCATTTATGGTATTATGGCTACTTGTTTTATTGTAATTGGCTGTTTTATGTACTCACTGCTATCTTATCTATTATATCTGTAGTTTTTGAACATTGTTATCGATAATCTCTAGTCAAGTAGGAGTGCAAAAAACCTATATGACAGGTGCTCTCCGTCGCATTAAGATCGATTATAAGCTACACATTACAGCATTGATTACAGCCACATTACCTACGGAAACAATAGACGATTTTCATAAATGGCGACATGCGCACAGAAACGAGGCTGGTAAACAAACATTGAACTAAAATGGCCGCCGCTCGGAGAAACCTCACTCGGTGAACTCGAGATTAAAAGTTGACTTTTGAGTTGTTTCGGTCTTTTTGAACAAAAAAAAGTAAAACTGCTCACCTTAAACTCGGTTTTCATTGTCATGTGGTTCTTGTAATTTGAGAAAAATTCTGATACCAGTACCATAGATGATGGTGTTTGGACTTTAAGCTCAGTACAGTCAATAATAACTCTACAATTTGGGTACTTCTCCTTGAATAATTCAGGCATGTTCAAATCAATAGTAGCTCTGTCTGGCCAAATATTTAAAGAGCCAAGTCTCAAGTAAAAATAATTACTCCGTGTTATTATTATCCTGCATACAGTTGATGTGGAAACATTAAAAAGATGGGCTAGGTGTCTCTCTCTAAATCCCTGTCATACTCTGCACAAAAACAGAAAAAACTCGGTCTTGTCTCCCTTATTTACAACGAATATTTTGTGAAATTTCATCATCATCTTCATCTATATCTAATTCTCTCATTTGCTCATTGGCTTGATGGACTGAAGATTTCCAGTACACAATATTTTCACTGTTAAGTCCAGGATTGAGAAAATCAAAGCATTTATCAAGGACGTCTGATCTTGAAAAAGAAGTGTAAAATCTAATGTCCCTAGAATTCATTTTGAATCGTTTCAAAGTGCTTTAAAATCATTTTATGTACAGGCAGCTATTTAAATGAAAATATTTCAGTTACGCAATTTTATGATAGGTTAGTGTCGGATTCGTTGATATTTGTATTAAAACAGCTGCGATAAAAATGCACGATAACTAGCATTTAGAATAGCGTTAGAAAATGTGCAATAACTAGCTGTTAAAATGGTGTCACTTTTTCCTTTTTTACTGAGAAATAACTGTTGATTATAAAATAGCGTTGGCTTCCAAGTTATCTGTAAGGTCGGATCGCGATAACTAGCTAGTGGTTAAAATAATGTCGCGTGGCTCGTATTTGTAAGAAATAACTGAAGTTTAACTAGCTGTTAAAAAAGTGTGGGCTGCGTCGGATTTGAAGAATAAGTTGAATTAAAAAAGGAGAGTGGTGCTCACTAACGTATCTGACGTTAATCCCCTAAGAAAGAACTAATATAAAAAACGCCATTGAGCACCACTTCTACCGCGCTTCAAAGTGATTATAGCTGTTAATTATTAATGATGGGTGGCACTTCTACATTATTTGCCGACAAATTTCCTCTAACGCTTTTGGGGAGAAAAATGATGGGTTTTTAGTACGTACTAGATTTCTTGGCGAAGGGAAGATTAGGGGGGGGGTGGGGGGGGGGGGGGGTGGGGGACACTGGTTGGAAGGACCCCTTAAAGATACCAGAGGTCTTTATAAAAGGGCGTGGCATAAAAAAGCGTACTCTAAATATTAAGAAATATCTAAATTCTAAATGTCAATTTACCATCACTATAAAACATACCAAATTTGTGATTTTTACCCCTTCGAGATAGAACATGTATACCCGATACTTTTACCCCTGAGCCCTAGCTCCTAAATAATTAAATAATTAAACAAATAACCAACCAACCAACCAACCAACCAACCAACCAACCAACCAACCAACCAACCAACCAACCAACCAACCAACCAACCAACCAACCAACCAACCAACCAACCAACCAACCAACCAACCAACCAACAAACCAACAAACAAACAAACAAACAAACAAAAAACAAACAAACAAACAAACAAACAAAAAAACTGATAAATAAATAATAACTTATAGTTAAGAATTAATCAAAATTCATTATAAATATTCATTATTTAAGAAAATGTTATGGTAAGTAAATAATTCACTATTTGTAAATTAATTGCTTTACATGGAAAAATGAATATTCAAGAATGACTCAGTGATCTAAATTTGGTTAAAATTGGTCGGCAGACATCAGCAACTTGTGTATGATGTTTTATGAAAGATTTCTAAGACGGATTTTCATTTTGATTAAATATTATACAAGGAATTTGCCATTAAATTGATCCAATCTAATTTTACTAAGGCTAAGGTTGTCAAGGCAAAAAGTCAATACATTACCAGAAGGTGATAATGTTAAGCGGTTGTCAAGGCAACAAGTCAATCCATTGCTAAAAGGTGATAATGTTAAGTGGTTGTCAAGGCAACAAGTCAATCCATTTCTAAAAGGTGATAATGTTAAGCGGTTGTCAAGGCGACAAGTCAATACATTACCAGAAGGTGATAATGTTAAGCGGTTGTCAAGGCAACAAGTCAATCCATTACCAGAAGGTGATAATGTTAAGGTTGTCAAGGCAACAAGTCAATCCATTACCAGAAGGTGATAATGTTAAGGTTGTCAAGGCAACAAGTCAATCCATTACTAGAAGGTGATAATGTTAAGGTTGTCAAGGCAACAAGTGAATCCATTACTAAAAGGTGATAATGTTAAGGTTGTCAAGGCAACAAGTCAATCAATTACCAGAAGGTGATAATGTTAAGGTTGTCAAGGCGACAAGTCAATCCATTACTAAAAGGTGATAATGTTAAGGTTGTCAAGGCAACAAGTCAATCCATTACCAGAAGGTGATAATGTTACGGTTGTCAAGGCAACAAGTCAATCCATTACCAGAAGGTGATAATGTTAAGGTTGTCAAGGCGACAAGTCAATCCATTACCAAAAGGTGATAATGTTAAGGTTGTCCAGGCGACAAGTCAATCCATTACTAAAAGGTGATAATGTTAAAGTTGTCAAGGCGACAAGTCAATCCATTACCAGAAGGTTGATTATCAATAATATGAAAGTTACACTACCAACAATCCCTTGGACCGATGAACCAATTGCTATGGACAACCTCTTAAAACCAGGCGTACGATACTAAATAATAGGCAGTCTTTATATATATTAATATCATTAGTATGGAATATTTTAATTACTGCATGCGTGAGCGTACGGTTAGCATTTTCAATTTATTGTGGTGGCAATTAATGCATTGATCACAGCCTCCCACGTTTCGACATTGTCATGATTAGATTCCGTACTTGTTAAACGGCCATATAGTAATAACAAGAACATAATCAACATGAAGAAAGGAAAGAGCGAAATGCTTTTTACGATGCTATTAGGTAAGACATTCACGGTATGTGGGTTTTATTTCAAAAAAAGAGACATCCATTTTTATGTTAAACTGTATGTTTTTTATGTAATATATATTTGGCGTCGGTTAGAGTGACATTTACACTTCCCCCGGTTAGAGATCATTATTATTCTATTTTTGATAATTCACAAACCAGAAAATGATCGAGAAATATTTGAAAAAAACCAATATTTTTAAAAAGATTTGCATTCTAGCGAAGTATCGTTGCGAGCTACAGTGTATTGTATTTTTTTCTCATCATGATTTTGCATATACAAATACAAGAACTTCTATAGCTGTGTATGATTCAAAGCTCAATTTATTGCGCGTGTTTTTTTACACGTTAGAAATCTTAATATATCTTACAATAAATCGAAAACCTGACATTAGGTAACTTGCGATGGACTTACATCCCAACCAAGAGGAGTAGAAATACTCGTTTCATGCTACAAAAACGTCACTAAACCTATAAGCCATTGAGCTTCTTCAGTTACACTGAATTGGAAAATACTTTATCTTAACCCAAGGCTAGACTCTTTTTTTTAGCTGACCGATTTAGTTCGTAAAAATGTCAAGATACACGGTCATTAACACTATTTAACACTGAGTCATTAAGTTATATTATCGTGGGCTGCGCATTTCAATAATGTCACCGATGGAAAAGTCCACAACTAACAGGTCAACTTACATATTAATAGCCTGCATAGCTGGCCCTGGGGGATTGGGGAGAGAGGCGGAGGGATTGGGGAGGGGAGGGGAGGGGAGGGGAAGAGAAGGAAAGGAGGGCCTGCCCGCAAGGCCATGTATTTTACATGCTTACGGTCGCTGGCGACCGTAAACGCTGATTGGCTTATTCTTGACAAATGATTGACAGATATTGGGATAGGTCATGACGAAAACCAGAACACACATTCATTCAGCTTCTTTGCTTGTAAACATGGTAAATGTTTATATATAGTTTTGGTAGTGAACGGCGAGTATTATTCAACTTTCAAGTAAGGTAAATTCTTTTGGCCTGACGACAGCCAATCTATCCGATGAAGCGGTATGCTTTTATAATATTAGGTCCAGCGAGATTTCTCGACGAGCTGAAACTCTTTCAATGTTCCTCAATGTAAGCTACATTTATTTCCACACTTTGTTCCAAGCTAGAGTGGAATAATATAGTTATCGTTTGAAGATGAAACATCGGACTTATCAGCTTTCTTGGTGAATGAATTCGAACTGGTTTTATTGTTGTATCACATGCAGCCGTTGATTATGCCATGAAGGTTCGAATTACAACCGTCTCTGTGTTCTATAAATCGCTCGTAAAACCTGATTTTATTTTTACTTGAATTAAAATCAATTATCCCATGTTGTTCTTTGAATGTTAGATTTTCTATGAGGGTAACTGTTTTCACAAGAAATGGCGAATTCAAAGTTAAACTACCAACGTACAAACAAGGCCAGTTAGTATCAAGCTGAGAAGTTCTGGTAAGCCCTTACTTCCGGTGCGCTATTTTTAGTAGTGGGCGGTTAACTGAATAAGACAGCCTTGCGGGCAGGCTCTCCCTTCCTTCTCCCCCCCCCCCCCCCCCTCCCTCCCCTCCCCTCCCCTCTCCCCTTTCCCCAGAGAGCCAGGCTACGCAGGCTAACATATTAAACAAGCATGCAACTCACAATCTCGCCAAAATCTATTAGTTTAATTAAAAGTCAAAGGTAATTTTTTTTCAAATGAAGACCAAAAATAATATACAAAATGATTTTGTTTACATATTAATAAAGGCTAAAATGGTATGCCTGTAGGTTTTGACGTTTGGCTTAGCTTTAATTTGTAGCATCATTAAACTTTTTCCCTAATTATCACAATTAATATTTCAAATTATTCAGTTAGTAATAACCAGTGTAAAAACGGCAAACAAAATATTTCAAACTGATTATTGATTAGTGTGTGTAACGTTTCGAATTTCCACTGTCGTATACTAATATGCAGACGTCGAATAACCCTGTTACCCGCAACAAAGAACAAGTCGGAACATTTCTTCTTTGGAATCTATAGATATAACGAGACGAATTGGACCTTATGTGATCACTCACTTTGAAGAACATTATCGAGAAAAAACCGGGGGCGTAAGAGTTTGCGGTAAAAAACGTTTTTTTTTTACGGTGAAAATGTATCATGCAGATCCATTCCCTTCCAGTTGTTTTGTTTTGGTCAATTTTGGTTGCAGTTTTAAGTAAACTTTGATGCTGTTTGCGGCTTTCCCTGCTCTTTTAATTTAGTATGAGGCAGAATATGAGTTAGGTTGTTGGGCTTTGAGTGTGTGGTTTTTATTTTTATCTCAACAGTTTCCTTGTTGAACTAAATGAAATTTGATACAGATCTATATCTGTTTTCGACAAACGCTCAGAAACAAACACTAATAAAGTACATGCAAGATAATCTGTACCGCGTCGGATAGAGACATCAAAAAAACTATCGTCCCTCGTCATTATGTGTACCAACGAAAATGACCCTGCATGGAGCCGGCATGCGGCTCCGTGGCCAAAAAAAACCCCTATAGTGTGAAGAGACTTTTAGCAGTTTAATATCAGGGAGCATAAAAGGTCTGCACCCACGACAAGATTTGTTTTTAGTGAAATCGTTGGTAGACACGGGGGAGCAAAATGAACCCGGCCAGCATCGACCTTGCACGAATTTGACCGTTAATTTGTCAATTCATCGTCAATTCATTATTTCATTTTTAATCAAGCAAATATATATGTAGATTCTTGTCTGTGGGATTGATGAACTCAATAGAATGACCGCCTACTACCAACCATCAACATGTTTAGCTTAGTTCATCGCTGAGTTGGTGCAGCAGTTTATGGGTGTGAATCCCCTTGAAGCTTCAAAGGTTCTCTCGAGTTATTCCTATGGAGTAGACCTTTCTCATTTGGAAATGCACTGCAAACCTTACTCTCACTCAATAAATACAAATGTTCATATGAGGGCCACAGGTTTGTAGGTCTTTGACTATTTAGTGTCACCCTCGTGAAATAGAGAGTTTACTTACTTACTTATTTACTTACATGTATTTACGGCGTGGATCACCACCGTCAATTCATGGTTTAAAAAGATCCGCCAATCCATTATGGACTTAAATATTTAATCTGTTCTTTTATCTAATGTCATTTATTTTTTTCCTATTTGGACTACATTATCTATACAATCTATTTTATAGTCAGATGTGTGGGGTTTATCTGATAAAATAAAATAATCTATTTTTAAATACCCATCAGACAGCGCATGCAGGTGTTTCCAAAAATAACAATTTTAATTTTAATGTTAATTATTTATCCGCCAATTTCAATTTTTTCTTTAGAGATCTTAATACCCTTGTTTGTTCTCGTGGTATTGAGCATCAATGGTATATGTCATTAATTACTAGATGTCATATATTTTTTACTTCTTAATAATAACCTGTTCTCTCCAGCTCAGCTCCTTTTGTTAAAAGCATCAAGACTTTGTATAGTATTTCTCGATATTATCATTATTATTTTTTTATTAACGATAAGGTTTTGGTAAAAGCATCGAAACTACGAAATGACGATGACGATCACGATGACGATGACGATCACGATACTAAAAGTAAAACGGTTGTTATCAATTTCAGTTGCTGGAGTGACGCGTGCAAATCCCCTAGTTATCTCCATGACAACCAAAACGAACGACGTGACCTTTATCATCCAGGGTTGTAACGTCATGTTAAACTGTACAACAACAGAACAAGATGGAATGAAAGGAATAAAATGGTTTAAAGATAATAATTCAATCACCGACGACATAGTTCACACAAAGAAAGATGCCCATGGCTTTGTCTTGTTCTCTACTGTATATCTACAGAACGTCAACACGACGGATACAGACGGAGTGTATCAATGTTCAGCATGGCGTGAAAACCGTCCGAACGTCAGTACGTCGTATCATCTGCGTGTTGATGGTGAGTATAGCTCTGGTTGATGAAATATGCTAACAGATACAGATGGTGATAATCACTCACCAATTATGTTGAAAATGTAGTCGCTATAGGCGACTTTCATAAATGGCCGCCACTAACCATTCTAATTTTTTAAATTGATGTTTTAAGAAAAAGATAGCTATTGAAGCAATAAACGAGCAATTTCCGTGGTTTATCAGCGAAATAAACCACGCGGGATGTTGGGAGAACACAAAAAAAGGCCTAAGAATATCTTGAGCCTCCGGGCGAGAGATTTTCGGCCAATTAACATCCCAAGTGGTTTATTACACCGATAAACCACGGAAATTGCTCGTTTATTGCTTTTATAATATAGAAAGTGTTTCAAAAACGAAATAAAAACGAATTAAAAGAAGTTATTTTTTTTTTCATTTTGCTGATGAACAAATCAATTCTCCTGAGAATTCTCAACCATCCAATCAAATTGTTGTTATATTATTATTATATTAAAATATTACATTCTTTTTAAAATTTTTGAGAGAATATGGTAGATACAAGTGGAGAATGCCTCAAATCAAAGCTCTATGGATCAATGTAGCTTGCAAGCTAATGAAACGATCGAGTTTGTTGTCAATAACATGTTTGTTGGCCGGTTCTTGTTGGGAAATCCCCGATGATTTTGGTCGTAATAATGATGGATTTATTGACTAACAAACAAATCTAGACATCGTTTAACCTCAAGCAGATGATATTTACTCACTACTGACATCGACATTATGTGGCTGGTTTGAGTTGAGGATTGCTTGGACATTTTTCAATCAATTTAGATTCACCGCTAAATTCGGACAAAGAGAAATCGCCATCATAGTCAGGTAATCCTGCTTTGAATAAAAAAAGATATATTCGCCGTTGGTCAGTTATTAAATAAATGCATTGATGAATACTTAAGATATTGACTATAGTTATATCGTAAAGCATCTGTTTTTGCAAGCTTATTAATTGAAGTGGATAATTTGTGTGCTAATTTTTGTCCGTTGGATGCCGTGTCATTCGCTTGGTTTGCATTGTGAAATTTAACTTCACTTTCTTCACTGAACAGATATCTTACTTTATCCTTTGACATCAATAACCTAATTAGGCTGCTTTTTTGTACATTTTTCTTGCTGTTTTGTAACGTCTACGCGTATTTTATGCCTCCAGCGTAGCGTATTAAGGTAGTTCCGGACTCTTGCTAATGCGTATCTATTTCGCGCATCTCGTTTTTCATCATTTATTTGCGTTTTTTTGAAAATTTATCTAAATAATATTTTAATAGGAATCCTTATCAATAACTTAAAGTAATATGTAATTTCATGCAACTTTGGAGGTAAAATGGGACATTTTTCGAAACATGCTCAGATTTTCACTACCTGACGTGGTCGCTGTCAAAACAACAAATTTACAACTTTGTAAAAATGAATAGATAAAATATAATTTTGAAGTCTTTAGTCATAAAACTAATACAAAATAGGTTTTAGGGTTTCTGGAGATGACAAGGATAATTTGACAAGTTTCAAGCAGATGTTTAAAGTACTAGAACCCAGTCCCGCGCGGACCGTTACCGTGTTTTTTGACAAAAAAATGGATTCTGTCGCTTATAACTCGCCTATTAGTACGGTGACCCCCAATTTTTTTCTTCTTTTTATTCAAGACTGCATTTACTATTGTTACGATTTAGAATAAAAAATAAAATATTCATTGATTTAATTTTCTGAAATTTTACAAATGCTACAACTCTATTCACATGTAGGGTGCGTAATTGGCGTAGAATTGTGCCTCTATGGTTCACTTATACCCATATATGGAAATGATTCAATGATTTTTATGACAGGAAATGTTAGATAACCCTTAGATCTATCGTTTGATATAATCTTATGCTTTTCCTAGCATTCTACTGACTGCTTTGAATAGGTACTTTTGAGCAAATCACCGCAAATTATTGCAAATACCTACTTTTACTACATCTTATAACTCTATAACCAATACGGTGACCCCAATATAGTTTCTCACGTTTTTTTACTTGCCTATCAATGATCTATAAATGACAGGATTTATAAAAAAAATTCATTGAAGAAATCCATGTACTCTTTCTTTTTAATTCAAAAACAAAACTGTCAAATATAAACTTTTTTGATCTTTTTTCGCTCTTATTCAAAAATAAAAGTGACTTTTATAACTACCTGTTCTGTTTATGTGATGCATTGAGTGTTTTTGTTGTTTTTAATTTGTTTATATCAGCTTTTTTTTAACAAAAAGAAAATATTTACTCGACATTTTGAACGCCATTTTTAAAAAGTGAACAGGGAGCAAACAACAACTTTTTCGCTGTTCCTTCGAAACTCTCAAAACCGTGGTTTATCGGTGTAATAAACCACGGTTTTGGACCAATCAGATCGCGCGTTAGAATCAAACTATATTATAACATATGATAGACATTCACCATAACAATAACTTGTGAAAGTTTGAGAAACAATTTGCAAGAAGCTATAAGAGTTTGAAAAATCAGAAAAACACCAAAAACGAGGCATCAAAGGCCTCAGCAAAAAATTACATACAAATCTCTACATTTTTCATTGAGCATAACTTCTTTGGTATTTTAGCCAGAGCATCAAAACCTTCCAAACATGCCTATTTCAGGTGGTTCTTTCATATGACAGTGCTAAAATATTAAGATATCTGTTTACTTGAAAAAATCATTTTTTCGGTACATATTATGGTATTTATGAAAGTGGTCAAACCAACAGTTTACATGTACAATCGTGAGTGTGGTTAGTTAATGCCATCGACACCTGACTGTTAACACGGCTTGATTCATGAATGAATAACCAACTTTATCCAGATTTGTAGTCTGACAGAATTACTCGCCGGATTAAAATAGTATTCCCATAATTACACTCATCTATCTATTTGCTATGATCAGTGCACCCGATTTTTTTGTCAAAAGTCAAATACAGACTGACACGTGAAAGTTAAATTGATTGATTTCTTGATTGGATGATCGAAGAATTTTCTTGGACATCCTCACTTGTAATAGCTGTATAAATAATAATAGGCATAATGCAACATTATATATTCACAGAAGCTCCAGTGGTTGATGTAGATGCTCCCTATATCGATGAACCGGTCGGTTCAACTGCATTTGTAACTTGTAAAGCTACTGCTGGATGGCCAATACCTATCATTCAATGGGTAAAACCCGATGGTGGCGTCATCGATTCCACGGTGCTTTTTATTGAAAATCTATCAATGAACGACGACCAAAAAAAATACACTTGTATAGGTAGTAATCGAGCAGGGAAAGCTGAAACAGATTTGATCTTCTACATTACACCAACGAAAGGTAAGGGAATTGTTATATTGGACAGGGACCAATAAGAGGCGCTTATTCGAGTAAATACCGGAGGTACGCTAGCAATTATGTTGGAGCCACCTTAATTGCACTGAGGTTTCGAACGTTGCTCTTTATTCGGAGTATATTGTTCACGTTGTGTATTGTAAAAAAAATGTTTTTACTCCGCAAAGTCGTGCCTTTTAGGAGTTGAAATTATCAACACGGTGACAACTTTTTCACTAATCGGACCAACCACTTTAACAAGGCCCCTACTAAGCCACCCCACCCACCTTGCCATAGATTGGCTTGAAAAGGAAGCAGTAAAAAAGAGTGCAGTCCATAGGAATTACAATGTAACTCATTGTTATATTACATTTACCATGTTTCAGACGTTATTAAACCATTGCCGGTCAATCCACCAGAGATTACCTCAGCCCATAACAGAAAAGTTACTGGTAGCCTTGGCAACGCTGTGTCATTTACTATGCGCACTCAGTATACACCGGGTACACATACAATCTATAATTGGTCGCGTGATGGACAAGATTTACAGCCATCCAACAAGTACAATATGTCATCAGTGTTTTTCAATTCTAATAAAGGAGTCTTTACATTGACGGTGAACGATTTGAACAAAGAAGACGCAGGAAAATATGATTTTATAGTGCAAACGAGCACTGCACCTAAGGCTGAAGATAATTTTATTCTGCAAGTGGAGGAGATAGGTGTGTAATAATACACTTTATTTTATAATCAATATAATATTATCAAATCACTATTATATTTTTGTTAATGTTATAAATAGGACATCCATTTTTATGGGGCCCCCAGATGAGCGACTTCTTGCGCGCTTAATTATGTTTGTACATATGTTTAAACAAATGTATTCAAAACTAAATATGATCAAACGTTTACCAATTGTCACTTACCAGCATGCACCGCGCAAAAGACTGAATTTCGTGGACCATGAACTGATCGCCAATCAGTAGACATTTTGATCGATTTTACAATGTGAGTGGGCATTTACTAAATTGTTTAGCGTTTTGTTGTATTTGTTTTCTCGTAATACGACTGACTGTGATTGAATTATAACACTCAATTAAATAAAAAAGTAAAAATGTTTTTCCTCGTACGATTAAGTTTTATTTTTTGTTTTATTTTTGTTTTAGTAAATCATCATCCGTCAACCGTTGAGTACGTAGAGATAAAGCATCATGGGAAAAACTTCTGGCTTGTAGTTTTAGTGCCGATTTCTGCTCTGTGTCTCTTTGGAATTGTGTCTGTGACTTTCCTGTCAAGAATGACCAAGAGTAAAAGTTACCAATTGCAATTTATCAAAGGTAATACATACATCTAATTGCAAGAACGTTGTCCTGACTTTCGTAATTTAGTGGGAAAGGAATTAATTAAAAAACAAAAGAAGATCACTCAAGCTGAACTCTTTCTTTTGTTATTCCTGATATTCCTTTGTTACTAAATTAATAATGTTCTTTTTTCATGACAACATTCTTGCAAGTAGGTGTACACAAATAATCAATATTGTGTTGTTTTGTAAACTTGGTGCATGTATACTCCGAGAAAGTTTGTCACTCAAGACTGGAAAAGCCTACAAGCTAGTGGCGCAAAGGATCATGGATCAGTTCAGGAACTAAATGCGCATTCAGCATGTTTTTCTTGTTGTCTAATAAGTTCAAATATTCATTTCTCAATAACACATTGACAAGTGTGGCAATGTAGCCATGTGGCCTATGGCCATGAAATTCCTGCGTTAAGTATATATACACAGGTTACCCATAATCCCCTGCGCTAATAGCTTGTATGCTTTTCATTTCAAAGTGACAAAGTTTTTCGTAAAACAAATTGTTGTCGCCGAAGCTACAGTCCACACTCTAAAGCCTGCATTATGTCGGTTATATGGACATAATTTGTGATTTATTACACGTTTTTTAAAGAAATATTTCTATTTATATCTACCACAACAACAACTTGTCATGATCATATAACACAAACACGTACAACCAAAATAGGCTATGAATAAATCGATAAAAAGAGAAGAAATACCGACATCCTTTGCAGGCTCCAGAGTGTGGACTGTGGCTTTGTTTGCGACAACGATTTTTGAAATGGGTGTATATAGTACTGATTTCTTGCTTGGTTATCTTTAGGAATAAAGACAGAAACGCCAAAGTTTGATTTATTCATCTCGTATGCAGGCAGTGATTCCGAGTGGGTTAGCAGAAAGCTTATACCTCTACTAGATAAACATCATGTAACATACTCCATTCACAGTAAAGACTTTGAGATAGGCAAGACTATTGTTGACAACATGGCCGACAGTGTATACACGTGTAGACATGTAAGTATGACAGGTACTATACTTTTGTCGAAGTTGCTAGATATCTCAAGAGAAAAATTATAATAGGTCCTTTGCAACTAGAGGTCACGTGACCCCACTTACCTTAAATCCATCAGCTGTGCAAAATGACGTCCAGAAATAGAAAGAGCATGTCGACATTAGCAAAAATTCACACTTTCAGCATTTAATTCTAAATACATAAAAAAATTCAAAAAAAAAAAAAAAAAAAAAACCCATAAAATGTGATGTTTTTTAAGTTTCGTTTGAGAAAACAAAACTGGAGAGGAAGCCTTGCTTGACGAGTACGACGAATACCTTTCGTACCCACGCCACTTTTGAATCCAAAAACCCTCCCCCTTTTCCTAGTAGGGCTAGCATACAAAGCACACACATTACTATAAGGCTTTTTACCGATTTTTAAGCGGTGTCTCTTTTCATTTTGGCCGTGATTGCTATTGATAGAGTTTATGGTATATTTAGGTGATCGCTGTCCTATCCGACCGCTACACGGAAAGTCCGTTCTGTCGCGCCGAGCTTGAGATGGCAGTATGTCGTTCTACGCTCCACAAAAAACCCTTGTTGACTGTAATAAATCTGGGTTGTAACGCCACCAAAAAGTTGAGAAAACTCTCAAAGGAAAACATCTACCTTCAAAGCGTTCAAAAAGACAAGAATGACGGATGGCAGGATAAATTGATGATGCATCTTACGTCATCAATTACTGAGATTAAAACAGTCTAATTTATATCCAGAGAAGAGGAGTAAATTATATCCTTATATATTATAGCTTTTGTACCACATGGCCAATTTTGAGAAAAATGATTGGCCAGGAGTGATCACATGGCACAGAAACGAGACAGGATTTCAAACAAACAATTTACTACCCTAGTGATTCGATTTCGATTGTAAATATATTCCAAAATTGTGATAAATCAATATATTAATAATAATGAATTTATAATGAAATATTGATTAATATATTATAACTATTTAAATTAATTTAATTTCTTATTCCTTTTAATACTTTTCTTACAAATAAGTAATTTGAATTATGAATACTATAGTTTAGTATTATAATATTTGTATTGTATTTGAATTGTAGTATTTTTAGCACAGAACGTATACACGTCAACCAAGAATAAATGTTATAATTGATTCAGATTGATTGTTAATGATTCCCCAGGCCATCGACCGGGGTCTTCAGTGAGGCTCGCCCACACTCATATTTACAACTTACAACGCTCAACTCTTGGATGATTTTTTTACTGAAAAAGAACTTGACTCAAATATAGTTCATTCCCAAGCCAGGACTCGAACCCGGTCAGCGGAGAGAGGCGCACAGAGAAGCCTAATCACTCATCTACCCATTACTAATAACACTGAAGACCTTCTAGTTTGTAAAAATAAATAAAAAATGAATAAAAAATAAATGTTTCTTCAACGGTTTTTTTAAACAATATAATTAGCATAAAATATCACTAAACTGAGTCAGCTAACAGCAGAGCAGAGCAGAGCAGAGCAGAGCAGAGCAGAGCAGAGCAGAGCAGAGCAGAGCAGAGCAGAGCAGAGCAGAGCAGAGCAGAGCAGAGCAGAGCAGAGCAGAGCAGAGCAGAGCAGAGCAGAGCAGAGCAGAGCAGAGCAGAGCAGAGCAGAGCAGAGCAGAGCAGAGCAGAGCAGAGCCATGTTATCGCGATCCGACCTTACAAATAACTTGGAAACCTATGCTATGTTAATCGCTAGTTATCGACAGTTATTTCTTATAAATACGAACCACGCAACATTATTTTAACCGCTTGTTATCGCAATCCTACCTTACAAATAACTGGAAACCTACGCTATTTTAATCGCTAGTTATCGACAGTTATTTTTTATAAATACGGACAAAGTGACACTATTTTAACAGCTAGTTTTTGCACATTTTCTATCCAAAATGTTTTCGTACAAATATTGACGAAGCTAAAGCTATTCTAAATGCTAGTTATCGTGCATTTTTATCACAGCTGTTTTAATACAAATATCGACGAATCCGACACTAACCTATCATAAAATCGCGTAACTGAGATATTTCCATTTAAATAGCTGTCTGTACATAAAATAATTGTTACGCACTTCGTCACTGCCCGCGTAGTTTCTATAAAAACGTTCAAATTTTCGGCCGTACCGTGCAGTGTAGCGACCGTGCCTTTTTCACAGTCATGGGAAAACCGCTCTAATGACATGATAAAGCATAAGCAGAGGAGACAATAAAAAATACAACGTGAACAGTGGTTGGCACTGTATGAGCATTCTTTGTTTCTTTGCTCGTCCGGTACACACAATGACATGATAAAGCATAAGTATGTTCACAAACACAATTACTGATAACGAGCATACACACACCAGCATGTAAGCATTAAACAAAGGTGACATTTTCTTATTTTCTGGTCAGGTTAATGGTTCTCAGCCAGAATAATACTTATGCTTACACCATGTAGAACAGCCCTTTTGTACTTATCCCTAGCGTCCATTAAACACTATAACAGCATAGGAAAGTATTCTTACTTTTTACACTAATTATGTGTTGTTGATGATATGAACAGAATAAGAGCTGGGGTTTCAGAGGCCTAGGGAGGTTAATCGGACAATGTTATAGACTCGTGGGCTGAAAATAAGCTAGCCAAATGCCATTTGTCATTCTTTTTGACATAAATCTTGAAAGCTCTTCAGTGAAGAAATCTCTTGTAGAAACTATTCTCTTAGTCACTAACATTTGACCTCAAACTGTGATATTTAAAACTGACTAGACTTGAAGACTATTTTGTTGGAACATCATCGGCTCTTGTTTTTTTTTGCGCACAGTCCCGGCCCATTATTGTGCTCACATGAAATATAGCTTGCTGGAAAGACTAAACAGCAATATCCAACAGAATTTCAAGGATTAAAGCGTCTAGCTCTACATGTGAACATAAAAATACACCAACGCCCATCAACACGCCCTTTCCCTAAATACAAAAAGTACTTTCCATTCATTGAAATTTAGCTACCAAACAGCTAGTTACCGATCATTAGGTGAATAGAGATGAATTGGCCGTATTTACTCTAGCCTGCGTAGCAGTCCCTCCGTCAAGAGAATGAGGGCCTGCAGACAAGACCTGGTTTTTTGATTATCCGCCCCCTAATTAAAATTCAATCCTGTTAAATATCACTGTCAAAAACAATCCAATCAAAATTGACCGGAAATCGAGAAAGTAAATCGATTAACCGGAAGTTCAAAAATAACGGTCGATTCCCAACGAAAATATATCAGAACTTTGCTAATTTTAACCACCTAAATACGGTGTAAGGAAAGTTAATCATGAAGAACTGTTGTCGTAGCTAGATTTCTCAGAATTCTTCGCGTGATCTGTAATTATTCTTGACTTGAAATGTGTAATCATTAACCCGTAAATAACGACTGTGATTTTACTTCAACTGGCTCGCTATATTCTCTAAAATCCTTCTAATCTTTCATGTCTATGAAAAAAAAAATTCCTACCAGTGGATCGATCAAGCTATGATATATACAATTAAATGTATAATTTGAACAGATTGCATTTATAATTCAACATGAAATAACTTTTAAAACATATAATTTGATTTCATTTTGTTATCAATAACGTCTGTGAAGACGAATATTCCCACAGAAGTTCTATTTTTAACCTCCTATTGCGACGTAGCAACCAATCAATTGAGAACTTTGCATACTGATGACTGACATGCATGGTATCGACCAATGAAAATTCTGCGGCCACTGGATGGCCGCATAATAACCAAAAAACCGGGTCTTGTCTGCAGGCCCTCATTCTCTTCTCGCCCCAAGCCCCCTCGGAGGGACTGCTACGCAGGCTATATTTACTCGAAATAGTGCCGCTTATTCGAGGAAATCCGCAAAACTGAAAAAACATTACAATGCGACTCTAAAACAGCATTGAATTTTTATTTCATCATGAGCGATATTTTTTAGTTCAAAGTGATTCTATTTCACCACTCTCCCATTAAGTTCTTTCGCAGAATTCTTGTAATGCGTAGTTCTGATCAAGAAGGGGACAGTGAGATCGAAGTTGAGTGAAGATTCTACTGGAATCCAGGTGATTTCGCGCGCGCACTTCCGGTATTAGGCCAATCAGAAGCATTTCTGTCGAATCGCCAACAATTCCAAGATGGCGTCGTTCGAGAGAGTTGTTTCCCGTGTTAACCCTTGATAAATACACCTTTAAAATAAATTTACGTTAAAACATTATATGTTACTTGGACAATCAAAGTTCACTGCTGCTCTATCAGGGATAAAGAAGAATAAAAACAAAACGTAAATGCCTAAAAGTAACCGAAGTTGTATTTGTCTCGAGGTGCCATTTTCGTTTTGACAAACAATCCTTTGCGCGCTTCGAAGTGAGATCACCTGCAAAGCATTTAAAGGGTGCCGGATAAGTCAAATGGTTAGTGACAATCAAAACTTCTGTTAGTTTCCATAAATAGGAAATTAAATATATAAATACTTTTTTGTCGCATCCGATTATCAAATAAGCGCTAAAATGCCTCGTTTTGGTGTTTTCAGTATTTTTTTAATCCTTATAACTTCATCAGAAATTAATATATATATTTCAAACTTTAATATGTTATTAATAACTTAGGTTTCTATCATTTGATAGTTTTCCTTTTGCTAAAAACAAATTTTAAGACATATGATAATTAGTGGCGGCCATTTTTATGACATCGGTCTATAGACGTGAACGGTAAGGTCCTAACAGCTTGTCAGCAACCATGACGTGAATAGAGGTGAACATTTAAAGGATATATTTCATCAAGGTATCAAGGTATCATGGTGAGTGTTCGTGTCTATAGCCATCAAACATGGGCACATTGTGCAATAAAACTAATATATTTATGCGGAGGAGGGAAGAAATATTTGAAAAGTCAAGGTTAAAGCCGAATTGCAATGAGTCGTGCAAAATACTGGATAGTCTGCATTGCCGGTGGTCTGCGTGATTAGGGAGAGAAGAAAAAGGGACAGAAAAAGAGCGCCGGCATCGCAGGCTAAATACTGGATACTTGCCATGTTGGCTACAGACTGACCCACACTGTTATTGTTATTTTTCTATCACGTATTATTATATTATTAACCAGCTCGCAGAGGGTCATAAACATGTTAAAAGCTAAAACTAATACCCAGTTTACGACATAGGCAAAAGTATGTACAGTTAAAAAAGATTTAGTCTTCATCTTTACGATCGGCTTGTTCCTTATAAACAAACCGTGACGTCATCATAGTGAATAGGGCAATTTTCCGGTCACGGCCCGCCATTTGATTAATTTAAAGCGCACGTTATACAAATGCTAAGTATAAGATAATGCTTATTGTATTCGGTACACCAGGGAGCCTGTTACAGGAGGAAGGGGAAGGTTACAAAAGGGAAGGTAGTAAAGTGACCTGACAAGGAAATAACCAGCAGAAAATCACCATAACAGAGTCTTACGCCATGATCCTGAATAATGACCATCAATGACTCATCAATAGCATCCTTCCTCTTCTTTATCACAGTCAAAGTTCACTCAATTAATGGTGATCTCCGTGGTTTTTAAAGCAATTGCAAAAAGATGCTTGACATGCATAAGTTTTAGGTTTTCAAAATGCCTTCTCAGGACATTCATAGCAGTTAGTGTTAGTCATCTCGTCCTAGTTTCCCTCGCATCGAGCAGACTTAACCCTGGCTAAATCTTCGCATTGATTCATACCGTAAACTCCCTGTCAATAAACACTCTGATGATCACTGCCGTTAGAAACAATACGTAACACGGTCTAGCTTGCCTTGCAGCAATATTTTCAGCCCTCAAAGGGGCGCCATTCCTCGCTACATCAAAGAAAAAGGGAATTCTCCCGCAAGGGGCTTGGCGATAGAAGACAGTTAGATCATTATACTGAAAGGCTAACACAGAATCAGTTATCGTGAATTGCTCTCTATAAAGTGAATAGAGCAAACACTTGAGACATTTTAGTGGTCAGAGTGAATCCAAAGCCATTTAAGTGTTTTGGTCGCTTAAAGCTATTTCAGAGATAATTCATTCATTGACTGATAATCCAAAAAGAAAAAAAAAAAGATTGATGCATGATGAGCACGACTACAAAGCAATTCCACATATAGACAATGTTCTACCCTTTGATAATTAAATCTCCTCCTGGAAGTTATAACGTCCCTCGCTACCAGATACTACTGGTACCATTTGGTGCAAAATGCATCTTCCGCCATTACGCTCACCGACGAAATGGTATGGGGAAAATATAGAATCAAAACAATTTAATTGATCATTCTATTAATTTAAAAAAGCAATAAAAACAAAATAGGAAAGGTGGAAAGAAAATCTGCTGTATATTCAAACAAACTCGAAAAAAACATAAACTCGATCCAAGGAAAATTATCGGGCGTCAGTGAACAGGTGCAGCTAGTGGCGGATCCAGGATTTTCAAAAAGGGGGGGGGGGGGGGGGGGGGGGGGGGTTGGTTTCGGATATATTAAAACCCCAATAATGCTGGAGCTATCTCGGACGTGAGATATTACTGCTTAGAAAAAGAGGGGGGAAAAGTCACCCAATTCCCCTCCCCTGGATCCGCCCCTGCTGTGGTCTAGTATTGTGACCTCACACTTCAGATTAGTCGCGTAGGCGTGAGTACAAGTACAATGTTTTACAAAGTATTCAAGTATTTCCTTACGTTGTAAGGTTCTAGAATACCCGGAACAGTAATTACACAACACCCGGACACTAGAGTGTAGAATTTCTTGCAGCGGCACACCATATGCAAAGTTAATCGAGGTTCATTATGTGAGGACAATGTCTAAGACAATTTATTAATAATAAATGAGTGCCGCTGATTCTTATAGTGACGGGTATTCTATAACTGGTCCCGGTATAGTCTACTGTTGACGGATAAAGGGTAACCTGCATTGCACCCGTGGCATTGACATTCTGCCTGAGTGATATAGGAATTTATTTATTTATTAAACATGGAGGAAATGTTGTGTTATATGTGGGAGAAATGAACAAAGCTGGCATTTAACCTCAGTATTGATATCCAGTCGATCAACAATTTCATTCTCTTTTGTTATTTTATGTATTTTTTTTGTTTCCGTGTCCCGCTCACATCCTCCTCCCCCGTGAAATAGATATGGGATAAATGTCTGAGGTGGATTAAATGTCACAGCTTAACCCTTACTAATTAAGCTTATATAAGAGGTCTCGTTCTGCGTCAGTGTTATACACTACTAGCTCGTTGAAGCACAAGAGACTAGACAAGCCTTGATCAAAGTCCTACTTCAAGAGAAACCTGAAGACGATAATGGTTTTACTTAAGATCTTAGTAGCTGGTAAGTGTAAGCGTTTGTCAGCTTATACTAGTAGTTTCTAAGTTAGTGCTGCGAGTATTTTTGGCAGATGTGGAAACTATTTCTACACATCATGCATTACATTCAAATTACTGTCCTTTGACATTTTCTATGCTTTATATATATTTTGTATCTCTTCTTTTGCATGCATGCAATCAGCATATGTCAGCAAAACTATGGCTATTTCAAAAAGATATATTCAATATTTAATTGATCGTATTTCTATTTTGCGCAATTATCAAGTATCGTAGACTAAGAGTATTAAAAAACTACGGATAAATGGTTTATCTGTCAAATGTTTTTGAAAGCGTACATTTGCATGTACAAACATGTATCCCCTTTTCTGCAAACTACTATAAAGCGATAATGTTGCTACTAGCCTAAAAATAACACATTGTATTATGCTAAGATATCAAGTGGTTATATAACTGATAAACGATAACAAACGGGTGAACTAGTTACTGTGTTGCTACGAACCGATTGGATTAAAACAGAGACATGCCAATACCAAAAAAAAAAGACTCGGAAATGAAAAAAAGATAGGATAAGACCACTCGTGTGGAGACAAAACCTTCGGTCTATTATTTTTTTATATGAGGGCATTCCTTGCGTGGCTTATCATGGAAATGGCTGTGCGTGCTCAGTTAACATGATGTTAAATGACAGGGCGGCAGTGTAGGCGATTAACTATACTTTTACTAATCCATTAATTCATTACATGGTGTTTCCTCATGTCGTTCCTACTTAGAAGGAAATAAAGCATATAAATCGGTCTATTTTACATCAATAAACAGCGTTATTGTTGATCATTATCACGTTCTAACTATCACCAATTGCAATGAAAGGGGCCGGTTTTCGTTAGATGTTTCATTTTCGGCCATATTTCCACATCTGGTAAAAGTGGGAAAGTCTTAACGAAACACGTGGTGTAGCATGCTGTTCGCATAACAACAAGGAAAAGTAAAACCAATTGTACCTTTAGACTAAAATTCATTCTTTGTGAGTTTGGTTTTAACCGTGATAAGGTTATTTCCACCAGTTGTGGTATAAGAGTGAATGGTCTGTAATTGTGGTATGTTTCCTATGTACTTATGCTTGTGTGAGGGGGTGTTGATAGGTTATTCACGTACGTGCTAGCTGTCATCACGCATTCTCATCATGAGGTCAAGTGGACTAACCTCGATGAGTGGAGGTAGACATATCCTATGCTAGCCTGATTTTCAGACGGATCCAGACGGGCCTCGGTCTATGTTAGCGAAAATCAGGCTAATCCTACGCCGGTAGAGGGCAGAGATTTTAACCCGAGTTCAATCCTTCATAAATTCCGACAGAGCTATGTATTGCTTTCCTATACTAGGCTTCCTGTGTTACGATTTGAATAAAGGAAGCCCATTCAAACAACGGAAGTTATAGTCGACGAAGCAGGACTTTGTAAATGAAGCAGTGAGTTAGGCAGAAAATGCTACCGGTGTATTTATAACTTTCTGTGTTAGGCTCACCACAGGAAGCCCATATGGAATGAAAAGCATAACACGAGTCTCGATGGTAATACAATATGAACACTTATTATAGCATCAGCAATTAATCTGCGAATATTGTTTATTTCAGTAGCAGTTCTGGCGAGTTTTCTGGACAGCACCGCAGAGGCAGTTCCAGTGCTCAGAGCCGACCCAGGTATAGCGATGCTCTTTTAGAATAAACAATTCATATTCTAGGGCTGCTTGTCTTCTCTAGCCTGCGTCACATCCGGACTTTTTCTCGCTAGTCTTCTCCCGCCCTGGTCTTTTGAGTAGCGCGAGTTAATTTTTATGCATGTTCGACTTCTTTCCATTCCGTCCAGCTTTAAGTAGCTTTGACTATCCGTAAAACGGAGCACTAAAAAAATCGACCACTAATCGGCCCCTACTACTTTAACAAGGCCCCTACTAAGCCACCCCACCCACCTTGCCATAGATTGGCTTGAAAAGGAAGCAGTAAAAAAGAGTGCAGTCCATAGGAATTACAATGTAACTCATTGTTATATTACATTTACCATGTTTCAGACGTTATTAAACCATTGCCGGTCAAACCACCAGAGATTACCTCAGCCCATAACAGAAAAGTTACTGGTAGCCTTGGCAACGCTGTGTCATTTACTATGCGCACTCAGTATACACCGGATACATATACAACCTATTCATGGCTGCGTGATGGACAATATTTACAGCCATCCAACAAGTACAAGATGTCAATGTTAATAAATTCTAATAAAGGAGTCTTTACATTGACGGTGAACGATTTGAAGAAAGATGACGCAGGAAAATACTATCTTATAGTGCAAACGAACATTGCACCTCAGGGTGAAGATAATGTCGAATTATCCGTTGTCTGATTAACCATGAACCACGTCTCATTTGTAAACAATTACAATAATCATTGAGCAATTACTGATTAATAAAAAAACATTATTGAATAGAAAACTGATTATGTACAATAATTAATGACTTGAAATGGACAAATAACTGGAAAACAGACTGAACGAATGAATGTATAAAATAAATGCACGAACAGCAGTTTAGCAACTTCAATTATACCTGTAGAGAGATTTAAAAAAAAAAAAAAAGTTTGATGAGGTTTTTTTTACTAAGCTTGAACATTTGGGACATCAGTTCGAGACATTTTATAATGAATACTAAGCTACTGTAAAAATAAACCACTGAAATGGTTTAAAATTGTTAATATTATATTTGCTAATGATATATATATATACAGCCAATTGCATAAAGGTTGTAGTTTCTGAGATATACACATATACACATATGTAATGATATGCACTTTCTAAATAACTACTCACAACAACCAAAATGTACTTTTTTGATAACAACTAGATTTAGAAAGAATAAAAAAAATATATAAAAAATATTTTGGTAAGAATTCCATACAAGGAACACCCGAGAAAAGCAGTGTTTTCGGTTTTTGCATCTCATTATATATGTTGTATGTGTATAAATGTATACTACAACCTTTATGCAATTGACTGTATATACATACACATACACAAACACATATACATATTCCAAAGCTTTACAGTTCTTGGTCAAATGAATACTGGATTATGAGTGTTCAAAACAGTGTAGTTATTTCCATCAAAGCTGCGAGAGTTGAGTTTGGACTAGTAGAAGGTAGAAGATGTTTTTTTTAAGGTCACTAATTATCTCACAAAAGAGATAAATTATCAGGAATGGTAATGATGTCACCCTGTCTAATAAAGTTGTTATATTATTATTATTATTATTATTATTATTATTATTATTATTATTATTATTATTATTATTATTATTATTATTATTATTATTATTATTATTATCAAAGAAAGTAGGCAAAGCATTCTGGCCTTGGTAGTATGACACCCCTTTATCGTTTAAAAATTAGATGATTTCAATTCTATTATAATGTATTATTGATAATTATTATCCAGTCATGTATTTATTCACAATATTTACTACTGTATTAATAGGATAGTTACTGTCCATTTCCGCAAACAAGTGACAATCGTTACCAATCTCACCCATTTTACGTACATTTTTACGTACTGTATTAATAGGATAGTTACTGTCCATTTCAGCAAACAAGTGACAATCGTTACCAATCTCACCCATTTTACGTACATTTTTACGTACTGTATTAATAGGATAGTTGCTGTCCATTTCAGCAAACAAGTGACAATCGTTACCAATCTCACCCATTTTACGTACATTTTTACTACTGTACTAATAGAATAGTTACTGTCCATTTCAGCAAACAAGTGACAATCATTACCAATCTCACCCATTTTACGTACAATTAGACCAAAGGTTCTACGATAAAACATATAAAAAAAATTATTTTATTTGTCGATGTTCAAACTAAAATGCTACAAATTTATATTCCACTCAGTTTCGAGTGCTTTATTGCTAAGCCTTTCTAAAGCATTTTGTATATTCCGATCCGGCTATGTTTCCCAGCGCAGACACTCAAACCATGAACGCTTCTACTTTTATTTTTACATAAATTATCGAATCCAGGGCGAATCCAAGGAGTCCTTCTAAACTATATAGCTCAACATGTTTTACCCATCACGAGTTAGATCGTTTGCATCTACTACTTTCGTTTTGCCAGTGGCCTTGCCTTATCTGCCCACTCCTCACTTGCTTGATTTACACGCCTCTTTCATGTTGCGCCCGCGGCATTTTCGCACTTTAGCTTTCTTATCTGCCACGACATACTTGCTTCATTTTCGCGCCTTTTTCAGGTCATGACCGCAGCATTTTTCGTATTTCACTGCTTCGCGCCTTCTTTTCTTCTCACGGCACACTTTTTCATTTTCGCGCCTTATTTATTGTGCGCCCGCGGCATTTTCAAGCCCTTTTCTAACTATCGTCCCACGGCACAGTTGTTTGCACATCTTTTTCAGGTCGCGCCCACGACAATTTCCCATCCTTTTTACGGCGCACATGGCATTAATCAAAGCAGTGATAACGTTTTAAACAATTTAAAAATATACTTACATAATTCATATTTTCTTTTGATGCAGAACAACTGTAAATGCACAAGCAATAGTGTGTCGTGTAGCATCAACTATAATGACAGTACACATCGATGCATATGTAAACCTGGATTTTTTTTGGAGAAAACTGTGAACATAGTGGTAAGTGTACATACACCCTTAACGAGAAACCTTGTCACACGTGAAAAGCCTATTCTCTACTTTACCAATAACCATAATGCCTTCTGCTTTTTTGCGGGGGAGGGGGAGAGGGGGGGGGGGGGGGGGTATATAGCTATTGTAATACTAATCAAACTAGACGCCCTGATGGTGCGTGCACTCGTGCCCTGGATGCAAGGTCATGAGCTTGGGACAGCTTACCCTGCGAGCAAAGGCTGCTTTCTCTTATCAAGAACGACGAGAAAAGGTAAGAGAGAAAGAAATCTCTGCTCGCAGGGTAGGGACAGCTGGAACTAGTTTACAGATTTGATGGCAGAAATGCATTAACTCTTTGCCTACAGCGATTATTATTGGATTTTTGACTGTTTTTGATGCGAAAAAATAAAAAAAATCGATTTTAATTCCAAATAAGGCGTTGTCAGAGAAACTGTTGCTGTTTCGAACTACCGATGGCTCAAGGTTTCCAGGAAGGCCTTGCAGATTTTAGCTCGTCAGATTGCTACTCAACACTATACGACACTGAATTGAGATGAAATCCAGTTTATAAGTGCTTTTTCAGTCATTTGCTACTACAAGTCATGCATCATTAAGTTTGTCTAGATGGTGGAGACGCTCTTTTGGACGAATTCAAAGGTTGAAGACGATTTTACAAAGAAAATAGCGCATTTTTAAATTTTCCTTTCTATATTCGTTTGTATCGGAGAGTGCTTCTATTATATATGTGTTAGAGAATATAGAAATTGAGCATGGAGGCTAAATAAACTGGGAATTTTATCGAGTTAGGTTTTTGTTTAATACATAATTTTCAGGTAGAGTACAAACACTAAAAGTGTGCAATACTTTGTACTACTTACCACTAAATAGTGTTGATTAAACAATAGAGAACAAAAGAATTTGCATAATTTAGCAGTATTTAGTGGTATTTATGTTGCACACTTTTAGTATTTGTACTCTATAAAGAGCGGTAATATTATAAACAGATTAAACAAAGAAAACAAAAGGGAATAGAACAGGAAAACACTAATATATACAAAATAATGTTAAATATATATAGTTTTTGTGAAGTAAGTAATATAAATAGGGATTATTTTTCTCAATAAAGATATATATACTATGTATCATTGTGAGTTTTGAGTACTCAATAAGTACGCTCTCACTTTTTTATCAAATAACTTACTTTGTTAAGATCATAGCCAGTATAAGAGAGTGATTGTTTGCCAATATTAGCTCTAACTCTAGTTTTATATAAATTTCTTTTGGTTGCATATCGTGTACTATAGGCAATTATGCTAACATTTTTTGCTTGTGTAAATCTATTATTGCCCCCGCAGGGTTTTGGCCCAGAGGCCAATTTCCGATTTACGTTGTAAGGGATGACTGGGTAATTTGTAAAATTTGGGGGGGGGGGGGGGGGGGGGGGGGTGTGTTCCCTGAGTAAATCTTACCAATAATCCTGGCCCGTCGTTTTTATTGCTGCAGAAAAAAAACGAGCACCTATAAGAAGCCCCCTTAAGAATCGTATGATTGTGTACAATGTCCCATCCACCATTTCGGTCTTTCCTTCCATCTGATGTTTTGCACTGATACTAGTATTAAGGTGCGCTCTTTCTATTTCCGGTTTTTCTAGATAAAACTGTGAAAAGGTCTATTGAAATGCAGGCCTGGGGCGAGTTAACTTGCTTGGGATCTTAACATGGGAATATGACGCCATTTTGCTATTAGGGACTGTGCAAAATAAAATCCTCAAAATTGGGCTTAAGTTGAAGCTAGGCCCCCCTGTGCTAAACGTATAAATAACTTCTTACCCCTCCACCTTTTGAAAATAAATAACTATCAACAACCCCCCCTACCCCCCTCCGTCGTCTAGCAGACGATTATAAACCGAAACCGGACGACAATGCAAATATTATGAGATGTAAAAATGTGGCCATTGAAATACTACAAAAGTGTAAAAAAATTAAAACAAAGATAACTGATCATGATGATAGCCTTCTATCTAAAAGTAGTAGGAAACTGCAAACTGGACTGAGCTGTCATCATAAATTCAACTCAGACACACTGCACTTCATTATTACTGGTATTGTAAGAAACTTTAGAGATTTGTTGGATAAAGCAATGGAAAAATAAAATTAAAAATTTCAGCACCTCCCCCCCTGGCCTCCCCAAAAAAACTTCGGGCCCATTCTTCTCATTGAATTATGTCCGACCTCGTACAAACATCCTTTAAAGTGGACAAACAATATGAAATGAAATATATTTATGTGCAATATCGACACCTATACTACGGTCCCTTACTAATAAGCTAACACAATAAAATTTAAAACAATAATCTTGTCAAAAATACGTTTATATTCTGATGTTGGTATGTACATTAAAGTATGAACCATTCTAATTATTAATTATATGCTGTGCGAGGAAGATGTTCGCCTGTATACACCAAGAACCTTTGTATGCTATCTAATATACTACAGGCATAGATATAGGTTCCTTAACTTTACAATTAACGTGCTACACTACACTACTATTCCTCAATCGAGATAAGGCAACTGAGTTACACACTGAACCAAAAAAGACACCCAATTTGGATATAGACTGATTTGTTGTGAATTGACTAGCCTCTCATGCATGTGAAACTTAATTCCTATAGTACTTCCACTTCAAAACGAGGTTAGTCAGTCCATAACAATAGAACATTTCACAGTTCTCGTCAATCAACCTCAGCCTCGATAGTATATGTAACATATTCTTTAGAATTTGAGTACAGAATTTATTTGATATGGTATACATTCCTTAAATTACCGGAATCCTCTGTAGTCAATTTCTAAAGAATGTATTACACGCTATCGAGGCTAAGGTTGATCGACGACAATTGTGAAAAGGCATATTGCTATTTGTATTAATTGACTGCCATCTTTTGATTACGTGTGTGCAATATCTCATCAGTTTTTACATACAAGAATTCAAGACTCATTCTCACGAAGTCGTCAGATAAAGGTCACATCTTTACCAACACCTTTTCTATTTTCCCTTTTATTGAATAGCTCATTCTGAACTTTGACTAATTCCCCGAGTTAGCAACCTAAAATGGCACACTACAGTAAACTGATTTAGTGTCTAGTTGAATAACTTAACTATCAGTATCATTTTAAACTCCAAGATGAGATTATTATTGAAAATTGATCAACATTGGTTGCACTCTGTTTTCTATCAATACTTTCAGCGCAATGAGCAGTATGGGTCTCTATCTCCCCTAACCTACACACTAAGCATTTTGTTTCTTTATGTTAGTGCTCCACTTTCCCATTACAGATTGTAAAATAAAAATAAAAGTCTGTTTTCTCAGATGGATTATTAGTCATCCGCGTTGTGAATGCTCATCGATCAGCAGTTGTCAAACAACTCAAGTATTTAGTGGCATTCAGGCTTGAAATGTTAAATAATAAGTCGATGTTTTCACTGGGAATATATCTTTACGAATGCTTCTTTGTGTTGTTTTTATGTGTCTTCTTGTCAGCTTTTTTGTGTGCGTGTTTGATGTGTGATCGTTTTGAGGTTACTTCTGTTTTCTTAGAAAGCTTCTTGGCCCACGTTTTGGGAGGAGCTAGGATAAGTCCAGACATCTCCATGCTGTTCATATCTAAAGATAAATTGGAAATAGAAATGAGAAGAAAAGAGAGATTTCATGGGAGTAGCAGACGATTGCTCCAATAGACTAACATGAGACAACTCTTTTGAGGCCTTGTTACTTGGCGACCATTTCATTGCTATAATTTATAGATAACAATACGACGTATTTCATCATTCTACATTGTCAAACTTAATTTTACGAATAAAACATTGCAACACTTCTCATACAGTTGTCATACTAATGTGTCGTACAGCGTTCTAAACATGGACAAACATGAGCCTCTTGCTCAAACGTAAGGGCAACCTTATTCCACGTTAATGCACTGAATGTTTGATTGATAGATCGATCTATTGATTTATTAATTTGCTGTGAAGTGTCAGTGTATTTACTTATTATCAAACCGCATGAACAGACCAGAATAACTCCCTCTCAACATCGCAGGGAAATTAGGAGAGAACCATATTCTTTGATTAGAAAAGCTCTTGTTATTGCGCACGCCCAGTAAAGTGCTTGATCCATCGTAAGCTGTGAATGCGACGTGTTTTGGCGGGAAAGTTAAAGCATCTATTATTTTAAATTAAGCTTACCAGCTGTTCGTTCATTCCATTGTTCCCATAATGGTCGTAGGTTTTCAGGGATCACAGGTAACGATGCCGCGGCCATATCACATAGTTTATTTTGACAGAAACCACACTGGCTGCATAGAGCAGACTTGTAACACTGACTACATTTATTACATGATGAACAAGTTGGCTGATCGTTCAGTGAGCCGTATTTTTGGTGGTTTTTAGACAACTGTACAAGTGTGGACATGAGCTCAGGAATCTTAGGGGGTGGTGGTGGGGCTATTTTGGGTTCATCGTTGAGTGGTTGTTGTTGTTGTTGTTGTTGGTTGCCATAGGGTGACGCTAAAAAAAAAAAACACAAAGGATGTTACTTATGATATCAGTAAATGTGCGACAAAGTCAAAAATGTGGACATGAGGTGATTACATGTCCGAACTCTGCCTCAGCTCGCGTGGTCTTATGATTATACATAACACGGTTTTTTTCAGTACACTTTTCATGTAAATCGAGCATTTTAACTGAGTCTTTTAAAAGTAGGTGGGTATTGAACCAACTCTCCCCTCATAGCGGGACAGACGCTTTAACAAATGAGGTATTGTTGAAACATAGTGGTGAGCGTGTACTAGATGGTATTTATCCTGGCCATTGCCTGGCCACTACCTGGTTTCTTACCTTGGTAGTATGGCGAAGGGGCCTGTTGGGCTCCAGGGTACATGTACTGTTGGGCTGATAAAGAAATAGAACAATTGATCGGTCAGAAATCCAACAGCCAAAGCACAAGCAATAACAATTCGTTTTCTCTAAAAGGTTGTCCAATGTCATGATAGGTCTAGTTTTCAAACATGGGTGAAATCGATGAAGTTCAACAATAACCTCCATGTTATTGACGAGCTTAATAATAGTCCTTGAAGATGTATACTGCATGCCTCAAAATATATACCCATAACCCCTTTCAATCTTAGAATTACCTATTCTATTTGACAACCTTTTTGCAAGCGCACTAATTTACTGACTACCTGCAGCTAGACTAGCTAATCAATCTATACCTAACTGAACAATTCATTTTAAAATTTGAAATACTGTTGACCTCTTCTACACCGCACAGTCAGTAAACGAAAATTATCCTAAGAACTGATATATGTTTTGGTCCCAAATGTTCATGCTTTGTAAAAAAAAACCTCATCAAACTGTTTGTTTAATCTCTCTATAATGAAAGTTGAAAACCTCTATATAACGGAACCCGCTAAACAGAGGGGTTCTACTTAGCAAGTTATTAATTATTGTTAATATCATATATTACCTGGATAATAATATCATATATTACCTGGATAATAGTTAGGATATGGATACATTGGAGCTGAAGATCATAAACAACATTTTGTAAAAATCAAATCAAATTTTGAAACAAAAAATAGTTGATGAAATTCCGTCGCAAAAGGCGCTGTACACGAGCGCCATTTTCTACACTAAGGCAAGACGGGAAATTGACTCCCTGCACTACATAATCTTTGCCAGTTAAAATTTACACCAAAATTATTAGGTAACGTTTTATTGATCTGTTAAAGAAAAACCAGAACATATGCAAGTTTCCCATCATGCTTTGCTTCTTTAGGAAATGGCGCTGGTGCACTTTGCTTATTATAAAATTTCCAATTATAATTATACCGTAATTAAGTCCTGGCATGAAATTGGTTATTGGAGGTAGTTTCTCGTCATCATCATCATTATCTTTACTATCATCGTTTTTCTCTTTATCATCATCATCGTCATTCTTGTCATTTTTCTCTTCGATATTGTCCTTCAGGTTAAAATTAGGAGGCGGGGCTTGATATTGCGGAAACATTCCTAATTAACATCGAAATAACAGAACAGTAATAGAATGGAATGAGGTTCAAAAAATTATAGCAATAGTCCTCACCACAGTTCCCTGCGCCATCTTGAAAGGTAGCCAGGCCTTTGCAATGAAGTGAGACGAACGTTGAGCTTGCAATGATAGAGATACAAGGCAAGCTCAACGTTCGTCTCGCTTCGATGTAAATGCCCGGTTAAGATGGCGCAGGGAACCGTAGAACCAGGGTACTATTGCTTGACTCTTAAAAGCGCAGTATACTTTCCTTCTACTAAAATTATGACCACAATTTCAAGTTTATAAACCAATCAGGTTACGAATTAATAGGACTGAGAATTTGAGTCAATGCATTCAAAGTTCTGATAATTATAAGTATTTGACAATCCAGAGCTATCTTTAAGGCGTATATATAAAAATAACTGACTATTATTATACTTTGTTTACGGATTAACGTCCAAAACGTCAGTACGTAACATTTCTATATTTCTTTTTTTTACAACTGAATCATATGAGTAACGATTTTTGTAATCCGATTTAAGTTCTAAACATCAATATAGCAGCATATCTAAAACGTCTTCTCAGTGTAAAGGAAACACCCTATTTACGTTGTATTCACCATGCCATTTTTACTCTGATTTGTTAAGAAACTTTAAAATGACCATAATTCGAGGAGAACGGTAGTAAACTGATGAAATTCACAAAAGAAAACGATCAATTTATATATATTTGTAGTCTTCGTACCTGGGTAATAGTTTGGATAGGCGTAAGGGAGCTGCATATTTGGTGCTGAAGATCAGTAATAGAATTTCATAAGCAAACAATCAACTAAATGCCTCAAGCAAATCACAACAAGAAACGTAATAATACTACCGTAAAAACTTGGCATAGCTGGAGGCTTAAAACTGTCAGGTTTATCGACTTTCTCTCGAGCTTCCGATCCACCAGGAGCTGGAAAGTTTTGAATTCCTGTTTATGCAAAAATTCGACTGGTCAAAGAAAAAAACCTTATTTTTTAAAAAACGATCATTTATCTCCACCTGTGAAGGGCTGTGGGTTGTACTGCATCTGTCCAAACCAGCCAACTGGATTTCCTAAGTTCGTATATAATTACATATAAGAATAAAATTGTTGAGTTCGTAATTATAAGAATGTTTGATCGATGATCAAGTGTTCGATTTCTCGAGGAGTTCCTCTTACCTCGTAGTGCATGGAGCTGGCAAAGCAGAACGAGAAACACGACAGAAAAACTGTTCCTCATTGCAAAAGCCATCTTATGGATTCAAACGCTGTAGAATTTGTTGTATCAATTTAACTTGATATTATTTCAATCCTATCGAGGTTTTGGGCGTCTATTGTCAGGAAACTAGACCTGTTGTTTTTGATCACATCACCTCTGCTTGGCGATCATTGGCTGAGATTAGATCTGGATTTGTACTCCACGACATCTTACTGACAAAAAAACATGTAAACATCTGCACAGAGACCTCGAACTTCTCGCATTTATTCCTTCCTTTTTGGCAAAAAAAATCACTTAATCGACACTTAATTTGCATGCTGTTTTAGTTTCTGGGTTATATTTAATAGCAAGAATAAATTATGTGCTAAAATCGTTTTAATATCAAAACTTCCCACAAAATTTACAAATCACATTTAAGTCGATTGGATCTAAGTTATTTGCAAACATTTCAAAGTTAGCCTTTAAGTTTAAAAATAACAACAACACTAATTTTTTTTCTTAGATATGGTCAGGTCTCAATTAAAAAAAAGGCCAGATCAGTAATCAGATCACTACGAAGATTAACTGGTGGTAGTTGGGCAATTATCTTACTTATCTTTTTTTCATTTTCAGTTGTTGAATAATAAAACTCGCTGGTTTTTTATTGTCAATTAATTTCTGTAAACTTTTTTTGTTTGTATTACATATAAGTTATTTATTTGTTTTCAGTTCTTTTCATCTCCTTATCATCGCCTTATTCCTCAGTGCATACAACCTGTTGTGTACCTCGTCAATAATCAATATTTAATCAATGTTTGACAGATTGTTCTTCTTTCTTATCGTTTTAATTTACACAGGAATCCCATGGACCCCAAAGCTGATGTTGGAACCTTTCGATAATCTCGCTATGCATATTTACAAAAGACACGAAAAAGTGTACAGAAATTGATCTACTCAATAAGTGGAATCGCTTGTTCAAAAGCAAATCCAACTGTTGTTTGCTAATACTCTAAAAGGGGTCGTTTGTTAAAAAACTGTAAATGGTTTTTGCGTCTCCTTCCTTTAATAAAGACATTGTATTAATCAGTTGTACTCTTAAACGGGAACTATAGTGCTCTGATTTCCTAACATCTATTAGCTATCTAAACCATTATGCTACCTAGCGTTCCTTTTACAGGACAGATCAAGAGAAAGCTTTGAATTGTTATTGCTTTGCAAATAAATAAATAAATAAAAATGAATGAATAGATGAATAGATGTGAAGAGCATAACTGACATAAACAGATACGCGAATTAATCAGCAAGACAATCACAGTGACAAATATAAACAAAGGCTGTACATGTCAGACAACCATCTGATCTGATGGACAGATTGATTGACAGATTGACGTACTGGCTGACAGACACACTGACAAATATAGACAAACGCTGTCAGACAACCATCTGATTTGATGGACAGATTGATTGACAGACTGACCTACCGGCTGACAGACACACTGACAAATATAGATAAACGCTGTCAGACAAACATCTGATCTGATGGACAGATTGATTGACAGACTGACGGACAGACAGACAGACAGACAGACAATCAGACTGACAAATATAGATAAACGCTGTCAGACAAACATCTGATGGACGGACTGACATACTAGTACTGACGGACACTGACAAAGGGCCGATCCGCAAGAGAGACAAAGTTTGCTCTAGGTGACAAAATGATTGTCACAAATTTGTCCGACATCTTGACTCTCCAGTGCGGGTATATTTTCGTGACTGAACAAAAACTTGTTGCACTGAACAAACTTCAAAGGTTTCCGTCGGCTTGCTCCTAGAGCATAACATTTGCAACAGGTTTGCAACAATTCAGTTTACAACAAGTTTGCAACAAGTTTGCAACAAGTTTGCAACAAGATTGCAACAAGATTGCAACAAGTTTGCAACAAGTTTGCAACAAGTTTGCAACAAGTTTGCAACAAGTTTGCAACAAGTTTGCAACAAGTTTGCAACAAGTTTGCAATAAGATTGCAACAAGTTTGCAACAAGTTTGCAACAAGTTTGCAACAAGATTGCAACAAGTTTGCTACAAGTTTGCAACAAGATTGCAACAAGTTTGCTACAAGTTTGCTACAAGTTTGCAACAAGATTGCAACAAGTTTGCTACAAGTTTGCTACAAGTTTGCTCATATTACATGTTGCACCATTTGTTAATTTTTTTTAGCAATTCAGGAATTTTGTCTCTAGTGCGGATCGGTCAAAATACAAACAAAGGCTGTCAGACAAACAGACATTCTAATCTGATGGACATTGATTGAAGGACTGAAGGAAAACAGGACAAACAAATACAGATTAACACACTAGACAGACAGAACAAAACAAACAGATAGACGACACAAAAAGACAGACACACAAAAACATAATCACCATTTCATATATGAATAGCTATGTACTTACATTCCTTATTGTAGTCAACAAAACGAACAGATAGACGACACAAAAAGACAGACACACAAAAACATAATCACCATTTCATATATGAATAGCTATGTACTTACATTCCTTATGGTCGTCAACAAAACAAACAGATAGACGACACAAAAAGACAGACACAAAAACATAATCACCATTTCATATATGAATAGCTATGTACTTACATTCCTTATTGTCGTCAACAAAACAAACAGATAGACGACACAAAAAGACAGACACAAAAACATAATCACCATTTCATATATGAATAGCTATGTACTTACATTCCTTATTGTAGTCAACAAAACGAACAGATAGACGACACAAAAAGACAGACACACAAAAACATAATCACCATTTCATATATGAATAGCTATGTACTTACATTCCTTATTGTCGTCAACAAAACAAACAGATAGACGACACAAAAAGACAGACACAAAAACATAATCACCATTTCATATATGAATAGCTATGTACTTACATTCCTTATTGTAGTCAACAAAACGAACAGATAGACGACACAAAAAGACAGACACACAAAAACATAATCACCATTTCATATATGAATAGCTATGTACTTACATTCCTTATTGTCGTCAACAAAACAAACAGATAGACGACACAAAAAGACAGACACAAAAACATAATCACCATTTCATATATGAATAGCTATGTACTTACATTCCTTATTGTAGTCAACAAAACGAACAGATAGACGACACAAAAAGACAGACACACAAAAACATAATCACCATTTCATATATGAATAGCTATGTACTTACATTCCTTATTGTCGTCAACAAAACAAACAGATAGACGACACAAAAAGACAGACACAAAAACATAATCACCATTTCATATATGAATAGCTATGTACTTACATTCCTTATTGTAGTCAACAAAACGAACAGATAGACGACACAAAAAGACAGACACACAAAAACATAATCACCATTTCATATATGAATAGCTATGTACTTACATTCCTTATTGAGTCAACAAAACGAACAGATAGACGACACAAAAAGACAGACACACAAAAACATAATCACCATTTCATATATGAATAGCTATGTACTTACATTCCTTATTGTAGTCAACAAAACGAACAGATAGACGACACAAAAAGACAGACACAAAAACATAATCACCATTTCATATATGAATAGCTATGTACTTACATTCCTTATTGTAGTCAACAAAACGAACAGATAGACGACACAAAAAGACAGACACACAAAAACATAATCACCATTTCATATATGAATAGCTATGTACTTACATTCCTTATTGTCGTCAACAAAACAAACAGATAGACGACACAAAAAGACAGACACAAAAACATAATCACCATTTCATATATGAATAGCTATGTACTTACATTCCTTATTGTAGTCAACAAAACGAACAGATAGACGACACAAAAAGACAGACACACAAAAACATAATCACCATTTCACATATGAATAGCTATGTACTTACATTCCTTATTGTCGTCACAACTGTAAGTCACATCCAAGTATTTCTTGTCACTTTGACATTGATTACCAAACAAATCATCATTAGCTGATAGCATACAGTTCTCCATGTCATCACAACTTGTCTTTACCACATTTAAAGCGCCAGGCGTCTCGCATGGTTGTATGGGTAGGAAGTTAGTTTGAGGTCCTTGACAAGATGACATTCCCATACTTCCATAATGAGCGTCATTAATATTGATTTTCTTTCCTTGTGGACACGTGATCATGTCTTGGTTGTTTTGGCAGACAACTGTTCTGAACTTGTTTTCATCTGAGATGTCTAGTTTTCTCATTTGTTCTACAGAAGTTGGTTGCCCTTGTGGTAAGGAGGAATAAAAATATATAACAACTTGTTAACAATGAAATCAAAATATTTAGGTTTGAAGTCCCCTCGGGCTCGATCGACTAGGACATCCAAGTCGATCAAGACTCCCAACTCCAGGACATATTGTAATCTATACGGGAATCCTATACCCTGGTCTAATTTTTAAATCTGAACACCTCTAATTTTAGTTGATGATAATTTTAGACAAATAATTATCTTTTTAATAAATACTTTTAAAAAACTCATTACTAATTCATGACCATTTTGTCCAATCCGATGCCCCTCTCTGGTCACGAGGAAAGCATTGTATATCGCATAATCTACGGCTGAAACGCGGAGGGATTTGAATGCGGCCCATGGGAATGATGATGTACAATAGAAGAACAATGGAATACAAATGAACATGAAGCATTATATAATGGCACATGTGTCATTATATAATGCTTCATGTCCATATTTCAGATATTACCCTTCCCCCCATCCCCCCATCTCTACTGACGAGTGAACATCAGACTTAGAAATAATTTACTTTTAGATTTTTGGCGAAAAAAATACTTTGATCATGAGTGCCAATGCCAGGATTCGAACCGAGATCTTTTGCTTGGTTGTATCCGAGCTTTAAGCCATTATGCCACTGAGGCAATCGATGAAAAGTTTGCAACGAAAAGTCATCAAATTCATTAGCATTCAAGTTGGTTAGCATTCCTCTATTATTAGTGTAGATCAATTCCCAAATGCAAACAACCTTCCGTTTTCTTTTGTTTCATCGATATTGGACAAAATGGTCATGAATTACTAATGAGTTTTTTAAGCCGTTCAATAAACTCGCAGAACTTGTTTTATCAGGTTTAAAATCCCTTGGGCTTCGCCCTCGGGATTTTAAACCTGATAAAACACTCCTGCTCGTTTATTAAACTATACATAAATTTCAATATTTGTAAAATGCTCTTAAAGAATACACACATAAAACTCTTAAGCTAGTTGTATTATTGACAAATTAAAACTTAAGAGAAAGAAATACCTTGATATGCCTGAGTGTTTTGTGTATCTTGACTTGGTTGACTAGTGTACTGCATTGGTTGTTGTTGTTGTTGTTGTTGTGCTGCTGCAGTATTGTAATCCATCTGCGGTTGGTTACTACTGGCCATGAAGGAAGACGTTAAATCATTTGAAGCAGTTTGTTGCGGCACCGTCTGTTGTGAGGGACTAGTATAAGATTGTGTTTGCTCTGGCGTTGTTTGTTGTGCGGGGCTTGTATAATATTGTGTTTGTTGAGGTGCACTAATTGCAGCAGCGTCTACAGACTGCGGTAAACCATTTGCATCGTTGAATACTTGTGAAGGTTTTGCTACTGGATTGGAGGTGTATTGATTAGCTTCGTTTCCTGTGTGGCTCGCCTCCATTGCAACATCTACTGGCTGTGGTACTTTCTCTGCTTCATTATAGGACTGCTGTGGTGTTGATTCACTAGAGTACGCCTGCACACCTGGTTGCGCAGCTGAAGCGGTCTGTGAGGGTGAATCGTTATAGTACTGTGCTGCGGCTGAGGTAGTTTGCTGGGATGCATCACTATAGGTCTGACCAGCAGGCTGTGCAGCTTGTGTAGCTTGAGCTGAGGCGTCGTTATAATACTGTGTTTCAGGTTGTGCCTCAGTAGAGGTCTGAGGTGCATAAGCTTGCTGTGCTGGCTGAGCCGCTTGTGCTTGATCAGCAGCAGGTGCTGTTGCATAATTGTACGACTGTGTCTGAGTAGCTGTGTTAGTAGGAGCAGCTGCATCGTTAAACACTTGGGCTGCAGGTTGGACAGCAGCTTCCGGTGTTTGAGGCGCGGTTGCTTGTCCACCAGTTATTATTATGGGCTGTCCTTCTTGACTAGGTGCACTAGCTTGGATAGTTGATGGAGTCTTATCAAGATTCTCTAGTGAGTTGTCTTGACTCTCTTTATCCTTTGTACTTTCAATTTGAATTATTTCGCCAGAGCCATCGTTGGCTTCTTTGAATTCAGGAATAGAATTTGCAGCAGACCCTTCTGTTTCTCCAGTTCCCAGGTTTTGTGCCTGGACTAATTTGTCTGCTTGTTTGTCCTCAAAGACACTGGCCTGTGTATTTGCATTAGTTTTGGGCTTTTCTTTTACACTGACTTCGCCAGATCCATTTTCAGACTCTCCATTGAAGTCGTCATCATCTTTTAAGTAGTCTGGTATTCTGTTGGTGCCTGATGATTCACCTATTCGTGTGCTTTCTACAAGACGAAAACATACATGAAAATAAGTTTAGAAATAATGATGTTTGCGAGTTGTGGTCATCAGGGTATCGGTGTATACTTGAGAAAGACTGTTGGAAACTACTGCACGGACCTGCTCGACATTCTATCGAACGGCATGCGCGACTTCCGCCAGGTGAAATGGCGTCCTCGCACATTTGTAATTCAAACTGGTTATAACGAGTTTAAAACCGGTTTGAATTTTATTTATCCATCCAAAGTTCTGAACAGGGCAGCAAAATGCATTAGCTTTGGGCTAGGAAAATAGAGAAATACTTTACAAAGCATGCAACTGGGTAATAACAACCTTAGCAACCAGGCAGAGCTTCAGGTTGTCGAAACGCCAAAACCAATATCAACATCAAAAGTCTATCTCAAGACTACACTCACCCATGTGATAAAAACTCACAACATCACTTTAATAGTACATGAACCTGATTTCAAAACATTCACTCCTTTCAAAATGTATAGCCTACGACTTTTATGAAGCAAAAATCAATTAAGCTATAATTTCTAGCAAAGTAAGATTTGTTACGCAATTTTTTGGTTTACAGTTTTGTTCAGTGTTTATTGAATTTTTGCTTATTGCAAAGGTCAGTATGTTTTATGGATTTACTTATGAATACATTTATTGTGGTGGTAATTAATGATTTCTGTTACTTTTATCATGCAGGTTTCTTAGTCTACCGTCCTTTTTTGGTCTTGTCTGTCACATGCATTTATCCTGTTTCGTCTTGTGTACGTTCGTCTTGTCTTGTTCGCCTTGTGTCGTCTTGTCTTGTGTCGTCTTGTCTTGTGTCGTCTCGTCTTGTGTCATCTTTTGTAAGGCACTTACCATTCTTCAATAGATCAGCCAAGTAGATTGCCGCCTGGAACACATCAAACGCTTGTTTTTTGGTTGTTGGGCTTGGAAGTTTCTGCGGCGTATTATTCTGGAGATTCACCATGCTATTTGACGTTCCAGCATACAATTTAACATTTTTTCCATTAGCAAATGAGGCACTATTTATTCCCGGCTTCACGAAAGGATTTGTTTTTAACGTCTTGACTGTATTTACTGGAAGATTATCGTTTCTATAATAGGGATAGTTTTGATATATTTTTTGCCTTTTCTGTAAGAGGGCGTCTTCAAACACGGCAAAAGGTGAACGGCCTTCAGAGGTGAGCACTGTATTTGGACGTGGAATATTAGATCTTTGGTACTGTCCTGTATTTGTATTATACCAGGACGAACCTTGCCGTGGGTTAGACATTTGTCTCTGATACTTTGGAACTTGATAAGCATTTGTGAGTTGACGTGCAGGAACTTGATAAGCAGATCTGTAAGGCCATTTTTGACTATTCTGACTATACCAGCGACGGTAGTAAGGAGATGTCGTTTGTGCACTTACAAACTTTGTCTGGTATGGATATAAACTGTTCTGGTTGGTCACACGATTATTTATTGAGTTTCCTGGATAGTATCTAGCTTTTGGCGCAATGTTTGGTCTCACATAAGAAGTCCTAGGGTTGTAATACGGTTTAGGTACGCTCAATCGGTTGGGCATGGCTAGAACGTTCGGAAACTTTCTTGTCTGTTTTGAGTATCTATTGTTAGGTAAATACGATGATGTCTTGGGATTCACTGGTAAGGATGGAGTGGAAATATGCGTTTCCTTCAGAGATTTAGTTTTGTAAGTGTTAAGTATATTTTTTGTGGTTGAGTTTGTGGTATTGGATTTACTCAACGAGTTTTTGGTATAGTTTTCCGATGTGTCCAGGAAATCTAATAACTTTTTTGTAGACACTGCAGTTTTATTAACTTTGTCAAAAGAGCTGGCTCCAACCATAGTGTGGTTGTTTAATGCTTTGGTAATATTTTCTGGCTTAGTAAAAATATCTTCGTCAGAATTTCCAGAAAAACCAGACTCCTGGTCTTCTTGGCCAGTGTCGTCGATAGGAGAATTACCAGTGTTGCTAGTTTTTGGGTGTTCCTCTTTTGATGTAACCGTCTTATTTTCGACTTCTTTCGTGACCAGGTTTTCATTATTTGGCAAATCTGGGTTTTCCAAAGACAGGTCAGTGTTGTCCACCGGATCATACGAAGGAACGATCACTGGGTTTTCAGAAGAACCAGGTACTTGACTTTTAGTTAACACTGTGGTATTATTATCATGACCAGGATCCTTGGAGGGAGCTTGGTCAGGGTCTGGTGACGGTACTTCTCCTGATGCCCTTGAGTCGATATCTTTATCGGGGTTCTCACCAGATGAATCTAAGTCTATGTCTTCCTCAGGGTCATTGGTACTTTTGCTGATATTCCGTCTGTAATCCTGGGACATCCTATCGTCTTTGTTAAATGGACATCATTATCAAAAGAAGTGCATATATAAACATTATAGTGAAATAACTCCATGCATGCAAAGCAAAGCAACAAAAATGTCAAATGAATCAACGAACATTCAATAAAACTCGTTCGCTTGGTAGATGATTGAATAGAAAAGATAGAAAACAACACAAAATGCAGTCTACTAATTGTAAACACACCCTACATCAACGGAAACAACCATTTATGTGTTCAGTATTTTGGAAATCTTAGCTCTTATAAGCCTGTTATAAGATGGCTTGGATCAGACAATGAAGTAGACATATTTGATACGGTTCATAATCTAACTACAAATTAACTGAATTTCCACATCCTGAGTAAGTTTCTCCGGCCATTCAATGACAGATGCATTTTTTTTTTCTCTTAACTATATTATTATATTTAAAACTTTCCTGTTATCTATAAAACATATGAAAAGTAAAACGTGAGGAGGAAAATAAATAAAAAACAAATGAGCAATTTATAACCAAATTAAGATTAAACGAAGGAAAAACAGAAAAAAAAAAAATATATAATTTTTCGCATTGGATATATATACTATATAATACTGGGTAGAAATTGTTTTTACAAATGGTCACCAAAAGTAACGAAAATTGACCCGAAACTTCTTCAAAGTTCAATTGCTCATGATGCAATCAGTTCAATTTTGGATGCTAATACGAATGAGAAGATTTACACAACGATGGAATGACTATGGAATATTCCTTTTTGTAAGAACTAAAAAGAAAGATAATAATTCTGTAGAAATTCTCAATTTTAGGCAAAATAAATTTTGAAGTGTATATAATCGTACACTTTATATGTTATTTTAAAAAAATTGTAAATAAAACAAATGATTAGTTGATATTAGTACTTTAGAAGAGGAGATGTGTCAAAAAAGAACAGTTTTGTAACGGAACTGGGATAGCGACCTTGAAGATGTAAATTTTTTTTTACACATGAAATAGTGCTTAGGGATATCATAAAAGTTAGGAAAAAGGTGTTTTAGTTTGGTATGGCCCTGCAGGTTGCATGTTTAGTGACTAAAGTCATTGAACCCTTCAAACCATAATGAAAATAAAGATATATTATCTGGGAAGGTGACAAAATATATACAAGTCCATTGCAAAGCCAAACGCCGGACCACTGACTACTGTTTTTGCTTACCTTGATTTATGGATTTCGATTCTGTAGTACCAATCTCAAGTATAATAAATGCTAAGCTTATAACGGCAAGAAGCCAGAAGATTTTCCTAGTGTTTATCATGTTGTGTTTTTAATTGACCGGCAAGAACTTGATCTATGACCTGCCTTCAACCTGCAAATACAATTTCAAGAACATCCTGGATAAATTTTCTTAGACAATCAAAAACTTCTTCCAATATTGAAGACCATTATTTAGTCCATCGTTTGTGATACATGTGTGATTTCAAGCGAAAGTGTTCAACATAAAAGCCATTGATGCGATTCATTGTTGTAACTGCTTATTTTCCACCAAATCACCCAACCATAACATCATGGTTGTCGAGCACGAGAGATTCAACTCGATCGTTGTCGTTAGTCACACAATTTCAAATGTTCTTAACAAACAAGAAAATTCACTCCTTACCTGGTTGGATTATTTAGAAATTTTATCCTTTTCTGATAATTTCCACTATTCAATGTGCCATAGTTTGAAGCTGCAGGTACCTTGGAGGGGTGATCGCGCGAGAGAACTAAACCCTGGCCGCTACACGTGAATGCTTAATGAGTGACATAATGCTATGAGTTAATCCTCGAAAAGATCAATTGTGATTGGTGGAAAAGATGGAAAAATATCACATTCTGGCCTTGGAGCGTTGACTTTGATTTCTTGTGACTATAAGCAGATCTTGATCTCGAAATACCTTTTTCGATTGTCTCTCAGGCTACGTTTACACGGTACCGGATGAATTTTTGACCGGTCAAAAGATTGTCCTGGACATGCTGTACACACGGAACCGATAACTATTTTCGTTCTGTTCAGACGAATATTTGATCGGTAAGGCGTCCAAATTATTGCTCGTTTAGCGCGGTCCCGTGTGAACGGAACCCCTAAGCGGATGTTTTTTTTAACGGTCAAAAATTCGTCCGGTACCGTGTAAACGAAGCCTCAATGTTTTCCAATCCTCTTGAGAATAAGGGTGGTTTTTTTTTCATTGGATGAATATTTTTTCGTTTCTTCCTAGATGATCTATTTCAAACAACGAAAAAGTAACCCTCAAGAGGGTTCTTTTGAAGCAAGCAAATGAGGTCCTCAACCTTTCTCTATTTTTTTACTGGATTCCGACAGTGCTATCCATGATTTTAATTATCATTTCTCCTGATATGCTAAGCATTTTCAGATTCTCGAAGTGAGGACGGATGATATTTTGACAAGAGAACTTTGGTGGATATCCACGAAAGACAAAACAACAAGAATATTCAAGATATTACAACCATTTCAAACACGTTTGCAGGGAAGAATGGCGAATGCACGACCCAAATGAACTGTGCCCTTAGACTAATATCATCTTTTCCTGGGAGCCTTGGTGCACTAATATGACGGACGATATATTTTTCAACCATTCCTTCGTCAGTTGCAATGAATGTAGTAATGAAAACAAATAATACAATGATTAACATTTTGTACAGGTCTTTTTAACACTTGAAAGACAAAAACGGACAAATCGTCTTGTGACAGACAAGTCGTTTGGTGTGAAAACAGGACGAACACAATTTGAGAAGAAAACTGATTTTGTTAGTTGAATGTCCTTCTTCTAGAGTGAAAAGTGGTATATCATATTAGTTCCTTTCGCACATGCATTCGCCCTTTGTTCTTTTAATCTATTTGAAATGGGTGTATACAACTTGTGCAAACTATATTCCTCAATATTTCCCCTCTAATTAAGGAGGCTCGGCGCAATATTTTTATGGTACACCTAGCCGCATTCAGACGGCTGTAACTTCTTTGTGAATCATCCGATTTGCTAGCCGTTTTCACACGATATCAGGCATAGATTCAAGTTGTCCAAAATATAAAATTGGTTTGAGCCAGCGTTTTGGTTGAGACGTAGTGATGACGTCATGGAAATAGTTTATCGCTCATTTTCTAAAAAAATTGATCTAAACTTTTAATGCGACATGCATCAATCGATAGTGTGGGTCAAGGCCCACAACATATTGCAATATGAAAAAAAATTAATGAGGGCGTTTTGGAAATATCAAGCGACGAATATTTTCCTAGAGAAAATATTACGATTTCCCGCGTGTCAGATTTATGCCCTCGAAATCAATACTGCGATTGAGTAGATTGAATTTTTTTTATTACAGGCTAGTATAGGTATATATGGATTCACACTCGGACTGTGGTTGTTATGGTTGAAATTGTGGTTATCATTTTGAGTTTGTGAATTTTTATACTTGTAGCTCAATGAGTTTCAGTTGTCGCCGGATCAGATGGAATATACTAAAAATTGTCGCATTCAAAAAATCGCTGATCAATTTTTACCTTTAACAAATAATCCCCCTAAGTTTCATGTGTATTGAAGGGTTTTAAGGCAGTCATATAAAAATGAGTACGAATGCAAATGCCCTCGCTCGCCATAGTTTGTTGTTTCTTCACGTTTGATTTCCGTACGGTTGCTTACAGCGTGCTGTTATGGTTGGCTGCACAACTCGTGCCTCAGTGAGACGTCATCACTACGTCTCAACCAAAACGCTGGCTCAAACCAACTTTATATTTTTGACAACTTGAATCTATGCCTGATATCGTGTGAAAACGGCTAGCAAATCGGATTCAAAAAGAAGTAACAGCCGTCTAAATGCGGCTAGGTGTACCATAAAAATTTGCGCCGAGCCTCCTTAAAACAGGTCAATAATCTCAGAAGTCATATCGAACTAAATTGTGGGCTGTAGTTTGTGGTACTTCGTTCGGGGTGGTCTTCCTCTGGTGATTGTGGAAGGACACTTTCACAAATTTTTCGAGGTATAAAAAATGCTGCCCCCCCCCCTCCCCATTTGCACCAGCCCCCTCCCTGTAAATAATGACTGGTGCCTAGTAATAAATCCATGAAAACTTATCAAACAAAATTGTGCAATTGATATTAATTCTGCTTTCTTTACTATATTGTACTATTTAGTAACTAATGGTTCTAATGTTTGGGTTAAAAATGTTGCAATCTGTTCAATATTAGTAACTGTTGACGTGTATTTAGAATGTCAACTTGTTCTGTGAACTTGACGAGATGTTTATTAAATTGTATCAAAAAGTAAACCTTAAGTTTTACCCCTCAATTCATTCACAAAGTACCAAGTCCTGTTGCTAGTGCGAATGATGGCAGTAAAAAAAAACGTCTTAAAAAAATCCTCAGATAGAAGTTGGGCGGCCTGACAAGCTTTTATAGTCAGCTCCCTCACAGCCGTTTTTAGTGTTGGGCTTCCTGTGTGGCTTCCCAACAATTATTTGGGGATGCACACGGGAACCAAACGCTACAAGGTAGAATACATGAGCTTTTGATGAAAAAGACATTTTAAAGTGTTTGTATGCAAATGTTTATATGATGCACTGCATCCTGGGAAACACAGGGACTACTCAGTGGGGCCAATGATCTAGTTTCATGTTATCTAGCACTGCTGTACAATTTGACAAAAGACAGACATCATGCTTTGTTTGGATTTGTGAATATTTTCAAAACAAATCAAGGCTTAGCCTTGCAATTACACCTTTTGTCAAATATTCCAGCGGTGTAAGATAACGTGAAACTGGAGTATTAGTTAGTAGACCCTGGGTTTCTACTGATGGCTGCACAAGAAGATATACAAAGTACATAACTCATACAACAGCAGTTTTCTATTTCAAATGTTGTTTTATTGTTCTTGTTTATTGAATGCTACTGGCATTGGAAGCAATCCTGGGCCATAAATCAGCACATTCCTTTGATACTGGTCCATTGATGGCAGAACCTGAAACATAATGTAACAACATTTACCAAAAACCCTCTAATTTTCCATTTGGATTTGAAAAGCTAACATAGATAAACAATTGAGGACTATTTATCTGGGCCTAGTTCAGAATCCTTTGTTTGTGGCAAATAAAGCCAGATATGATATGCCTCCTTTTCAAATATTATTGCAGCTGATGGTACAGCAAAACATGTGTGTCTTATCTGATACACTATTTCCGAGAAACTTTGTCACCTGTGAAGTGAAAAGCCTACAAGCTAGTAGTGCCTGGAACTATGGGTAACCTACAATGTATGTATAATTTAGAACACAGGGATTTCATGGTCACATCGCCACACTTGTCAATATGTTGTTGAAAAATGACCATTTTGACTTACGATAGACAAGAAAGGCGTGCTGAATGCACATTTAATTTCTGAACTGATCCATGATCCTTTGCGCCACTAGCTTGTGTGCTTTTCACAGGTGACAGATTTTCTTGGAAAGGGTGTATATTAAACAATCTGATAATACTGACCTTTCATTTCTCCTTTAACGTTGACTATGACCCCAGCATTATCTAAAAACACAACATGAACAACTATAAGCTTTATAGGTTCCAAATATAATACAAATGTTATAAAAACAATAGATCAATAAGGCATTAGCAAAGAGGAGATAGTATGAAGTCAAATAATCCTTCAGAACCCAACAATTTTATGTAAAGTTAAGCCTTGTTCACACTAGCGACATAAGCATAAGCAACATACAGACTCGGTGGACTTTGCTCATTAGCCGCACTTGTCTTTTCTCACACCCATTCGAGAAATGCTTCACCAAGTCTGAGTGTGTTGCTTATGTTGCTAGTGTGAACCAGGCTCAAAGAGGAAGTGATCCTTTGTAACTATTTGAGTAGTTTCCTACAATACATAGACACATTTGAATGTACCTACCTTCAAAGTAGATAAACACACCATTCTTTCTGCGATATGGTTTCCGCTGCCTTATCACCACAGCCGGCATCACTGCAATGTTAATAGAACATGAGGTTAAATATGATATTAAAACTTGAGTACGTTCTTGGGCACACTTACAAGCTCTTGTGTAAAGACAAGATGTCTCAAGATACAGAATCAGAAAATAATAAGATATTTTCTAATGTGGGCTGACTAAAGTGTACATCATGAATCTGTGAAACAATTACTAACTAACTAAATCAAACAAATGTTTGTAGGTTGGATTTTGATTTGTGTTGTATGCATGCTCTTTATTTATTTTATTTTTTTATAGGACTTGTAACAATTTCTCATTTCTCTGAAGACGGCCATGAAGGCGGAAAGCTTAGGAGAACTTTAAAAATTAAAAGGTTGAGGACCAACAAATACTATTATGAATTACAGTACTAACTAATTGGAGTGTAGTAATATTAAGTTATTACCTATTTGATAATTGAACTTAGAAATCACTCCCCATGAACTACACAATACACATTACAATGTCACACAGTTCTGTTTCTTCAGCAATATATACAAGTTGTACAAAACAGTGCGATTAGACAATACATATTTAGTTTGTTTCATGGATATGTGCAATAAAATGGGATTTTATTATGCATGTGGTAAGCTGGCCCAAGACAATAATAAAACCATAGCCGTATTAATCAAATTGGATACTGCACGTTGCTATACAGTCTTGGCCATATTGGTTTACCTTTGTTCATTATACATAACATGTGTGAAGTTGTACATCTAAACCATTTGAACTATTGTTCTGACAATTTTTTTTTAATGCAAACATGAGGCTTTGTAGGTTTGTAAGTTCTCTTCTATTATTGGTTTACAAAATCAAAGTATCTATAATATATATACTTTGATTAGGTAACAAGCAAATAGACTGGTTTTATTATACATATTATAACTAACATATAACTTTGGGCTCGTTTAATTAATCGTCTGTGATGATCAGTCCTGTGCATTTTCATTTAGTCAGTGTTGATAGTCTATATTGTTATTAGTCTATATTATTCAAATGTTTAGGTATTTTTTTATCAATATCATTAATATTTTTTTTTAATTATTCTTACTTTTATACAATTCAATTAATTTTCTTTTTAGAAGGCCCAGTGTAAGATTAGCTATGCTAAACTGGTGTATTTTGTAAATACTTTTAAACCTTCTTTAAATAAATAGTTAAATAAAGTCCATCTATCTATCCATCTATCTAACATACCCTTTTTTCGGAGTTCTGGTTTTCCTTTTTTAACTGTTGCAAGGACCATGTCACCAGATGCGGCGGCTGGAAGTCTGTTCAAACGTCCCTTGATGCCTTTTACAGCAATAATGTAAAGATTCTTGGCTCCAGTGTTATCGGCACAGTTGATAACTGCACCCACTGGGAGACCCACAGCAATGCGGAATTTCCCGCCAGAAGTACCTCCACGTCCTTTTAACCAAATTAAATAAAAGTTTATTTGTGATATGTCTATTTAGAATTATATCAATTAACTTGACGCAAAGATTAAATCCCAAATGATATCATTTCAGACTAACAGCAACTTTTCAATCTTTGAATCTTATACTACCCTCTTGTAAACTATGAAGATGTTTTAGAGATTTATAGTGAGCAATGAGGATAGTAAAACGTCTTGATTTCAAACACGAATAAAAGGTTTTTAATGACAACATTCAACGATAATTTTACCAGCTAAGATTGGTGATATTATAAAAGGTTTATAAATGTGTTTAAATCAAACTAGTATGACTCTGTTATTAAATCTTGAAGATTTAACAATCATAGCAAATCAGGTCTAAACATCAGACAGTTTAGAAATTGCTTCTTGCTAATGAAACTACACTGCATACATTGAGAATAAATCAATACATACAACCAAGACAGCGATAAATACAAACTATTGTATTTTCATATGTATTATGAACAACTTCAAAAACTTATTCCATCGCCATTTAAATGGGAAACTTTCACTATGTCTATGATATGTAGTAGCTTACGAATGTAATGGTTCGAATCGGTATCACTTTGTATCCAACGTTTTAGAACTTTTTCTCGCAGTCATCGGATTTAAAAGTACACTCAGTAAAGACTTAAATATATATGTGTTATAATAATTCCTTCGCTTTTGGTGTATCTCTCAGGATGGCAACGATTAAAGCAGATTCTGTTCGTTCTTATACAAATCTTACCTCTCTTCGACATGTTGGTTTACAAGAAAGAGAGCGTAGTCGGCTGCACATGCGCTGAAATCAATGGTTGTTGGGATTCCTGTGGTAAATCCAATATGGCGGCCGCCATCAGGTCTATTTTGGTAGACTTGAGTGGGACCATTCACATCGAAAACAAGGTTATTCCCGGCTCTATTGAAGTTATAAAAAGGCAAAATCTATCCATCTAAACTTTTGTTGTGTAATTAGACGTTCAATTAAAGTCTAATACGCAAATTTCTCTTACATTGTACAGGCTTCGAGGATCTGGTCTGAAACTGCGGTTCATTACAAACACAACGAAAGAATCCAAACGAACATTACTTAGTCGTCTGAACAACATCGGCTTTGATATAAGCGAGGATGAAGTGTTCACTTCACTATCAGCTGCTAGACAGCTCGTTGAAAGAAGACAATTACGGCCGATGCTGCTCCTACAACAAGACGCATTGCAAGACTTTGAAGGCATTCAACAGGACAATCCTAACTGTGTTGTTATAGGCCTGGCACCGGACTGCTTTAATTATGAACAGATGAATAAAGCATTCAGGTATGCAGCACAACAACACTTAACAACAATGACAGCAAAAGCATCAGCAACAACAAAACACAACAACGACTGACAACTGTCAATAACAAAAAACAGCAACAACAACAACAACATCAAAGTAATAAAAACAAAAAGCAAATAAAAAATATAGAATTGCATTAAAATGCAAAATGCTAAAGTTAAAAACAAGTTAAAAAATGCATTATAAAGGTCAAGTGCTGTTAATAATTTGTGTTCTCCATAACATAACAATGTTGTATTTTATCAAGTAGTACCCTGAATCATGCTGTCACTGTTATAATTTAGATTCTTACCTCATATTTAGCAGACCGACTTCATAAAATATTTCCCTACATAATTTTTAAAATGCAGATTAGTCCTTGGAGGATACCCATTGATTGCAATCCACAAGGGAAGGTACTACAAAAAAGGTGATGGTATCGCGCTTGGACCAGGACCTTTTGTTACAGCATTAGAGTATTCCTGTGATACTAAATCAGAAGTCGTTGGCAAACCAGAGCCTGGCTTCTTTAAACAAGTTCTAGATAACATGAATGCTGATGCTGAGTCTACAGTTATGATTGGTGATGTATGTCCTAAATGTGTTTTTATTTTGTATCCAATTTTAGTAAAGACCCATGGTCACTTGCTTTGTGTTGTTTATTTTGAATTGAGCATTATAATTCTTTTGTAGTCGGTCGTATTTACAAGAAATTAACAAATAAAACAAAATGCTAAACGATTTAGTAAGAGCATAAGGGTACCCACTCACATCGTAAAATATATTAAAATGTCTTCAGGAATGTCCAATTTTTATGGTCCATGAAATTCAGTCTTTTACATGGTGCATCATTGCTGCTAAGTAATATGAGTAGTGTATTTTATGTACAAGTTTCCATCAAAAGTGTGTATATATAGCCAGTCAAATCTTCAGGGAAATCCCTCTACAGGTCTCACAAGGAATATTCGTTCCAGTGATATCTGTGATGTATTTCTCTTTCCCCCTCTCCCCCTGGGTCATTTTTGTCAGGTATTGCACACCTCTAGGTTTACCACAGGGAGCCCACTCTCAGAGACTCACTGATGATCGGTTTACTCCACGTTTGTGTGTCAAGATTGAATATTGATTAGATAGTTTTGTCTTCAATAAAATTCCTTCAAAACACAAATGTCTCCTATTTTTCTGCAATAATACATGTTTTGGATGATCATTTAATGTCCCTATATGAAAATTTCAGGATGACATGAGATTCCGTTGAATACCTAAAGGCTTATATACAGACAAGGGTGGAAAGTTATGAATAGCTCTTAGAACCATCTCTGACCCCAACAAGTAGACAATCCCTTGGGGGACCACACGTGTCTCAATAGTGATAACAAATGATCCCCCAAGGGATTGTCTACTTGTTGGGGACAGAGATGGTTCTAAGAGCTATGCATAACTTTCCACCCTTGTCTGTATATAAGCCTTTAGGTATTAAACGGAATCTCATGTCATCCTGAAAATTTCGAAGAAAATTTCATATATCTCTGAGAGTGGGCTCCCTGTGGGTTTACTTCAACATTGAAAGAGGGTAAAGGGAAAGCATTTTTAATTATTAATTGTGGTGATTTGATTGTACATACCAGTACATAAGCCATTTCGATCGACAGTTTTATGTACATCATGAGAAAGAAGAGTCAGAGGAAGGAAGATGTCATTTAGATCCAAGTTTTGGAGGAAAAACATCTTGTTTTTTCATCCAAAACTTGGATCGAAACGATGCTTTCCTTCCTCTGACTCATCTTTCTCATGATATGCTAGTACATGTACAGTATACACAAAACAAGACATTTTAACAACAGTTAAGCCTGGTAAATGACCTGGTCACTACTTTCCCTACAATTTACTGATACAACTATATTGCATCCTTTTCCAGGATGTAAGAGATGATGTTGGTGGGGCACAAGCTATTGGTATTAAAGGCATTCTTGTCAAGACAGGTAGATATATAATTATTTTCTGATGTTTTGTATATTGTGACATGATTTTGTCAAAATACATCCATGTTTCATGTAGTTTTTGTACGTTTATTAGCTGTGAAGCCAGTTACCATAGCAATTATATAAAAATACTTCAATCTGTGAGATCCCTTCAATAGACCATTTCAGGGTTCTTGTTGATCAACCTTTGCATTATTGGAAGCATGTAATATATATTCTTTAGAAATTGACTAAAGCCCATGGAAGTTTTTCAATTCTTTGATGTGTACCACAAGCTGTAGTCAAAGTAATGCTGAGGATGATCTACAAGAGCCATGGTCTATTGCATGTTGTTCACATTTTTTGGCAATTGAAATAACAAGTAGTAGTTGCATGGACACTAGACTTAACAACAGAATAATAACTGTTTGTTCTCTTATCAGGAAAGTACAGACAAAAAGATGAAGACAAACTAACAAACCCTCCATTTGCTGTGTGTGCTGACTTTGCTGCAGCTGTGAGTCACATATTGTCATTATTATGACACACAATGGAAAAAAAATAACAATATAGTGATACCAGATCAAAACCTGCATATCAGCATGTACAATTGAACATCTAATTATTATAACAGTACTAGTCTGGTGTTCAAGGCATTCACTTCACAATTGTAAACTGCAAAAACCTGGGCTATACTATTACGTTATCTGTGCTTACAGGAGACCATTTTGTTTCCCTAAAGATGCCTGTTTTTACAAGTAAGGCCATGGAGGCTTCTTCTTCATGAACTGGAAACCTAATTTACTGTTTTAATAGCATGTACAAGTTTGAATGATGAATTTTGTTAGTGTATCATAGTGAATGTTATAGTTGTAGGTGTGTTTGTGTGCAAATCAACCAACTGACTTTTACAGTTGTGACACAGAAATTATATAAATAGCAGTATGAGAAATAATTTCCACACATCAAGTGGTTTGTAAGCTCTTTATTTCCCAGCTTCGCATTTACTGCGATTCCTATTATATAGATGACAATGGTATACTACTTAAACGTTTTTTCTTCTAAAAATATCACATTTACACATCAAACACAGACATAATACAAAGCATGAAACATAAAATAATGCATTATCTAATTGCTATTTCTATATAAGTGAAATTGTTTTTCTACTTGAAGTAAGTATTTTTTCTAAAAATATCACTTTTGTACAAATAAAGACAGTTTAATACAAAGCATGAATGTACAATCTAGTCAAAACATCAAAAACTCTCAAAACTTGTTTTCTGTACACAAATAATTGCATATACAAAGTCTTTTCAAGGTGATAAAACTATTCTCTCTGAAAACTAAAAATTGCCAGCAATAAAATTGAATTTACATGTAGTTTGTACATTTATATAAACTAATATAAATATTTATTAAAGAATTTCTAAGAATTATTGGCTTGCAGTATTGTTGATAGTAAAGTTTTATCTTGGAGTGCAAATTCAACCTCTCTTTCATCAATCTTCAATGAAACCTGAAAAACAACAACAAATACTTGTTAATATTATTCACCTTATACAAAAATGTGCTTTTTTACCCTCAGTATAAACACTCGAGTAGTGATAATGAAAAACATTTAATGTAAAGGATGTTTGTGTGAGTGCCAGCAGATAAAGAACCACTATGTGGATGCTGCTGCTGTGAAAATATTATTACAACAATGTAAAATAGTCAGGAACAACAACATTTTGCCTTCTCCAAGGCTAAATGATTCAAGTCAACAGATCCCATTTTACTATAAATATTTTTATTAATGCAATTTCAAAGTGTGCACAATTAAAGGTCTTTCCTACTATTATTTGTAAAGTATTAAAATGTTGTATATAACAAAATCAAATTAAAACTTACTTTGATAAGTCTAGCTTCCTTTGCTTTCTTTAGTCCAAGAATTCCTCTAGCTTCAAGCATTTTACATAAACCAATAAAATCATCCTGTGTGACTTGACTGATTTGCTGTCTTTTGCATACACTACTGTACATGTCATGGAGCTGTCAAGCAGAAATCAAGATTAATAATTCTTGTAAACAAATGAATGAACAAGTTTGCTTAGACAACTGGAGTTGATCTCTACAACATTAAAAACTTGTCATCATTTCCTCAGTTCTCTGACAAAGGATTATTAAACATTAATAATATTAATTAATTTATTAATTAATAATATTAAAGTCTTTTATAGGGTAAATATTAGCTGTTGCTTGAAATGTTTCTTGAAACAATGATGCAGACCATGCATATTTTTATATAATAGGGAATTCACATATTTTAGATACACTGAATCTAAATATAACAACAAATTTGAATAACTATTATTGTTCTTGACTGGTTATTGTCTTATACATGTTAAAAATCCTATATGAGCTATAGGCTAGCCATTGATTTGATCTGCATAGCATATCCTAGACTACCATCACCAGAATGCTTTGCCTACATTGTTTAGTGAAACAATCCAATTAATTGTTCTATTGTTCTGAAGACAATAAAAATCTGAATGGAAATTGTAATGCATTCTGGTTGAAGTAGTAAAATTACTTCGACATGAAGATGTCCCATCAATTAATAATTTTTACCTTTCCTATTGTGACTTCCTTAGATTTTCCTTGTTTCATGGAAAGCATTAGTGTACATATTAACAGTTTTTGTTGCAATGGTATGGTGGGTTGACTGCCTGTACCAGATCCTGACATGATCCGTGAACCATACACATCTGATACAATATTAGCGATGTGCGACAAGCCAACTTTCTTTGGAATTGGGTTAGGGCTGTTTTCTTTTTGTGGTGAATTGGTTTTATCTGCAATACAATAGAATTTGATTTAGTAAGCAGTATGGACACTTTCTAGTTTAAAGCTTCATAACAAAGAAGATAATCAATGTATTGGGATGTTTTGCAAATAGAGTGGTTTTCATTAAACCCATTAAACAAAGTGTATTAGTTAAAGTGTAATAATCAAATAAAAACAAAAGAACACAATGGAATTAGAGTGTATTAAAGAGTGATACACTAAAGAGTGTTTCAAGGGTTAATGAAAACCACTATTATTTTCAGTGTGTTTTTTATATATATTAAATAAATTTATTCATAGATAGAAACAAACACTGATGGTTGGCATTAAGTTTCTTTTTTTACTCAAAAAAATATATAGTTTTCTGCTTACCTGACATTGGTTGAAGAATATGCTGCTTTCTTACATCAGCCTCAACAACCTCAACTGCTCTCCTATATAATATCATACAAAACAATTAAAAACATGAACTCAATATATTTACAAACTGTAACCAATATTTTTGCACTTGTTTGAACTGTTTTTTTTTTTAACTTTGTAATTTTACGGACAAATTAAAAAGAAGCTATATTATTTATGGGGTTGAGGGCATGAGGGCACCCTTTTTGTAGTTCGAATCAAATAATGAAACTTTTTTCAAAAACGTTGTCCAAGATTGTATGTTTGAGATTGGCAGCAGACTATTGCAGTTCTCATCAATCAACCTCGGCCTAGCATGTTATATATTCTCTAGAATTTGACTACAGCCATAGAATGTTTTTAAAAGTGTTTTAATTGTTTGGTAATGACAATACCATGAGCTGTAGTCAAATTCTAAAGAATATATTACATATGGTCGAGGCTGAGGTTGGTCGACAAAAGCATCTAAAATGTCTATTGTGTAGAGGTGGTAATAAAATTGGTTGTGCCAAAGTTCTGCAATGAAAGAATAAAATCCCATATGTACATTACTGTAGTAAATGACTATTTCATGTCTTCATTGTTTACCTGCAAATATCCAGAGCTTTTCTCATATCCCCAGCTACTGCTGCTACCTTCCTTGCACAAAACTGGATGGCAGGATTATCAAGAACTACTGCATTTTCTTGGCTCTAGATGAGATAACAATTTATAATTTAGGCACATGTATATATGACCACCAGCCAATTTTATAAAATTGAAAAAGGATTTACAAGGACTGCATACCTGGGAAACACGGTCTTGTAAAATTGTGGCTATTTGGTTCCTGTTGTATGGAGAGAAGTGAAGTAGTTCTGGTTTACCTGCGTGAAAAAAATATGTAATGGAATAAGTAACTTCTTTCTGAAAACATACTTTAATATTTATTAGATAGTATTATTTTATTAGTTTGATCCCTATGGATGATCATAGCATTATTATAAATGTATACACATGTCCAATCCGTATCACCAGGGGCCAGTTGTACAAAGCCTGGATAAAGTTATCCACTGGATAAGAGTTTTCCAGTGTATACAATTTGTATTGGTTTTATCTGATGGATAGGGATTTATCCAGTGGATAGTGCTATTCAGGCTTCGTACAACTGGTCCCAGATGTAAAATCTAACACAGCAATAAACACAAAATGAACATAAAGATCTCTTTTCAATTCTCTCTGCTTTTTCCCATGGATCCACTCAATTGTTTTCTTTTTCTGACACAGAAATGCAATCCATTGTAATATTTGTATGTAGCAATTTAAAACTTACATTTTGGTCTTGCTTGAAGTCTTGGTAATATTCTATCAGTCAAATCCAGTGCATTTGCAATTCCTACAAGAGTATGAGATTTGGTTATTATGTAGAAATATTTCAGCATGTAAAATGCACTGAGAAAGAAAGTTAAAACAAGCAGCAAATATTGTAATAACAATACAATATAGATAAATTGTATTGGTATTAATATAGATATCAATTAGTCATAATTGTACAAGATGGATAGATACTCAGAAAAGCTGATATAAACCTATTTGTCATTTTTGAAAAATTATGTCATTGTATGCACTTGGTATGTTTGTTTCTTCAACAAAATAATAGTAATAATACGTTAATAATCACTGTGTATGAATATCATCATGTAATAACATAGTCATTGCTTTGTTATTTGACATACCTATTAGTATTACTTTAGATTTTGGTAGCGAGGGCCATTCAAACATGGTATACAGAACATCGTGATTCTTTGTCTCTAGTTGATCCAGCTCATCAAGAATTAGAATCCTAAAGACACAATTTTGTCAAAAATATTATATATTGAAATCAACGATGGCAATTTAATGTTGTAGCTAACAATGATCTGGTTATTGTAATAATTATTTGAAATGCTTACCTCATTGGGCCGGAGGAAGTAAATTTCTTCTCAAGTACTTTCTGTGAAACTTTTGCAGCAACTTTTTCATCAAACCCAAAATCTTCATTGATTTTTCCAAATATGGCATGAGTGTTGGAGTGTCATGCAATTTATAAATGTCATTGGACAACCTTGGATTTCATCCTAAAAACATTAGGACATCACCATTATTATATTATTTTACACATCTACAATCAACTAAAATCTTTGTGTAACACTCTAATTATTGATCTGTTGGCATCCCTATTTACAACATAAATCTCAACAAATTTCTTTAAAACTAAAAAATCTCCTCCCATCCTCTCTAACAAATACTGGGTTTGTCAAAACATTGAATTAGAAATGAAGATTACAGCAAAAACTCCACTTGTTGCTCTCTCACAAAAACATTTTTGAAGGATAAATTATTACAACAAGGTTAGTGTCTGCTATTACAACAAAATAGTGTCTGCTAGTACAACAAAATAGTGTCTGTTAACATTTTATTATACCTCTAGTTCTTGCATGACTTTAGTGAGACAAGCCGTTTTGCCTGTTCCAGGAGCACCAGAGATATATATACTGCCAGGTTTTTTACTACTTATATGACTTTGAAGAAATGATTTGATTGTCTCGTGTTCTTTTTCTCTGCAAAGTAAGTTTCTGGGGGCACCTGTGTGAAGGGCTTTCTTGACAGCACTGTAGCAAAGACCTGTGAAACAGTAATAACAAACATTATACATTGTTTGTGTTATTTAAATAAAGGGGCAAATATATCAAGGCATAGAATATTTTTTTTTTTTAGTAAATAACAAAATTAGCATTGGATAGTGTGATAAAATGAAAGTGTTATGAATGTTGGCCTACAAATATCAATTGAACTAGATAATGCTTCTAGATTCTGTTACATGCATTTGTATTATCTACAAACTCATATTTGTTGTTTATAAAGTTACTGTGCGACTCGCCATACCGTAGTCACTTACAAAAACTTTAGATGAATTTTTGACATTATTTTGACATTTTTCCATCTTAATGGACCAATCAGGTACAAGTTTATATCGACAGAGACTTTAGAAGCTTTGATGTCTGTAATTGGTCCGATTGAGATGAAAAAATGTCAAAATAATGTCAAAAATTCATCAAAAGTTTTTGTAAGTGACTATGGTACGGCGAGTTGCATAGTAAAATAGATAGGGTTAAAATATTCTCATATATACTGACCTTGTGATCTTCCTAAAGATAAGACTGTTTTTGCTTTAGGAGTGCACTTTAAAGGACTGGCATCAAACCAGTCCACTGGGGTTGCTTTACAAGAAGGAGTTTTTTGTTGCTTGGTTGAAGGAGTTTTTGTTTTAGGTTCAAGTATGGTTTTCCTGATAGCTGGCTGCTTTATTGACTGAGTTGTTGAAGGAACTGTGTTTTCAGTGTTGTCAACATCTTCAGCTTGTCCTTTGTTGTTTTTCTTTTTCTTGGGAGAAACTGGAACTTTTTTAACTTAAAAAAAAAATATATATATATATATTTTATTTCATTACTATTATTTTAGAACAATTCCATTGACTGACTTCTATTTTTTATTTATTTTGTGCACATTTTTTATACCATAAGAGCATTTAGTAATTCAAATGCAAATTTTGCAATTCCACTGTTTTGGTTACATGACCAATGAATACAATCCTAATTGAAGTTTGAATGCAAGCCAGAGAAAACAATGCCTTCATTAGGCAATAAACAATGGATCATTCGGCATCTACCATAACAATGAATTGCATGCATGCATCATTGCTTGCATAATGATTACAGCAATGCATTCAAAGACAATAAAATATGAGAAAAATTCGAAAAAGAAAATTCTACGAAACAGTTTGAGATTTAGTTAAAACTAGAAAATCTGAATCTCTTTTGGATATCTTTAAACAACCCATAAATTGCCTTGAAATGCATTTTAATGTCGAGCGAGTTAAATTGTTTTATGCAAATTTGGCTCGATTCAGTGCAAAGGCCACGTACAAACATTGCATTTTTACATCTTCTATTTTACTCAAATCGACTCAAATTAGTACTAATGAAATTTCAGTGCAAAAATGTCTCTTTACCTTGACAAGAATGTTTAAATTACAATTGTATTTAGCCGATTATTCTCAACGAATAAAAGGCGAATGCAAATTGAATTGAGCTTTGGGTATTGATATCGGCGATGCCTTCGAGTTTGAGCAAAGGTTTCTACTTCGAAAACTAACTAAACAAGTCGAAATTCGTCTCTAATTCTACCATAACGAAGATAAAAAGTTTCTTTTTTATCCCCATGCTATGTTTGTTCGATATTTTGAGGTAAAAGCTCGATAAATTCTAGTTTCCCAATACCTGCAACACGCTCTGTACGTTTACGAGAAGCAACGGGAAGACCAATGGCATGTTTAGATCCAACTTGCGAACGCGTTTTGCGAACTGGAAAATCAACAGTAGATTGCACAGTAGTACAACTCTTTTTTGGTCGAGGCATCTTGTGTAAGTTATGTCCTAACTAGCGGAAAAGAAATGAATAATAGCTGCTGAAGCGTCCTTTTGAAATCTTGATCACCTTGAATGAAATTAAAAATTCTCCCGCGTTTTTGATAATTCGCGCGAAATGATAAACCAATCAGAGAAGACTTGTGCATGCTTGAGCCGAAAATTGATCAGCGGTAAGACATGTGGAAAAGAATATTCATAAAATTTCACAAAATACTATACAAAGTCATTGAAAACACAAACAAACCATGTTTTGGACTATTAAAGTTTAATATACTACCATCTCTCAGAAGAAATAGTTTACTTGATGTATCATTTTAAATGTGCTTGTTTCCTCACTACGTTTTGAGCCGAGAGCAAGTCGAACCTTTTCGGCGAGTGTTCGGAAATAGAATAAAACTTTACCTATCAAAAAAAATTGATATTTTTTCCATCGAAAAATTACATTTGAGATAAAGTTGTTTGTTTTCATACTTATTCAAAGTCAATACTTCGCGTTTTGAGTTGTTTCAAGTCGTGACGACAGTCGTGACTCATGTCGTTACAAGTCGATAACTGTTCGTTGGCTGTTCGTGTCGACATTGAACTTGTTTCTATAAGCGTCCCATTACGTCATAGTATTGGTAATGGCGGATGAGCTATAGTTGCTGTAATGGGTAAATTTAGCACAATTTCTGTCCTACTCTTCTTTAAAAATTGCTTAATCATTTCAACAGAACACAATATTGAACACTTCTGAAATGGTTCTTTCAGGATTCGCGAAGCAAAAACTCAAGACCAACCTGAAATTGGCGATCAATCGCCTAAAACTGCTAGAGAAGAAAAAGAGTAAGTTGAGCTGTGAATCCGTTTGAAAGCAGTTAGAAAATTTAACAAGGTTTTCTTTGATATTTGAGTGACGTTTTTCCTCATTTATTGCCTTTTGCATATAAACTGCGTTTATTCGCCTGTGGTTTTCAAGAATACTTCTGTGTCAGCGCAATCTATCAAAAAGAAGAAATATTAAGATTATTAACTTATTACATCTTTAACTTTTGCTATATAGCTGAGCTGGCTCAAAAATCTCGTAAAGAAATAGCTGAATACATATCAAATGGCAAAGAAGAACGAGCAAGGATAAGAGTAAGTAAATCCAGAGTTTTATATTTATGGAATTATTTCTGTCATTAATTCCTCTGTGTTTTTATTGTTTATCTGATTTTGAAAGTTACTTTCTAGTTTTGTAGTGCTACTAAACAACATTTCATCTAAATTCCTTTCCTCCTAAATTTAGAAGCATTACAAGCTATGTTTATTCAGTATCAATGGCATATATTCAGATCATGCAAGTCAACCTTGGATAATTATTAACTAATTATTAGCATCAAATTTTCGAACAATTTTTCCATAGAGGAAAACTGCAAACTGGTTGGTATTTCCAAGAAGATAATTATGACCAGCATTTTACAAAATCAGAAGCTGAAAAATCAAATGTTTTTTTCCACTTTTTGCAGTTGCAGTGTAATATGTACAAAAATTGTGCCATTGACGCTGCGCCGCTTTGTCCACAAATTTTTGACATAAACAGCGTTTTTGGTTGGAATTTGAGTTTTTCCAGGAGGTACATGAAGCAAGTGGGAAAATTATGGAAATTCCAGGTGGTAGGGGGGTCTGAAAATTAAAAAAAAACTTCCATTATGGGCTATGACAGTGTACCAAGGCCTTGTATAGCAACATAATTTAATCCTTGATGAATGAACCAATGGAAATATAAATTATGTTATGCCAACAATTTAAACCTGTACTGCTGTTTTGTTTAGCTGTTTTGCAATTGTTGGTGTACAGGTTTACTGGAATTCAAATTACAGTGCCAAAACTCCAACTGGGACCACTTAGACAAGAACGTCCAATCAAATTAGGATATTTGTACAATGGGTTTATTCTGAGCAATCGTTACTTTCTACATTTTGGCACAATCTTTACTGTTTATATCGATCAGTTACCTCATTGACTCATTGATTGGAATATATCGCAATCTGATTGGTTAATTGCATATTTTGTCTAAGTGGTCCCGGTTGGAGTGTCTGCACTGTAAATTGATTCAGTCTATTATTTTTAGTAAAATGTTGATTGTTTGTCTCACTAATGTCAAGGTTTGTGAACTATAACATTGGAACTGCTATTAATATATTGTTAGTCTTTATCAGGCAATGCATGGGTAGACTGGAAATAGGGGAGCTCTCAATGATTGTATTTGTTGTAATTTTAGGTTGAGCACATCATAAGAGAAGATTTCTTGGTGGAAGCTTTGGAGTTACTTGAACTGTACTCTGATCTACTTTTGGCTAGATTTGGATTGATAGAAACTATGTCGTAAGTCAATAATAGTGATGTAGAATTTATGTAGTGCACTTTCTCTTTGAGAATATGCTCAATGCAAATACTTAATGGATGTATATGGGCAAGTACTATCCAATCGATATTATCAGAGCTTTGAATAACTGAAAAAAGTATTGATTGAGGTTATGCTAGAAAAGCATGGATTGTTTAGTGGGGAAATGGCAGTACCTGTAGGCTAAAGACTCTTAAAAGACAAGGGCTGCCAGTAAAAATACAAGGAAGTAAATAAGAGAGATTTGTACAGGGATAACCTCGAATCAGTGAAAATTCAAATGTGATTTGTATTGTTAAACAATAGCTTTTTTGTGAATATTTTTACAGCTTAGCCTATACAATGAATGAGCCTCATTCAGCCTCATTCAGCCTCATTCAAAAATTGAATATATTATTAATTGTAAAACATTCGAGTAGTCACAAGGGTATTCATGTTTAATGCTTTTTATCTGTAGATACTGTGATGAGGGTATGATAGAATCAGTAACAACCTTGATATGGGCAGCACCTAGACTACAAACAGACGTACAGGAGTTTAAAATCGTAAGCTAACATTTAAAATTAGTGATGCTTACTGCATAACCACTACTAAATTGAGGACTTGATTGTTAGAAGAATTTTGAAAAAAGGAATAATATTTAAAATCGAATATTCCTCTCAATAATATGTTTTATAATGAAGAATTATTGTTATTAATAATCAAAACAATAAGACAAAGCAAACAGATATATAGTTTTCTCAAACACTGCCAACATTAAATTATCTATTTTCTGAATATTTTCAATAGTATCTGATGAAGTCGCATTACTGACCATGAAACAATTGATTCAAGACGAGGCTGGAGTGGATGAATCTACAATCAGTTTATTTTATCTACTCCAGCCTCTACTTGAATCTATTAGTTTATGATCAGTGTTCATGCAAAGCCAATTAGGTGAAGGTCTACTACTGAGCTAACAACATATGATAATAATGATGTAAACAAATCATGTTTGTCATGCAGATTGCTGAACAACTTGGTTATAAATATGGAAAGAAGTTTGCACATGAAGCAAGCACAAACTGTAATGGAACAGTCAATAGTAGAGTAAGTTGGTTGATGATAGATTACATTAATATCATTAACAAATAGTTAAAGGCTGGCCTCAATATCTTTCACTACTTAATTACTGTAAGCTGAATCTTTATTGTTACAGTAACTACATTGAAGGACTCTTAAGAGTCATTTGCTAACTAGTAGATAGTTTGTTTTCTGAAATTCCAATTTTGAAGTCATATTTTTTTACAAATCTTTGGTAGTGTCAAGGATGTAATACACTCAACGCAATTTATAATTGAAATATCTCAAGAGTGAACATAATTGTTCTACAATGAAGAAAACTTGCTAGAAAATAAATATTTGGCCTAAAACAACACAACAAATCCTTCACAGAAACTTTAAGCATAATAGAAAAGAAATTAAACGTAAAGAAATGTTCAGGCCCAGGCAAATGGTTTCAACATTTGCTTCAACATTTGTTTTCGTTTTTGTTGAATGCTGTAGTTGTTGCAATTGAATGATGTTGAACGAAGGGGGATAAACGGTTTCATTGACAATGTTGAAATGGGGTGACAAATGGCTTCAACATTTCCATTCAACAAAATGGAACGGATGTTGAAGCAAATGTTGAAGCTGTTTGTCCGGGCCTTAAAGAGCTGAATGTGACATCACGGCAACAACATGTGGCACTTTAATGGTTTTATGAAGATTAATTTGATGTTTAATGTTTGACACAGTTGATTCAAAAGCTAAGTCCAAACGCCCCACCAAAGATACTAGTTGAGAGATATTTGATTGAGATTGCAAGAAGTCATCATGTTGCATTTGAACCAGACCCAGTTGTCATGGCTGTAAGTGTTATGTTTTATTATGTTAAAAATGTTTAAAAAAAATTTTCCGGCTTCTATAATTGCAATTACATTAATTGCTTTATATTCTGTGACTATCATACTCATACACAATTAAGTTCAAATAATTATAACTATGTTTAGATATCATCTTTTAAAACACAATTGTCAGGTTCATATAATGAATCAGTAACTTTATATTAAACAGTATGATTTTGTGATAACTAATTTTATTATTTCTTGATCTTTTCTCCCATTTCCCAGCTTGTCATACTAAATGTTTTGCAAACTAAAAGTTGTCTCCTCCATATGAAACCTTTAATATCTGCCCAATTCATTTTGTTTTAATGATATTTTTGTATTATTTTATTGACAGGAAGTAGAGGATCTTGAAGTGAATCAAGGACCTCCCGGTGGTGGTAACTTTGGTGGAGGAGGAGGTGGAGGTGGCGGAGGAGGAGGAATTGGTTTTGAAAACTTTAATAAACCTGGAGACATTCCAGTATTACCAAATATGCCTGCAATGGTCGGTGGGAATCCTGGTTATGCTTATCCACCACCACTAGTGGTATGTTCATAGTGCAATTATATGATACTCTAGTTTTGTGTTATTTAGCTCTGCTGTACTGTTTCAAATGCACCCAAGGAGCATTTGTACAGGGATAACCTTGTTCAGCGCAAATTAAATGTGATTTCTATTGTTAAATTATAGCATTTTTCTGTGCTTTGCTTGGACTTGTGAATATTTTAATGACAAACTGAGGCTTAGCCTGTGAATATGCACCACTTGGCACCACATGATGATGACTGTTTGGAGAACACTTGAGAGGCTGAAAAACACTTTGCTATACCAAGTGGTTTCCTATGCTTCTCTTAATTGTCTTCTCCACACATCCTACATGTTTAGATCAGAGTTTATAACATGGAAAATTATTTCTAATTTGCTTATTGCAAACTACCTACTTCACTTACAGTGTGAATTAAAAAACTGTGGGCACCCGAAAATATTCTGGAAATTTTTATTGTTCATTGACCAATGAGGAACAACCCTATATAACCCCAAAAAGTTTGGCGGCATCTTAAACAAAATGAACCATTGTCAAGCTTTACTTAATTGTTGGTATTCTTGATGGCCTGGTGTATTATTCCTACTCAAAACAACAGAAATGTGTAGTCATTTATGAAAGTGTTTTACTGAGCAAAGTTAGGTCAACCTAAACATCCCTAAAAATTCTTTCCTTGTGATTTTCTGATTTGCAGTGTAAAGATTTTGCTTTGAATTGTGTTTTGTTTTCATTCATAGAATACTGGAGTTCCACCCTACCCTGCAGCCAAAGGACCTTCACCTGCTGATGCAGCATACCCTCCTAACCAAAAGGTAAATTGACACTGAATATTGCTATTCATGTCGTAGTTTTACATGTTTAACATTGGTTATTTTTATTCTAGTTCTCTCCATATCCTCCTGATAATGGAGCCCCAAGTAATCCACCAAGTAAGTTATACATTATCAGTATGATTATAATAATGATGATGATAATGATATGTTATGCTAAAAGAGCTTCACAGCTAACTTTATGATGTTTGGAAGTTGAATCAAGGTTGTGAGCCTGTCTTTGCTTGTTGCTATGTAACAATTTCAGCTGTGAATGGATGTTCTCCTTTTAACATAAGTCTTAAGTGCTGTCTGGTTTAAACATGCTGGTAAAGATAAAATTCACAAAGACATTATTGCAAGCTGTACAACAATTATCTTTATGTGTTTAATTTTATCCCAGGCATAAAATATTTCCACTAGTACTTGTGTATATTTTCTATGACATATTCTAGTGAATGTAGTATTTCAATAGCCCACATGTATCCCCCTATGTATTTCCAATAGCTCAGTGGTTAGACCACCCACCTAGAGACCAGACTGTTGTCTGTTTGAATCCCATCTGGAGCTGAGATTTTTTTTCTGGTCTTCAATAATATCTATGTGATATTTCTTTCTTTCTTTTTTTTATTGTATTTCTTTCTCATAACAAAAAATCTATTTTTTCCCCAGAAGCTGCAAGTCCACCTGCTCCATCAGCACCACCAGCACCACCGACCTTCCCAGACCTCCCTTCAGTCCCTAGTAATAGTCTACCATCAGATAGTATCCCAGGAGCCAACAGTGGTGGGGGTGATGATGTCGATTTTGATGATCTCACTCGACGATTTGAAGAACTTAAGAAAAGAAAATAATTATATCCCCCAAGTTTTTTGATATCCTGCTTTTTAAATATTGTACATTAATTTGAAAATGTATGGTCATTTGTTGGTAATAGATAGCTAAATATTAGCCATTACTTAGTATAAATACGCACGTGATTATAAAAAATTGTGCAAGATGATTAGTTGAAAACTTTGGACTATTTTTAAATAATCGTTTACCGCGTTTCGTGCATCTTTAGAAATAAGTATTTTTTTCTTTTAAATGGCTGATTATTTTTATTTTAGAAATGATCATCTGTGCATTTATAATAAAACTATTATTCTCCTCAGGCTTGGTAAATATTGGTTTATAATAACCTTGACTTTGTCTTGGTAATTATTCATTGATATTTGCATTGTCTTAGGTGAATAATTGTAAATTAGGCCTAATTATGTCGAATAGATCTCACAAGTACCGAATCTAATGCAAATAAGCAAAGCACATGTGAGATGCAACACCTGAACTAGGCCTTAGTTAGAATTTAGGATATATTTGCAATCATATTTAGTTCAATAAGTATGATTTAAGCAAAAAGCTGCAGAACAAATGCTGATTTACGAGTATCCGCATTTTACTTGCTCTTGGATTCCTTTGTCAGCAGAGTACCCAAGCGAATGGACTTAGAAGAGGCTGCGAAAAAAACCAACTATTTGATCACAAATGCCATGGAAAACAAATATAATTCATAGATCAACAATTTGCTTGAGTGAACATTTGCGCAGTATTCTCACTGGAATACGTACTCTTAGAATACATAAATCCCAAGACAGACTTATAAAGTTTTCAGCAATCTATGTATATTCGTTCTGTATATTGAGTTAAACGTATTTGGCTTGTTGGTCGTAGCAACAGTAACTAAGAAAGAACACAATGGATAGTGTGTCTATGAATCTCAATGTAAACTACTATAAAAAGCAACTCACGTTCAGTTTTTTTTTTGTGATATTTCTATTTCTGAGTCGGAGAACAGGTGTACACAAGCATAACATTGAAAACAAGAACAATAAATGTACTTATACTTCATATTTCATTTGTAGTCATTCAATAAATTTATTAAATTTGTACATGTACATGAAGTTGTTCATTTGATTGCTGCTCAATGGTTTTGGAAAACGGAAACATAAACATTCAACTAGACACTGGACTCTGTTAATAACATACCGTCAATGTCATTAAGATTATCCACCAAAAAAAGGACATTAAATGTACTAAAAGAAATGTCACGTGACACCACATAAGTTCCTATAAGTGCTCCTCAGACACTCATTAATTGTGAACTTAGATTTTATAATTCTTATTCCATCTTCACTATTGATACTCTGATATTGTACGCATTTGAAAATTGAAATTTGAAACACTCGCTCACTACCCCTACATTAATTAAAAAGAAATAAAATAGAATGGAATATCAAAATTAACATTTTTTCTATTTGCTAATTCCAAAGGTGTCTGCATCATTTAATTCAAATTAATTTGAAGCATATAGCGATAGCGAAATGATTAAATTAAAACTGTAACTATTAAATTATATCATAAAAAGATTTGCAATTAATACTTAAGTTTTTGACGCTTGCAACGTTTTTGTTGGAGAAAAGCCGGGTTTGCCATTGTTCGCTTTTTTAAGGCGCGAAAACGCAAAAATACTATTTTATCTCGACGCAGCTCGTTTCCTTTGCGTTATTTCATAGCAAAGTGACTTTTTGACACTTTGACGATGGTTGATGATTGTGTGTTGATATTTGTTTTCTTGCTTGTCAAGAAGTTGTTGAACCATAATGATACTCCTGCTAAGACTACTTGTAAACAACAACGATGTAGTTATTTCAAGCCAGTTATTTCATTTGACCCTCTTGAGCTCTTCAAAGAAAATAAACATCTTTCCATATTTTCTGCGAATTTTGAAACGATAATAAAATAAGCGTAGAGCGTACAAATGATTTTGGAATATGAAAGTGAATTTTAGGCGACATGCATGGCAGTTTCACGGCGCAGGATTTGATTCATTTTATTGTTATCGACAGGTATCGCTTTGACATGAATTCTAAAGCGTGCCATTCCATTCTTCGCTAATTAGCAAAACACATTTACCATTATAACATCGTAATCATTCAAATTGAATTAAACTTCATTTATTTGTTGATCAAATATACGGCATTATTATGATGCACAATATACGGTGGTTTCTCGCTGTCTATTTATTGACAGAACATTTTTCAAGTAGATGATCCATCGGTTGGCGATGCTTCGCTCATGACATCATAGATGTTTTCCTTCGATGAGCACATGAATGTTTTAAAGTCAAAATAACGCTCGTTCCGCAACATTGGACATAATCAACTTTACGATGATTTTTACTTCGAAAGAGAAAACTAGAAATACTACTCTTCCTTTAAGTTAGATATCTTGGAAATTGAAATGCATAGTTTGGATTGATCGAGCAAGGAAAAATGAATATTTTCTCCACCAACCACTGCACTGTTTTACGGGAAATGACAGCAAGGACATCCTCAGTCAAGATTTAAAAGGTTTCATGTGGTTTACACTTCATTTCGCTCTATGCTTAGACTGGAGGACGTGAAAAGGCAGGCAACCAGCAAATGTCTCCAGAAAGTCTTTTGGCTGGTGATTGTTTTCGCCGCTCTAGGTAAGATGAAGATTGAAAGTTGGGGAAAATCGTGATTTTGGTTAGGGATTAAGGCTGTTTACTCAACTAGAATGGGTTACCTGTCAACGAAGGAGAGTATTTATCATTCGACAAAAATACATCTTCTTCTCAGCAATATTAGTGAAGGCTTCAAATGTTTATCCTAAATATATAAATGCATAAAGCGCAATTTTGGAGATAACCTCTCTCTTTGGAAGCAGAAGTTGCAGCTAGAACTAGATTTAGCTGTCAACTCTTCGAATGGCGCCTCAGATACATAAACCAAAACATCTCATAATGTATCTTATCTTTTAGTTTAACACTTAAATAGCTGTCATATAACTATTTGAAGAAATTCTATAGCAATAAGTAATAGAATTTCAGTATAAGATCTTACGTTTACTTCCGGGTTGTAGCTAGGGAGTCAATATCGTTAATTTTGTTGATCTTTGGAGTCAAACAAGTGGTGAAATATTGTTCATTTTCCAAGAACGACTTCTTGAAATATTATTTTTACATCTCTTTGTAGATGAATTGAATTGAATTGAAATGAATTGATACAGGCTTTGTTCAATTTTGCTATAAAATCAAGGTTGCATTTATAGCTCTAGCTATGTTGATCTTAATTGTTGGAATCGAAAGTGGTTCACTGTTCTTCACTATCTGATCTATGGCAAGGTCGGCTTCTAGCTACGGTAAATTATGTTGTTTCGAACACTGAACTGCAAAGCCTTTGCTGTATCTATAATTTAAAAACATTTGGGAAACCAGCTTAAAACTGACTTTGAAAAACTACAAAGAAAACGTTGAAATATAGAAAATTTCAAAAATGCAGTTTTATGATTATTCTAGACAAGTAAATCACGGTAAAACACACATATATTTCTATTTCATTTCTCGTAGATTGAATTGTTCTATATCATTCATTGTAAACGTTTTTGAATGTGTTATATTTGTGCAGTTTACACTTTCAATGTACCACTTTTAGCTGCCATGACTTGTATTTCTTGTGACAAATTCTACACTTGTAATAATTATGAAAAACAGAAATATAATATTTTTATGTGTAAATAAATAAATAAGCTAAAACTAAGAAAAATATTCTAAGGATAAGAATTGAAATATCTGTTCAAAAATATAGATGAATTCAAAAACATTTTGCCTATTGTAGCTGCTACGAAAATTTGTTTGAGTTAAAGGAATGGCTTTTTTTTTACAAAAAGGTCATGTTTAAAGCATGTATGCACTTGAAAAGCATATCATAGATGAACACAGTTAATTGAATGAATATCTTTTGAATATTGAATATCAATATCGCTCAATCGCAATGTGTCTCATGATCAATCTAAATCCTTTTAATTAAATTGCTAAATGAACTGGCAAGAGACCTGTTTGTTTTTCAAATTGATCAATCGGCAGGCAGCTATGGTTAACATTTTACAAAAAATGTTATTGTAATTGCATTATAATTAGTCGTTCTTTACTAAATTGATGGGTTAATATTTGTTCGAATCAGTGTTATGTGAAAGCTTGGTTATATGTTATGTATTTGCATAGAAAAGAAGCCATTTATACAATCAGTATTAGAATAAATATAATGATATACAATCATTGTCATTAACATTGCCCACTTAAAATTAAAAAAAAAACCCACTACAACAAGTGATACGTGATTCTTTGTTTATTAGTTTTCAGCAATTGAAATTTCAATGTTTTTAAAATGAGGACAGTGAATATGGACTAAGAATTATGAAATCTGTACAAATGACCTTTACAGGTACAGAATCAAGTTAATTAATTTTATTTGGAGCTAGAACCCTAAAAGGTAGGCACGGACTATTTTCAACCCCAACAGGAACCATTATCACTTGTAAAATAAGAGTTCCGCCCCGGTCTATGATGTTTTTTTTTCTAGATAAGTTCATGTTTTTCTTTTTGTATTTCTTCTGTTGTAATTTCTTCTTTTAATCTCCATAATTTCTTCCAGCCTGCGTCAAATGCCTAGAGGGGGGATCACAGTATTGCATTCCAATGAAAACACTATACAACGTTACCCTAAATGGAGGAATTACTGCAGGAGATTACGTGAAGATTGGTACAGTTGAAAACCACACGAAATGTACAGAACACTGTTGTAAGGATAGTAAATGTGACCTTGCCTTAATGGCGGACAACATATGTTACAACCTGCATTGTTACAGCTCCAAGTTGTGTGTATCAAACCCTGTGAAAAGATCGCGATTCCATGTTTCTGTGACGTATGTTAAGAAAGGTTCAAGTAAAGCCTCACTGACAACGATACTGGATAGGGTCTCGCATGATGGCAAACAGGGAAACTCTTCGAAAGATAATTCTACAGCCAGCTTACAGAGTAATTCAACTTTTCAGAAAATGGATAATCAACCTCGCGAAAATGGGAATCAAAGCCATCTTATTGATAGCAAAAAGGCACAACAGACTCAAAATGCTGATATAGAGTCTAAGAGCAACAAACAACTGCTGAGCAAAAGCTTAACTTCTTCAGTCAACAAAACGACAACAAAGAGCTTGACTTCTCCAGTTATTAATGCATCTTCTTTACAGGGCTCCTCTGGAGAAGAGGCTTTAATAAACAACAACAGCAGTCAATCAGCAACACTCTCTCATTTGTCTGACAATGATTTGTCTGGCTCTGGAAGTGAGCAAGACAAATTCGAGATGCTTAAAGACAATGCAGGGTCACACGCAGACAGCAAAAACGGTGATTCCATGAAAGATGGAAAAACACCTAACATACAGAACAAAATGGTTGTGTACTGGAAAAATGATTCACAAATCGTGGTCAAAGAAGTTCTAAGTGATTCCAATATAACAAAGAACGCCTTAAAACCTTCTAGTATTTCCAAAGCAGTACGTCTTCCTGGAGAGGACAACGCCAATCAATCCTCATCTTTTACTACTACACCAACTTTAGGTCCTGTGACCAGTGGTGAGGGTACATCAAATAGTGTGGGGCTGGATAAAAATACATTGTCTAGCACGTCAACGAACAGTACTAGTTTTTCTACAAATAAATCAGATTCAGATAGAACTAAAGTCAATTCTAGCATTGATACAACTATATTCAAGCTACATAAATGGAAACTCGATAAAATCCTGTCAGTTAATGAGTCACATCACTCGATGCTGAATGATTCACAAGATTTGATAACTGATGCAAAGAACGTACAACACGATAATGAACTGCTTGACAAAAGCTTTTCACACCTGAACTCCTCCACAATGAACAACACGGAAGATAAATCCGATTTCAAATATATGACAAATGGACATATCGTCCGAGGAAATTCTTTTCAAAGTAAGGAGAAAGGTACTCAATTTGATCTAAGTAACCCTTTAACTCCTGTAGGCTCTAATGCAAACATGCAAACCAATTCTAGTAAGTTTTCAAAAAGTGCCACTATGCAAACAATTCAGCCAAATCCTCTTGAAGGTAATACCACTTCATTTGTGAGGTCGAACTCATCGTCAATTACCAAGTTAAATATCATGCAAAAACCGGACGAAAAGAAATGCTTTTCCAAAGGAGTTGTGCACAACAAGACGTTAACACATGGACTACATTCTGGAAGTTTCAGTGATTTCGGAATTGTTCACAATATGGACGAGTGTGTTAAATACTGTTGTACAGATGAAGCATGTAATTTGGCATTGATGCTCAACTTCACATGTTACACACTGCACTGCAAAAGTAAAGAATTCTGCGAGGTCAAATCAGCTCACCCTTCTTCTCTACATCCCAGGTTAAGCTTCGTTACTCGTATTACATTACCAAATATTGCGTCCGCAAGGGACCGAGATAAGAGCAAATTGCTTCCATCCGTTACGCCGCAAAAGCAAGTATCAAAACGTATCAAAGGATCAAGATGCAAGCACGGCTCGATCCAAAATGATGTCACTCTAAAAAGTGGACAGAAATCTGGAAAGTTTAAGCTTCGTCCGAAAGCAAAGGATATGGATTCGTGCTTAGATTCTTGTTGTAAAGATACTTCCTGTAACTTAGCATTTCTTATCGATACATCTTGCTATTCTGTGCGTTGTAGAAGTCATGAGGATTGTGCAATCATCAAGAAGGACAAATCTTCCAAATCTCGTTCAAGTTTGTCAGTGGTAAGGACTAAGATTCTTCCTATGAATGACAGTAAGTACAGAACTTTATATTATTAACAAAACTCTGTCATTCACTCTCAATGACACAAATATTACATTTCATTTACATCTAAACCGACAAACTACAAACAACAACAATTTAAAATGAATGTTTTATGTGTTTAAAGCCGCAAGCTGAAAATGAGGACACAGTTCTCTTTCAACCAGCAAATAGGACCCTAGTGTTCACTAAGCTGTAATTGCCACTACCAATTTTAACTACAAACGTGACTTAGTTTAATTTGATATTCTATATTTGTTTACAGAGAGACAGCAGATTCCAAAACTAGGTAAGCTACTAGCTGAAAGTATCAGAATATATTTCAACGGTAGCTCTAATCCATCATACACTTTGCTGTAAATGATACTAAAATATTTTACACAAGAAGATGTCACTTAATGATATGACTACAATATCTAATAATTAAACCTGCAAAAACTTGCAGATATACTGGGTTTGGTAAATTCCTCTCTATAGCATTCAGTTAATTCTATCACTGAGCGATATTATTATATATTATTATATATTATTATTATTTGCCACACCTTATAAAGAGTATGGGTTTTGTTACGTCAGCTGCATCATGATGTGTCAGATGCAGCAAAACCAAAATTGTGAAAAATCAGCCATTATTGAATCCCAAATATGGATTGAATTTACATTTTGTTTTTCCGTACAGCAAAGAAATTCACGACAGTACTAAATATCACCAACGAAGTCTTTAGTGCACCTTTGGCTGACTTCGAATCGCTGGAGTTCCTAAACATGGGAGTGAAAGTACAAACCGCGGTACGTCGTCCTTGTTTCCATGATGATTTCATGAATTATGCTTTGTAACCAATTTATTATTTCCATTTTTTCATATTGCTTGCAAGGTTTTGATGATGACAAGTGCACTGACCAAGTTTTGCAATCAATGAACATTGTTACTCATTAGAGCACTTAATCCCGCTCTAAATGCCCAAAGTGACTATCAAAGCAAAGCTATTTTAAGATCCCTCAGGACATTGTTGACTGTCTTAATTTATATTCATACTCACTCTGTTCTAATATTTTCATTTTCTGTCTTGAAAATGACGCTTGATGCGTCTAAACGTCGACTCGCGCGATTATTAATATTTATTTTGAATGAAGATTTGTTATTTTTCTTTAAAGATTTCAATGATGTTTGCAAGCTATGAAGAATACAAAGAGTCAGAGGTGATCTCATTCCAGTGAGTAACCAAATATTTCATTCCAAGAACAAAATATATATTGCTCAATATGATGAACAAGATGAATTTTATATAAGTTAAAACATCGAAAACTAAATGAATTTTTTGGAAACTCCAGAAGAATTCCAGTATCTACACTTTCATTGCATGGTCTTCAGGAATATACCATAGTGTATAACAGAATATTATTAAACGTCCCATAACCTTTCATAATAACCGCTTCCATCCCATATCTGCTAACTGGTGTTGTTTCTTCATCATCAGACCAAGCCCTTTAATTACCAAAGTCAGAATGACGTTTTCGGATGGAGCACCGGTCAAAAAGATGCTTATTTCTTTGGTCAAAACCATTAAAGCTGGTAAGATGGAATCTTCCATTGATGGCGTCGTACAAACATTCGAATTGAGCACTTTTGGATTTCAGTTTAATTCTCCTCAAGGTGAGTTGTGAACTAATTAAATTTGTCTCGATCTCCCCTGCCACCTGATCAGAATCAAACCTTTTCGTAAATGAGAGAGGAGAGAGCGTCAACCGAGGCCAGTAGAAGAGATTTGAAAAAAGTAAGGAGAGTAAACGGAAAACCGAAAACCGAACTTAGGAAGAGTCAGTGGATGGGAGAAGAGTGCAAAGATGAGGATATCTGCAAATTAACAATACTGGCTGTTAAGGAACATTTCTTTTGTTTTTATTTGAAAGGTTTCAACTTGGTCTGTGATCCGGAGTTCAATTACGATGTTCATTGGAAGCTGACAATCTTTGATTATCAAAGTACCAGTACTTGTCCAAGACAAGCACAAGGTAATTACTCGGGCTTCCGTGTACGGAAAAGCCCGAGTCTAAAAATGCAAACGGTTCTTTTTTCGTCGTCTTGGTCCTCAAATTGGAGGGTCAGGTCCCAGGCGTTCATGGGAACAATGACATCATGTCTCATTTGAAGCCCGAGTGATCGCCCAGACGGTGTCTAGTTTGTCTCAAAAATGTACATTATATTCACAACAAAATTAAAAGTAACAGTAACCGAGCAAAAAAGGTTTGATAGCACTATTCGATCACGGGTAGACCATCTTCTCTTCTTTATACTGAATTGAATTGGCTAGGGCCATATGTCAGATAGAACTTCTAAAAGAAAAATATTAATTGATGTAGTTAACTAGATATGTTATTCAGTGGCTGATCAAGAATTTTAGAGGGGGGGCACACATAGAAGACTAGAGGAGAGTAGCCACAGGTAGCCCAAGAGCAGAAAAAAGAGATTCCAGTGTATTGTCGTTACAAAGGGGGGCTCCATAGAACCGTTGGACCTCCCCCTGGACCCACCACTGTTATTCTGTTCTAAAAGAGCAAAAGCCCAAGTGTTTTAGGGTAGCGGTATCGACTTGGTATGAATTTATCTATACAATTTTCAGGTCAGGTTCGGCGAAGTTGCCATGGCAGTGAAAATCACAATGCAACATGGGGATCTCCAAGTTTTGTCGGTTGTCAAACATCGGCTTATAAATCCATGGAACAAAAGGTAACGAACTGTGTCGCTTTTTTATTTAACTTGTTTTTCTATTATTATTAGTTTAACCTTCAATATTTTTACGCGATGTAAACTTTTAAAACAACCAGCCAACCAACCAACCACTCAAACAGCCTCCAAGCCAAACAACCCACCGATCAAGCCAATACCAATCACTCAACAAACAAACCGACCAACCAAATGGACGGACGAACGAACGAACGAACAAACAAACGTACAAACAAATGCAATTTAGAAAATCAAGAAATAAATATTTTTCAAATAACCATCACAGGATCTTTAGATTAATAATATTTGATTGATGATTCATGCAACTAACTGTTTTTCAGGCTAAGAGTTTTGCTGAAGGAGCAAAGAAGAAGATTCCTTTCAAGACCCTTCAAGACAAGCTTAAGACCACTCCAAGTGAAATACTGATTCAAATTCAAAAATTGACTTTTGAAGATACTTATCGAGCTATGCTGGACATGTCACACAAGCAAACGAATAAATCCCTCGGTCCCGCGAGGAAAGGGTCGTTAAGTGACAGTAAACACCCTGTCAAGAGTACCTTAAAACCCATAGTAGGCACGAAACCGCTCTTTTCAAATTCAACATTCAGCATTCCTTTACCAGATAGTAAGCAAGCTCCAAGAGTTACCTCAAAGTCAGAACCACCTTCGAAGTCCCTTTTTGCAAATGGTACTTTTAGCATTCCTTTACCAGATCATGAAGTCAAAGAACCGCCAAAACCAACCAGTGTGAATGCAAATCAAACATTTAATACCCGAACATTTTCCAGGGGAAATATTCCTAATCCAGCACTAAGTAATTCGGCTCCTAAAATCATGAATCAAAACAACAAACACTCGAACATTGTCAAGCCACCGCAAGTGGCCATGAATAGTAAAAAAATACCTGGTAATGCGATAACAGTGCCAGGACAAACCAGGAACCAGATTCCTTCCAGGCAGAAGGTCATGTCTGCTTTGAATCATCAGCCAAAGATACAGCAAAGTAGCTTAAATGGTAATGCCAAACCTGCAATAGTCCCAGCTAGAGCTTCTCAGACTTCAAGTACAGGTAGTTCTTATTATGGAAATGTAAGGCAGTCCAGCCAATTACCAAGACAACCGCAGACTCCATACACAATATACCAACAAAACTTGAAGAGATTACAGGCTGCACAGGCAGTACAGGCTGCACAGGCTAAGCAGAGACAGTTACAGAAGCAACAACAGCAGCAACAGCAGCTGCTGCAGCAGCGACAACAACCACAACAGCAGCAGCAGCAGCTTCAGCAACCTAAAAGTCTTTACCAGAATAGCCAGGTGGGTCAGATGTGGAAAAACAGTCAACCATATCAACAGCCATGGCAAAGTAATCCAAACTGGCAAGGAAATCAGTTCAGAAAAGGTGTTCAAACAGGTTATACCGGTTATGGTCGAGTCCCTGGCTATGGATATGCCGGTTTTCGAAGTCGACCTGAGAGCCCTCACCAAAAAGAACTTAGTCGGAAAAAGAGAGACTTAGAGCTACTGCGAGTTAAAAGACAGGGAGGAAATGTAGTATGGTATAACGGGTATAAAGAGAGCAGACCTACACAACGTAGACAGGTAAACTACAACCCTACACCTAATACTAACACTATTGACCTAAGAGAACCGTTGCTTACCAACGTGCAAATGGGATACGATGATCCAGCTGATAGCCCTAGAGATGGCCTTCCTTCTTCTTCCAATGAAAACTACTTTCACGGTCCAACACCATATTACCAGACAGCGACATATCGACTAGGTGCAAACGGCTTTCCTACACAAAACCAGAACGGTGTTACAGGACCAAACGTTCAATCTCAGCCCGACTTCGAATCTTATCCATCCAATACAATATCTGATATAGGAAGCACAGATAAAGTTCTTCCATCACAGGCTCCTCCTGCAGGTTTGACTCCATTGATACCTAGTAAGGTATCTCAAGCACCATTTGGAAGTAGTACAAATAGCATTCAATACCTTGTACCAACAAGCAGCCCGCCTCTTTATCAGACTACAGCACGGCAAACACCGTTAAACCAGCAAGCACCAAGTGCTCCAGTGACCGTTAAGTCTTCCACAACATTATCTGACAACTCACAACCAACCAACCCAAATACTAACTTACCTACAACGAGTACAAGTACTCGTAAAGCTATTGCTGTATCTACTGCAAAAGCAACGGATTCAACTGTTGATGTTCTTAAGAAAAAGCTTCTTGATATGACACAGTCGCATCAAATTACTACAACAAAACCAGTGTTAGAAGATTTCAAACAAGAAAAGAACAGAGCGCCTATGTTTGGAGGTGATATTGCAGCTGCTGTGAATACATTACGGTATTTATCGCTGTACAAGAAGTATACTAACCCACCAGAGACCATTGACACATTGAAGGTAAGAAACTTGGGTAATTTATAATGTTGTTATTTTGTATTGAAATCATTTCAATTAAGCATTTCAATCGATCCTGAATTTTCTTTAGAATGAAAAAATGTTTTATTTGTGATGACAAACGTTCATTTTTGCAAAAACGGAAACTCGTATTCTCCTCGTTCAATGATATACCTCACATGAAACTATTGTGCATGAGGTCCCTGGGTCTCAAATACCGGTCAGGCCACGTAAACGCTGAAATATTATATCATCGTAAACTGTCAAACTATCGATATCCGTGTCCTTGGCCTTAGGCTAACCGGGACTGGAACCTGGAACCAAGTGGCAAGATTGACCACTAGGCCATGCACGCATTGGCTTATCCATGTACGACAGCGTCGATTGTGATATAATTTACATATAGGACATAGAGATCAATATTTATTTAATATCCATTTACTTACAGAAGTTTAAAACGTATTTTTGTTTTCATTTGATTAACAGCAATTTCTTCAAGTTGGAAGCCACATTCTCGATAAAAGAAACAAACACGAGTGGAAATATCTAACAAAGGTTTGTTGATTTACCTTTTCGTTTGGTTGGTTGGCTGGTTAGTTGTATGGTAGATTAATTAGTTAGTTTGTTGGTTGTTAGATATCCATTGTTTGATTGGATGGCTGATGAGTAGTTCAAATAATGACTGGGTTGGTAGGAACGTTAATTGGGTGGTAGAGTGGTAGGTTAGTCAGTGTCTGGTATGTTAGTAAGTTTGGTTGGCTAGTTTGGCTGATAGGTTAGTTGGCTGGTAGGTTTGTATACAGTCATTTGAAAAAACATTGTCACTGACAGACTACGCGACTACGCGACTAGCCTAAGCGGGAGTATGGGTAAAAATCACTGAAGCAATAAATTTCTAGCACGCGCTAAAGAATATGCTGAAATATGGCGAGTACATGGATGAATACACGTGCCTTCGCGTTCTGTGCAAATAAATAAACCGTACGTCGCGTGGAGATATTGACACGTAAATAGCTACTTCTTTAGTTTTCATGCAGAGGATTTGTGTCATCCAAATCAATCGCCAGCGTAAATCTAATAGAAACAAGGCACTCGAGATGTTGATAATATATGCAGCTAGCTGCTTCAGTGATTTTTACCCATACTCCTTTTAGGGCTAGTCGCGTAGTCGCGAAGCTGGTCGGCGACAACGTTTCTTCAAATGACTGTAGGTTAAGTGCTAATAGTTTGGCATAGGTTGGTTGGCTGCCAGTTTGGTTGGCTGGTAGGTTGGTATAGGGTGGTAGGTTAGGGTGGTTGGCTGGTTAGTTGGTATAGGTTGGTTGGCTGGTAGGTTAGTTGGCTGGTAGGTTGGTATAGGTTGGTAGGTTATGTTGGTTGGCTGGTTAGATGGTATAGGTTGGTTGGCTGGTAGTTTGGTTGGCTGGTAGGTTGGTATAGGATGGTAGGTTAGTTTGGTTGGCTGGTAGGTTGGTATAGGATGGTAGGTTAGTTTGGTTGGCTGGTTGGCTGGTAGGTTGGTATAGGATGGTAGGTTAGGTTGGTTGGCTGGTAGGTTGGTATAGGTTGGTAGGTTAGGGTGGTTGGCTGGTTAGTTGGTATAGGTTGGTTGGCTGGTAGGTTAGTTGGCTGGTAGGTTGGTATAGGTTGGTAGGTTAGGTTGGTTGGCTGATTAGATGGTATAGGTTGGTTGGCTGGTAGTTTGGTTAGCTGGTAGGTTGGTATAGGTTGGTAGGTTAGGTAGGTTGGCTGGTTAGTTGGTATAGGTTGGTTGGCTAGTTAGTTGGAATAGGTTGGTTTGCTGGTAGGTTAGTTGGCTGGTTAGTTGGTATAGGTTGGTTGGCTGGTAGGTTAGTTGGCTGGTAGGTTGGTATAGTTTGGTAGGTTAGGTAGGTTGGCTGGTTAGTTGGTATAGGTTGGTTGGCTAGTTAGTTGGTATAGGTTGGTTTGCTGGTAGGTTGGTTTGCTGGTTAGTTGGTATAGGTTGGTTGGCTGGTAGGTTGGTATAGTTTGGTAGGTTAGGTTGGTTGGTTGGCTGGTTAGTTGGGATAGGTTGGTTGGCTGGTAGGTTAGTTGGCAGTATAGGTTAGGTGGCTGTTAGGTTGGTAGTTTTCTTTTGTCGGCTGGCTGAGGTGTGGTGAGATTGTATTTTCCAGGTAGGTACAGACTATTGAAATTCTCTATATGTTATGATCAGTTTACAGTAAGTATTCACAACCCTGCTTCTCTGCTATTCCAGGAATCTCCTGATGAATTATCAGCCCTGGATGCTGCCGAGATTATTGAGGACTACAGCAGCATGGTATCGAAAAAACTTCACCCAAAAGACATGACAAAACCTATCTTAACAACAAATATAAGTAAGGACAAAATATAAATCGAACTGATATTGATGATAATCAGTGGCGACATGGGTAGACAACTTTTTCAATTAAAGTACCAATGTTGAGCTAAAGCACGTTCGCCAACATTTTTAAGAAGAAGTCACTTAACATGTAACATTATAACTTACAGTCTTCTCTACAAAATCGCGGATCAAAATCCCTGGAGAGAAAGCGAAGATAAAACTTAATTTGATCATAAAGTGTTTTCTCCATTTTATTTCCAGTGGTGGTGTTGCATTCTGTTGATCTGAACACTGCGGACCTTACTAAAGACATCAATTTTCCAAATTACTCGGACTCTGCTATACACAACTGGACGGATGCAACAGATACGTTAGTTATCAAACCACAGTCATTGGTTAACGCCGTCAAAGGTAAGTATACCACTTAATTATTCAAACATTGAAGAGGGTTTCAACTCAGAACAACTGTTTTAGCCTTTTTAAAGAATACATACGGCATCCAGATGATCCCAACTCACCAATATCTATAGTGAATGGTCTGAATGCATGCCAGGTGTAAGCGATGTACATGACTTCTTCTCAGGATGTCGCGATCGACACATCAGACAACGACACCAACAGTTTTTTTCAAGACTACACAAATCCGGACGATCATAACAAAGCTAAATGCATTTACCAGATTATTCGTCAAGATGAATGATGTGTTTCAATTGAGGGATTTCGTGGCAGCCATATTTGTGCAAAAGTACAAAAGAAAGTTTTTGAATGACAAAGGATTTCAGTTTTCTTGGGAGAAAAGCTCCATTGTTTGAACAAACATGGCTGCCATGAAATCCCTTTATACTAAAATATGTCCTTTTGTCTCATAATGATTTATCGCATAGTATAACACTAGTATTAACTGACTATTAATCAATCCTCATCAGATAAACAAAGAATTAAAACGAAATTATATTTTAACATGCAGTATCTAAAATGTCACCTTGATCACCTTTTTCTACTGGTATTTACTAACCACTTGTCTCAAGTGTTTGTTCTAGCTAATAAACAAAATCGAATTATGGCGAACAATTTGAGTACGTTAGTTTCCTTTTGACTGACTAGCCTCGCATACAAGCTAAAACTCCATTGTGTTCCTATGTGAACATGAGGCTAGCCAGTCAGGAACAATAGGAGGCTAGCCAGTCAGGAACAATAGGAGGCTAGCCAGTCAGGAACAATAGGAGGCTAGCCAGTCAGGAACAATAGGAGGCTAGCCAGCCAGGAACAATAGTCGGTCTATAGCATTATTATTATTTTTCTTGTAATCAAGGTACAAAAGTACAACTAGTAAGCTGTAGTGTCCGTAGACTTACCGATCTCCTTCCAAAGAGCCTGGTGTCAAAGACTTTGTGAGTATATTTGAGTATATTAAACATGTTAAAATGCGCAATATAAATATTAAACATTATTATTATTATCATATCTTTCATTAATTCAAGTACTCCTGCCAATATTGCAGTCGCCAATGTGGTTATTAATTCACATACCATGGTCAATAATTGATTGAACGATAATTATCACTACTATAGGGACTGTACCCTTAAGTACCTTTGCATTCAGCAACTTGTCCGTGTGATTTGTCATTGTAGCTTGTCGACTTTATAAAACGCGCGCTAAAGAAAATGTATGCTGGTATATATACTTCTAAACACAATCTGATAATTATCTAAACAAAAACACGGAGGATAATTGTCCTTCAGCCCGATATTTAGTATTGTTATATAGCTAATCATTTTGACTATATAACGAGCATTCTCATTGGTTGATAGATGCTCACGTGATACTAGTTAAATCTAACTGTATCCCGACCGGGATACAAGCGCATTGAATAAAAAATCAAATTTTCTTAATTGACTTGTCTAAAATGATTAGCTATATAACAAAACGCTTAATGACTGATCCCTCGGGAAACCAATTAGTTTTGTTTCCCTCGAATCTCAATGTTTCCCTCGGCCGGAGCCTCGGGAAACATTGAGATTCTCGGGAAACAAAACTAACTGTTTCCCTCGGGACCAGTCATTAAATGTATAGTATTTGCACGTGTACATTATCAACGTCATAAACCTTACGTTTCAGTGGTAATAAAAGCATTATCAGCGGTCACGTGATGTCAGTCAGTTCCAGTCCCACTCTTGGTGATGTTATCGATCCGCCGATACAAATCGTCTTATCAAATAATAACGTAAGCAATGCATTAATTATTATAATTAATACTAAAAAGTACTCTTTAAACATTATTCTGTCATGCATAATGGGAGATTTGCATTATAGCGTCACATACTACCAAGACCAGAATGAAATAATTTGTGTTAATTTGTTCCACTACAGACCTCTTTACCTCCGTATGCAAATTGCCCATTTCAGACCATGTGTCATTGCCTTGAGAATTGTTTATGATGAACGTGTTATATCATTTACATGTGAAAGAAACAATTCACAAGGATAGCATCACGTGATCTGAAATGGGACAACAAACAAGGAAGTTAAAGAGGTCTATTCACAAGAGGATTTAAAAATCTGAAAAATAAAGGAAAGTCGAGTAATGCATTCTCGTACTAGTAGTAAACTGACGCCATGGTACATATGAAAAAAAAAAGTACTAAAAAAAAAAAACCAACAACAACAACAACAATAGATCAGAAATGAAAAGGAAGATAAAAGTGAGTAGGATATTAGTGAGTAGGTATTATCATTTATACATATTATTCTTTGAGCTAGCGGATTAATGCATAGTTACTTCAATATTGTTATTACAGAAAGATGTAAGCCAGTTTGAAGAACAGTGTGTGTTTTGGGAGAAAGGATTAGGGTAGGTACAATCAATTATGTTGAATGTATACAAATGGATACGAGAAATGACATATTGTATATACTATATATATATTTAAGATACTATTTTCAAAGATAACATTTATTTTCAAAATAAAGAAAACAGTCCCCACTTTTACACGAGAACCCCGAGTAAACGATTTGATTAAATGTGTTGCATAGAAATATTCAAAAAGGATACTTGAAGGAGCGCGAGTCCAAGAGAAGGCGTAGGCTAAAATCAAATCAATTTGCATGCAATAATTTGTAAATTGTAAAATCTTTTATCTCTGATTATATACACGGACTTCTATTCAAATATTTGATGGTATTATATTCCAGGAACAAGGCTGGTAAATGGTCGTCACGTGGTTGTTCGTTTGTTAAGTCCAATATCTCTCATACAATATGCGAATGCACTCATATGAGTACGTTTTCTGCCATCGCGAACACTGGAAAACACAAAAAGGTAAATGGAAGGTTTCTCAGGCATGTAGTTAAGAAATTATTAGAAATTGCAGAAAAAAAAAACTATTATAAAAAATTATATTGTGTTTTATAAAGCTTAAATTTGATAGGCTAGCAGTGGACGTATAGTGTTGTTTGTAGTCTTTGTTTTTGTCTTTGTAGTCTTTGAAAGCCTACAGTCATTAATTTTAAAAATACCTGGAACATTAAGGAAAGTCTTTTTTAATGTAATCCTTGCCAATGTTAAGGTTTTTTAAAAGTATGACATGCCTGTACATTGCGAAGCTGGACCAACCAATATTGTTTTTGCGGCCACGATTATAATAACCAAAAGCTGGTTTTCATCTGAAAAGCAAAGTAGTATAATTTTGCACATAATTTTAAATAAAAGTCTACTACATGTTGTAACTATATCACTGTCATTCCAGATCGTTGCCATAGCAACTGTCCCTCCAGCGCCTCCCCCGGCACCAGAAGAACAAAGCAATATTTTGTATATATTACTGGGGGTCCTAGCGATATTGATGATTGTATTCGTTATTATGGCAATAATATGTCTACTGTGGAAGTAAGTTAAAACAGCTTCTCAAAACAGCTAATGATTTTACTTAAGAATAATGGCGCTGTCATTACACTGTGCAATTTGCTCAGCAACTTGTCTCACAATTCTTGAAAATGCATGTGTGGAATTGCATGTTGCTGATCTCCGTGCCGGTAAAATTCTAAACACTCTAATTCCTATATGAGGTGGACTTAAAAGATCCTGATGTGCTATGTTCGCCAAGATCAGAGTAGGGGATTGTCTCCCGGTACAACAGTCAGGTCTCAGCATACTACAGGCTACAGGGCCCACAGTAATTGGCGTAAGCTGGTGTGGTGTCCCTGCCTTCGTAAAGAAGGAAAAAGCTAAAAATTGAATTGAATTCTATTTTGTACAATGCTGTCCGCGTTGAACAAAAACAATTGCCAGACAGCATCTGTTACAGTATGCAACAGTCCCCTTCACAGTTCCCTGCGCCATCTTAAAAAGTAGCCGAGCTTTTACATCGAAGCGAGACGAACGTTGAGCTTGCAATGATAGAGACCTTTTAACACCTCACGGGACAATTATTAAAGTGTCTCTATTATTGCAAGCTCAACGTTCGTCTCACTTCAATGCAAAGGCCCGGCTACCTTTCAAGATGGCGCAGGGAACTGTTAAGGGGACCGTTCTTCAGTTGTTCTGAAAGCATTGCGAGACAAACCGCTGAAAAAACTGCTTTGTATCAGCGCCTTAAGGTTTGGATTTTATCCTTCGATGGTAGTAATTTGTCACTAGTCGACATGTTTTCTTCTATGTGCCGTTTACAATGTAATCATTGTACAAATGAATCATTTGATATTCCATGATCACTAGACCAAGAGCATATCCAAAGTGCAGTTTAGCTTTAGCAATACCATCTATAATATTCAAGCGAAACCTTAGTCACAGGCTCGTGACATGGTATATGGGATCAGGCCCAAAAATTAGGCCCAGATCAGGGATCAGAGGCCAGGGTTCAGGGATCGAAGGGCTGGGATCGAGGATCAGTGGGAAATTGAGTCTGATTCGGGGACCAAGGATCAAAAGTTTGGAAAAAGTTGGGCTCAGTGATCAAAAATTCCGAAATGATCCGGGATCAATAGGTTCAAAATATACCATGTTACGATCCTGTTTGTCAGCCTTACATAACAATCTGTGCATAGCGCATCTTGTATATGTGTTCCTGCTTATGTTTTTTTGAAATGTTTATATATCTATCGATGCTGTTTGTGTGTGTAGACGCAGAAAGAAGCAACAAGAAGGGAATAAACCACAGCGACGGGAAAGTACGAGAAGAAGTCGAGCGGTACGTCCTGACTATTATTGAAACATGTTTGTACTGATTGTACCTTACTACGCGCGGTTTTCGTCTTTCTGCAAATGCAGAAATTGCAACGGCTAGTTATGAAATACGTATTTGGCTGCTGCTAATTACTCGGAACCTTTCATGTTCTTGATTGACGGTAACTAAAACAACTAATGGTTGACTGATGTCTGAGTGCGCAGAAAGTTGAAAACCGCAGTAAGATTATTTATTTCATTGTTTTAATCGGCTTATCTGTTTACGCAGCGTTCTGACGATAATATCAGTACGGGATCAGAAGAATTCGATGTAAGTAATGCTTTAACTAAGACCATGCGTCATAGGCCAGACTCTTGATTAGCCGGTCTGAATGCAATAACCACCATGGCCCAGTGATCCGGTCGGGTCCGTTTTACAACTGAACCCAAGGACAAAAAAATCTTGAATATTTTTTGGTACCCAGGCATAGGCCCTGATCATGAATATAAACTTGTGGTCTACCTGCAATGCGTCTCTTGCAATTTCCTGGAAAGAAGATAATATAAGTGGATCGCCGAGCTAATGCATGCACTCGGATAATTCTATACCAGGAATTGATTGGAAATTAAATTACATGTCACTCAATACAGATGATAATAATCACTCTCCATCTGTTTACCATTAAAAATGTGGAGGACTGTACCGTTAAGGAGGACTGTAAACCAGCAGATTACAATCATGGGTGTGGTTAGTTAAAGCTTCCGAGACCAATCTTTAGAATATAAAACTTTAAGGCATTGTGTAATCAGAGTGATTTTATATCTCCCTGCAGGAGATGATGGCTTCTCGGCGAAGAAACGTTCATCCAGATGCAAAGAAGGTAAGCCTAATTACATAATCAGCCAGTATTGTCCGTGTTTGAACTATGAAATTCAGATCAAATGGACGTTAATTACCTTGAACAGCAGGTTCTTTACGTGGCGAGTATATGAGTAGGAGAGGCAGCGACTCAGGTTCGATTTTTTTCACGGGCCAAACACATAGAAGGCTCGTTTAATCAGATGTACACGGGCACTGTACTTCATATATACTTTTTCTTTGTATCCTCTGCTTAACTTTGATATGATTGAGAACTTGTCATTTGGTTTGGCTAATATGAAAATAATAACTAAGCAGTACGCCTTGAATAAAACGTTTTCGCAAACAATATGATAATCTTATTCGTCATTTAGGGTTCCACTAACTCACCAAGATGGCAGAGAATGCGAAAAAACGGAGAAAACCCAGAAGATCTGATGTTGAAAGAAAAATCCTACCTTTTATCAGATTATCACCAACCATATCATTTCTTATCTGCCAATACACCTCAACCACCATCATCGGCACCATCATCGTCACCGTCATCATCATCATCAAATCGACAGCGATCGCGGTCAAGTTAAATATACCAAACCCGCGCCCTTTTGAAGGGATTCTGATATCAGTTTGAGAGTTCTTTTGGGATAACCGATACGTTTACCCATGACAGTACATACAGTCATTTGAAAAAACGTTGTCGCCGATCGGCTTCGCGACTAGCCCTAAAAGGAGTATGGGTAGAAATCACTGAAGCAGTTAGCTGCATATATTATCAACATCTTGAGCTCTCAGCTCAGTGCCTTGTTTCTATTAGATTTACGCTGGCGATTGATTTGGATGACACAAATCCTCTGCATGAAAACTGAAGAAGTAGCTATTTACTAGTCGATATCTCCACGCTCTATACAACGGTTTATTTCTTTGCACAGAACGCGAAGGCACACATTCATTCATGTACTCGCCACACTTCAACATTACTTCAGCATATTCTATAGCGCGTGCTAAAAATGTATTGCTTCAGTGATTTTTACCCATACTCCCGCTTGTCATTTTTTCAATAGCTCGCTCCTACTGCTTGATTATCAATTATCATTTTAAACAATCATAATGTAAATATCTTATATTGCAATTTATAAATATATATATATATATATATATATATATATATATATATATATATATGTTATATATTTTAGAAATATATAATTAATGCAATATCATAAGTACATATATATCATATATACTGTAACTATATAAACTATTAATAACGGCGGCATTTATATTATACATAGTATTTGAAAACTCTGGACTCAAATCAAACTTTTTATTAAAATGTTTCTGCTCTGGGTCCAGACATTTTGAACACTATCAATAATTATGTTTCCCGAGCAAGGCCGATTAGCCAAAGGTTTGTAAAGACATAGGTCAAACAAACAGTACTAAATTTATTGCATATGTATATCCTTACTTGCTTTTTATACGTTTTACATAAATATATTTGGGCTTCCTGTGCTACGCGCGGTTCAGTTAGCCTGGGCCACATGAACTGTGTTTGCACACAAGGAGCCCAAGCAATGCATTTGTCAGTCAGCTAAGCTTTGCTAATGAATTTTTAATATCTAGAAAAAAGTATAGAAAATAAAACAAATATGTATCTAGCGAAGGATTGACCATTTGTTGCTTGATTAACTCTGTCTAACTATTCATATATCTTTTGATTAGGCAAAATATTCACCTTCACCGATCGTTATTATTATTATTATTATTATATAAGTATCATTATTAAATTCAAAACCCTGATATTTATCATTGTTAGCACGAGGTTGTGTGAAATAATGGTACCTTTGGCGCGTTATGATTTCTACTTGCTTTCTCATTGTCTTAGCATGGATAATAAAAATAACCAGTGTTTTTATTGCCTGTGTACAGCCGTCCCCACCCCTCCCCTCCTACGGAGAGAAACGGGGAGGAAAGCGACGTTTGTGAAAAAAATTTCCTTTGCAGAGTTATATTACGCGGTCACAGAATGTTTGTGCGATTTATTCGAAATCGCTCTAATTTAACAGTTTAATTATTATCTGAATAGCTGTGCCTGAATGCGAAGTTTAACGGGAGATATTTTAGGAAAACTGATTTCAACTATCATTGTTTTCCGTTGTCATGGAATCGCCGATCGAGTTGAGATTGACATCAATCAAAACTTCCATCTATGTTTGATCACCGGCTGGTGTAAAATTCATTTTGATCAGACCAGGAAAAGTTTATCAATCCGCTAATTGAAAATGAGAACTGTAGTCAATAAAAAAAACTACTGGGAAACACCTTATGAGATTTTTAGGAAGAATGGGGGCGACTTAGGGGGTCTTAGGGAGACTTCTGGGCCAAGAGTAGGCCTCCGCTCGATTGTCTGGTGTTAAACAATAGTTAATAGAGGACTATTCTCCTCTATTAACTAAGTAAATGGTCTAACCAACAACTAAGTCACGCGGGCGGCTATTACCAGCTGGACAGAAAACGTGTTGGAATTATTCACGTTTAACCCACACCTAACTTGAGCCTGTTTATTGAGTGTTTGGGGAACCCAATAATTGGAAAATTACGTTTTTCGATCAATAAAAAAAGGTTTGTTAAGTGTTTTGCTAAATTAATGCATAACGACATAGCGTTTATCAGTCTAATTGCAAAGATAATGAAATATACACTGCAAAACGGCCGAGTAGATATAACTCAACATATTGAGTAAATCATTGCATTCAGGATGACACTTAATAGTGAGTAAACTTGATTAAGAATACACGTAAATGTAGATGTATCATTGAGTGCAATGTACTCAATATATTGAGTAAAATTAAACTTTACTTTTGCTCAAAAAAGCGTTGGATCAACGCATTTAAAAAATGCCGTTTTTTCAGTCTAGACAATAATATCGATTTAGACATTTCCTAATCTTATATCAATTTTCCCTTTTGTTAACAGCTGTCAAGTTCACTGGATATGAATGAACCAACGTCAATTTCGAAAAACACTATTGAAACCAAGAATAATACCTTTAATTTAAAACTCTCCGAATATATTAGTTAAATATAAGAACGATTAACACTATGTAGACAATTATGAAACAATAGAGTACTCACGTGATGACGTCATCAAATAATAATTTCACTATATCATGTCTTTAATTCTCGAGTTTGATAGGCAATCAAAAAGACGTTCACACAGCAAATTTGACAGGAAATCGTCAAAGAGCAGCTGATATATAGCTACTTAAATATATAATTTCCACATATAAATCACTGTATTTTCGGCTTAAATAACAATGATTTGTATGCATGGGAAATTATGTATTCCAGTGGCTATATCGCAGCTGATATTCGACCGATTCTCGCCAAATTTGGCGTGTGAACGTCTTTTCTGATTGCCATTGCAATTGGTAATCAAAAATTGTAAAGGCCAAAATTTGTTTTTTTGTGACGTCATACTTGAGTACTCTATTATAAAAGCTTCCTGAAGTATATGCGTCATCATACCGCTAATATCAAGCCTGATAAATGAAGGGAGCTAACTGACAACTATTAAAACTGGATCACCGCGTAACCAAATTAGCAACCACTGGTTAAAATCTATAAGCTGGAAACTACGAGGATAGACACCTATATTATTTTCCCTGTAAAGTTGTACCGTGTCAGGTTCTGAACAGCAGAGGGATTGTACCTCTTCACCAGACAACTGTACCGTTGCCTTGAGTAAAAGAAAGACATTAAATACAGGTATTTGGAAAGAACTGATACACGATTTCTTGAAATGACATGCTTTCACTTTTCACCAGGCATAAAATGGTTTATAAGCAAACAGCTTATTTGGCACTGTGTTGTCATAGCTTATTTTCGCAAGACTTAATTTAAGTGGTTTAGAGCGTCCTTATCCACTTTCCATGGAATATCAATTTATGTTTCAAAATCAAGTCCAAATTTGATAAGGGAACCGCTTGTTTACCGTTAAAATCATCTGAGTTATTTTAGTTTGTATATATGTGATCAAGAAATCCGTTGTTTAGAATGACCCAATCCCGTTTCCATGCAGTAACCCGTTGGTTAGAATGACCCAATCCCGTTTCCAGTAACCCATTGGTTAGAATGACCCTTTCCAGATTCCAGTAACCCGTTGGTTAGAGCGAACCATTCCAGTTTCAGTAACCCGTTGGTTAGAATGACCAGTTCCAGTTTCCAGTAACCCGTTGGTTAGAGCGAACCATTCCAGTTTCCAGTAACCCGTTGGTTAGAGCGAACCATTCCAGTTTCCAGTAACCCATTGCATGGTTATAATGACCCTTTCCAGTTTCCAGTAACCCGTTGGTTAGAATAACCTATTCCAGTTTCCAGTAATCCGTTGGTTAGAATGACCTATTCCAGTTTCAGTAACCCGTTGATAGAATGACCTATTCCAGTTTCCAGTAACCCGTTGGTTAGAGCGATCCATTCCAGTTTCAGTAACCCGTTGGTTAGAATGACCCTTTCCAGTTTCCAGTAACCCGTTGCAGTTTCCTTCTTGGTTAGAATGGGACAACTCTTAAGGCGTCTTTAGGCATCTTAAGGTGACTAACCATAATATATAATACCCCGTCAGTACACAAATAATCAAAATTGGGCGGGCGGGCGGGCGTGCAGGCATGCGATTCTTAATATATTTTATAGTTCTTTTCTACCAGCCAAATAATTCTACCTCCTGGATTTTTTATTTTGTTAGCAGGGTTGAAGTTTGTCTGGCTCAACATGAACAAGACGAACCTAACAAGCCCCATGTTGAAAGATTCTGCAATTTATGTCTTCGCTCCTGTAAATTACAACATTAAAACCACCATTGGATGTGCAACCGTCATCGCTGGTTTCTATGGACTAATAGCCAACTCCCTCATCTTATACTTCACATACATGAGACCGCCAGTATGTGTTGACCTAGGACATGCATTTAACAGACAAGCATTAACCGATCTTTTCATCCAAAGTCTGGCTCTTTCAGATGTATTGTGTTGCCTTGTGAGTCTTCCACTGTTTATCGCTGAATTGTTCGTGGATTTTATCAAGTCTGATACTACTTGTAAAGTAACTAGATATTTTATTATGTATTTCCCTATTGCAACATGCTTCAATTACCTAGTGATTGGAATAGAAAGATATTTAGCAGTGTTCCATTCTCTTCGTATTCCAAGTAGTCGAATGGGGAAGTCGTTAGTAGTAGTAGCATGGTTTGCAGCTGCTCTCATCCCAAGGCAATCGTACAAACTAGTCCGTTATGACCTCAGTAACAACACTTACACACAAACATGCAAGTATGACAATAGTACAAAAATACACCGCGTAATATTTATCGCCTTTAACATAATCGTTTGGATAATACCTTGTGCAACTCTGACTATTGTCAACATCAGAATCTTACAGTTTCTGCGCCGTCAGAGACGTGTTGAATCACACTCTGACATTTCTAACACTACAGTCAGATTACGAAGATATAAAACCACTGCCATGTTTGTATCTTTGATATTTGCATTTATTATCCCATATATGTTATTCATTTTCTACAGTAGCATAACAATGGCATTAAAGCTAATGACGTCCTTTACAGTAGATTATATTACCAGATATCTAAGTGGGGTTTTAATATATCTAAACGGTGCTATTGGTTCTTCTATTTTGATGTACAGCTCTACTTATCACCGAAGACAACTTATTGACTTTTTTCACAAGTTTTCAAGCAATTGAACAACCTTGTAATATAGTTTATGCAAGTTTATTCCTAATCTTTCATGTGTATATATTTAAAATTTATGATAAAAATTAAAAGAATGAACTGCTGTGTGTTGTGGCATTTTTAAAGCTAAAAGCGATGCGGCGATGAATTGTGGTCGTTAAAGCAACTTTTCCAAGATGGCGGTATAACAAACTTATCAATCAGAATGCTCCTATGCAGCCGCTCCTTTGTGTAGTATTGCGTGACGACACAAAGGAGCGGCTGCATAGGAGGCTATCAGAGTGCGTGATTTCTAATAGTTTTATAACATGCATTATAAAATAGCTATTAAAAATCTGATTAGTTGAGGGCCTGCTTTATGAGAGCGCTCTCACCGCTAGGCCAATCATGCCCAACTACTTTTCATAGATTTGGACACCTATTGTTATCCCAGAAACAGAAACAGTGTACAATAGTTGAACCGCTAGTTATATTTCATTTAACTCCTACTGTATTGCCAGAAACACCGTTCCCATTTGTTTAACTACTAAACATTGTAAATTTTAATGCAATTGTTACTTATAACACCGACGCAGTCAACAACAGTTAACTCGTTTCTCTAAAAATGAGAGTAACGTAGTATTTTTAATCTTGCTATTTGCAGGGAACTTCTCAGACATTTCTGACTGCATCGAATCCATTGACCCTTGCTAAAATAGATTTACAAATAACACTGAGCAACGGAACACTCATTGCTGACTTTTCTTGTAACAGCCTATTTAACTTGTCCCGATTCGATCCTTGAAGCTGCCACAGCAAACAAACTAAATACGGATGGAGATTTTCCGATATCAGCAATTCCACATTGTCGTCAGAAAATAAGATATGCTGTAAAGCAAAAATACCAAGATCCTGGACGGCTTTGGAACCAGGCCACTGGACAACACCCAAATCACTGCAACTTGCAATGTTTGACTCAGTATCCCAATTGATACTGTCATTGTCATCTGAAGAGCGCATTGCTTCAGAAGGATTACGAAAACAGATATCGTCTTCATCTTGAACTTCTTCTAAAGAAAGTTCTTTTGCATCTTTGTTTTGGTTTATTGGCAAGTTGTTTTTGTTTGTAGCCAAGCCCCCTGCAAAAGTCATGTGGACAATTGGAGAAAGGGTCATCCAAACGTACACGCTTTCTTCTTCATAAACACCTATCTCGTCTGGTTTGTGTCTTACCTTTATGAAGGTATCAATGTATGTATCTATTGCACAAGCTTGGTCATCGGGGATGGTAACTAAAGTTGACGACCTGACTCTTGCCAAAAACAGTAGACAATAGTGGCTAAAAAACAGAACACATACAATGAATAAACGGAATAGTGGTGATATTATCATTAGTATGAACACCATATAATCACAACCAACATACTATCCTCATCGTCCCTATCATAACCATGGCTTTCATCACCACTAATTATTGATATGGTTATCATTAGCAGTATATCATCCCAATCATTATCACCATCATTACAGTTGTCATCATATTCATAATCACAGTCATTGCTATGGTTCAGTCATTACTCTTTTCATCAGCACATTTTTCATCGAGACACCCATTTAAGGCCGATCTAAGGTCATCGCTGAACGGTGGAAGCATTGTTTGGGTAATTTAGAATGGAATAAGAAGAAATTCGTATCACCCACAGTTCCTTTCGGTCGTGCAATCGCCAACCTTCAACCTTTTTTGAATAATTATCATCACTATAATGATTATATGTTTATCAGTATTTATACTTACCAAATAATCAGGGTTTTTCGTATTTCTAGAGGTTGTCTGACAGTATTCTGTACATTGTTCATGATTTTGAGGTGAATCCCAGACTCAATCAAGATCTTAATGGCTTTTTGGTCAAAGGAGATATAAAACAATGTGTTTGCTATCAAACAACATTCTTGTTTACGGTCATGAAACACGGGATGTGATTGAGGATTGAAACCATGAGGAATCTCTTGAACAAACTTTCTCATTAATTCCTTATTGGCTGCCACTTCACGCTGGACATTTGGGTCATATTCCACACAGCTAAAGGAATAAATATTTGTATCAATTGAAGGGGTCAAAACGTCGTGAGTGACTTTTGTAGCTAATTTTTAAACCTTGCCCAATAAATCATGTTATCTAATCAATCCTACAATGATTACCAGTCAAAATAGATGAAAAATTCAACAATTTCAATTTGGTCAAAAAATTGAAATTTTCGATGCTAGGGGGTAGAGGAAAAATTCTCAATTTTGCTCAATTTTCAATATTTTTCTAAACATCCCTAAAAGTATCTGATTGATGTCTATATGTTATGTGATCAATCCTGCAATGATTACCAATCAAAATAGATGAAAAATTCAACAATTGCAATTTGGTGAAAAAATTCTCAATTTTCGATGCTAGGGGGTAGAGGAAAAATTCTCAATTTTGCTCCATTTTCAATAGTTTTCAAAAGATCCCTAAAACTATCTGATTGATGTGTATATGTTATGTGATCAATCCTGCAATGGTTACCAATCAAAATAGATGAAAAATTCAACAATTTCAATTTGGTGAAAAAATTCTCAATTTTCGATGCTAGGGGGTAGAGGAAAAATTCTCAATTTTGCTCAATTTTCAATATTTTTCAAAACATCCCTAAAACTATCTGATTGATGTCTATATGTTATGTGATCAATCCTGCAATGATTATCAATCAAAATAGATGAAAAATTGAACAATTTCAATTTGGTGAAAAAATTGAAATTTTCGATGCTAGGGGGTAGAGGAAAAATTCTCAATTTTGATCAATTTTCAATATTTTTCTAAACATCCCTAAAACTATCTGATTGATGTCTATATGTTATGTGATCAATCCTGCAATGATTACCAATCAAAATAGATGAAAAATTCAACAATTTCAATTTGGTGAAAAAATTCTCAATTTTCGATACTAGGGGTTAGAGGAAAAATTCTCAATTTTGCTCAATTTTCAATATTTTTCAAAACATCCCTAAAACTATCTGATTGATGTCTATATGTTATGTGATCAATCCTGCAATGATTATCAATCAAAATAGATGAAAAATTGAACAATTTCAATTTGGTGAAAAAATTGAAATTTTCGATGCTAGGGGGTAGAGGAAAAATTCTCAATTTTGCTCAATTTTCAATATTTTTCAACACATCCCTAAAACTATCTGATTGATGTCTATATGTTATGTGATCAATCCTGCAATGATTACCAATCAAACTAGATGAAAACTTGAACAATTTCAATTTGGTGAAAAAATTGAAATTTTCGATGCTAGGGGGTAGAGGAAAAATTCTCAATTTTGCTCAATTTTCAATATTTTTCAAAACATCTCTTAAACTATCTGATTGATGTCTATATGTTATGTGATCAATCCTGCAATGATTACCAATCAAAATAGATGAAAAATTGAACAATTTCAATTTGGTGAAAAAATTGAAATTTTCGATGCTAGGGGGTAGAGGAAAAATTCTCAATTTTGATCAATTTTCAATATTTTTCAAAACATCCCTAAAAGTATCTGATTGATGTCTATATGTTATGTGATCAATCCTGCAATGATTACCAATCAAAATAGATGAAAAATTCAACAATTGCAATTTGGTGAAAAAATTCTCAATTTTCGATGCTAGGGGGAAGAGGAAAAATTCTCAATTTTGCTCAATTTTCAATATTTTTCAAAACATCTCTAAAACTATCTGATTGATGTGTATATGTTATCTGATCAATCCTGCAATCATTACCAATCACAATAGATGAAAAATTCAACAATTTCAATTTGGTGAAAAAATTCTCAATTTTCGATGCTAGGGGGTAGAGGAAAAATTCTCAATTTTGCTCAATTTTCAATATTTTTCAAAACATCCCTAAAACTATCTGATTGATGTCTATATGTTATGTGATCAATCCTGCAATGATTATCAATCAAAATAGATGAAAAATTGAACAATTTCAATTTGGTGAAAAAATTGAAATTTTCGATGCTAGGGGGTAGAGGAAAAATTCTCAATTTTGATCAATTTTCAATATTTTTCTAAACATCCCTAAAACTATCTGATTGATGTCTATATGTTATGTGATCAATCCTGCAATGATTACCAATCAAAATAGATGAAAAATTCAACAATTTCAATTTGGTGAAAAAATTCTCAATTTTCGATGCTAGGGGTTAGAGGAAAAATTCTCAATTTTGCTCAATTTTCAATATTTTTCAAAACATCCCTAAAACTATCTGATTGATGTCTATATGTTATGTGATCAATCCTGCAATGATTATCAATCAAAATAGATGAAAAATTGAACAATTTCAATTTGGTGAAAAAATTGAAATTTTCGATGCTAGGGGGTAGAGGAAAAATTCTCAATTTTGCTCAATTTTCAATATTTTTCAAAACATCTCTTAAACTATCTGATTGATGTCTATATGTTATGTGATCAATCCTGCAATGATTACCAATCAAAATAGATGAAAAATTGAACAATTTCAATTTGGTGAAAAAATTGAAATTTTCGATGCTAGGGGGTAGAGGAAAAATTCTCAATTTTGATCAATTTTCAATATTTTTCAAAACATCCCTAAAAGTATCTGATTGATGTCTATATGTTATGTGATCAATCCTGCAATGATTACCAATCAAAATAGATGAAAAATTCAACAATTGCAATTTGGTGAAAAAATTCTCAATTTTCGATGCTAGGGGGTAGAGGAAAAATTCTCAATTTTGCTCAATTTTCAATATTTTTCAAAACATCTCTAAAACTATCTGATTGATGTGTATATGTTATCTGATCAATCCTGCAATCATTACCAATCACAATAGATGAAAAATTCAACAATTTCAATTTGGTGAAAAAATTCTCAATTTTCGATGCTAGGGGGTAGAGGAAAAATTCTCAATTTTGCTCAATTTTCAATATTTTTCAAAACATCCCTAAAACTATCTGATTGATGTCTATATGTTATGTGATCAATCCTGCAATGATTATCAATCAAAATAGATGAAAAATTGAACAATTTCAATTTGGTGAAAAAATTGAAATTTTCGATGCTAGGGGGTAGAGGAAAAATTCTCAATTTTGATCAATTTTCAATATTTTTCTAAACATCCCTAAAACTATCTGATTGATGTCTATATGTTATGTGATCAATCCTGCAATGATTACCAATCAAAATAGATGAAAAATTCAACAATTTCAATTTGGTGAAAAAATTCTCAATTTTCGATGCTAGGGGTTAGAGGAAAAATTCTCAATTTTGCTCAATTTTCAATATTTTTCAAAACATCCCTAAAACTATCTGATTGATGTCTATATGTTATGTGATCAATCCTGCAATGATTATCAATCAAAATAGATGAAAAATTGAACAATTTCAATTTGGTGAAAAAATTGAAATTTTCGATGCTAGGGGGTAGAGGAAAAATTCTCAATTTTGCTCAATTTTCAATATTTTTCAACACATCCCTAAAACTATCTGATTGATGTCTATATGTTATGTGATCAATCCTGCAATGATTATCAATCAAAATAGATGAAAAATTGAACAATTTCAATTTGGTGAAAAAATTCTCAATTTTCGATGCTAGGGGGTAGAGGAAAAATTCTCAATTTTGCTCAATTTTCAATATTTTTCAAAACATCCCTAAAACTATCTGATTGATGTCTATATGTTATGTGATCAATCCTGCAATGATTACCAATCAAACTAGATGAAAAATTCAACAATTGCAATTTGGTGAAAAAATTGAAATTTTCGATGCTAGGGGGTAGAGGAAAAATTCTCAATTTTGCTCAATTTTCAATATTTTTCAAAACATCCCTAAAACTATCTGATTGATGTCTATATGTTATGTGATCAATCCTGCAATGATTATCAATCAAAATAGATGAAAAATTGAACAATTTCAATTTGGTGAAAAAATTGAAATTTTCGATGCTAGGGGGTAGAGGAAAAATTCTCAATTTTGATCAATTTTCAATATTTTTCTAAACATCCCTAAAACTATCTGATTGATGTCTATATGTTATGTGATCAATCCTGCAATGATTACCAATCAAAATAGATGAAAAATTCAACAATTTCAATTTGGTGAAAAAATTCTCAATTTTCGATGCTAGGGGTTAGAGGAAAAATTCTCAATTTTGCTCAATTTTCAATATTTTTCAAAACATCCCTAAAACTATCTGATTGATGTCTATATGTTATGTGATCAATCCTGCAATGATTATCAATCAAAATAGATGAAAAATTGAACAATTTCAATTTGGTGAAAAAATTGAAATTTTCGATGCTAGGGGGTAGAGGAAAAATTCTCAATTTTGCTCAATTTTCAATATTTTTCAACACATCCCTAAAACTATCTGATTGATGTCTATATGTTATGTGATCAATCCTGCAATGATTATCAATCAAAATAGATGAAAAATTGAACAATTTCAATTTGGTGAAAAAATTCTCAATTTTCGATGCTAGGGGGTAGAGGAAAAATTCTCAATTTTGCTCAATTTTCAATATTTTTCAAAACATCTCTAAAACTATCTGATTGATGTCTATATGTTATCTGATCAATCCCGCAATCATTACCAATCACAATAGATGAAAAATTGAACAATTGCAATTTGGTGAAAAAATTGAAATTTTCGATGCTAGGGGGTAGAGGAAAAATTCTCAATTTTGCTCAATTTTCAATATTTTTCAAAACATCTCTTAAACTATCTGATTGATGTCTATATGTTATGTGATCAATCCTGCAATGATTACCAATCAAAATAGATGAAAAATTCAACAATTTCAATTTGGTGAAAAAATTGAAATTTTCGATGCTAGGGGGTAGAGGAAAAATTCTCAATTTTGATCAATTTTCAATATTTTTCTAAACATCCCTAAAACTATCTGATTGATGTCTATATGTTATGTGATCAATCCTGCAATGATTACCAATCAAAATAGATGAAAAATTCAAAAATTGCAATTTGGTGAAAAAATTCTCAATTTTCGATGCTAGGGGGTAGAGGAAAAATTCTCAATTTTGCTCCATTTTCAATATTTTTCAAAACATCCCTAAAACTATCTGATTGATGTCTATATGTTATGTGATCAATCCTGCAATGATTATCAATCAAAATAGATGAAAAATTGAACAATTTCAATTTGGTGAAAAAATTCTCAATTTTCGATGCTAGGGGGTAGAGGAAAAATTCTCAATTTTGCTCAATTTTCAATATTTTTCAAAACATCTCTAAAACTATCTGATTGATGTCTATATGTTATCTGATCAATCCCGCAATCATTACCAATCACAATAGATGAAAAATTGAACAATTGCAATTTGGTGAAAAAATTGAAATTTTCGATGCTAGGGGGTAGAGGAAAAATTCTCAATTTTGCTCAATTTTCAATATTTTTCAAAACATCTCTTAAACTATCTGATTGATGTCTATATGTTATGTGATCAATCCTGCAATGATTACCAATCAAAATAGATGAAAAATTCAACAATTTCAATTTGGTGAAAAAATTGAAATTTTCGATGCTAGGGGGTAGAGGAAAAATTCTCAATTTTGATCAATTTTCAATATTTTTCTAAACATCCCTAAAACTATCTGATTGATGTCTATATGTTATGTGATCAATCCTGCAATGATTACCAATCAAAATAGATGAAAAATTCAAAAATTGCAATTTGGTGAAAAAATTCTCAATTTTCGATGCTAGGGGGTAGAGGAAAAATTCTCAATTTTGCTCAATTTTCAATATTTTTCAAAACATCCCTAAAACTATCTGATTGATGTCTATATGTTATGTGATCAATCCTGCAATGATTACCAATCAAACTAGATGAAAAATTCAACAATTGCAATTTGGTGAAAAAATTCTCAATTTTCGATGCTAGGGGGTAGAGGAAAAATTCTCAATTTTGCTCAATTTTCAATATTTTTCAAAACATCCCTAAAACTATCTGATTGATGTCTATATGTTATGTGATCAATCCTGCAATGATTATCAATCAAAATAGATGAAAAATTGAACAATTTCAATTTGGTGAAAAAATTGAAATTTTCGATGCTAGGGGGTAGAGGAAAAATTCTCAATTTTGATCAATTTTCAATATTTTTCTAAACATCCCTAAAACTATCTGATTGATGTCTATATGTTATGTGATCAATCCTGCAATGATTACCAATCAAAATAGATGAAAAATTCAACAATTTCAATTTGGTGAAAAAATTCTCAATTTTCGATGCTAGGGGTTAGAGGAAAAATTCTCAATTTTGCTCAATTTTCAATATTTTTCAAAACATCCCTAAAACTATCTGATTGATGTCTATATGTTATGTGATCAATCCTGCAATGATTATCAATCAAAATAGATGAAAAATTGAACAATTTCAATTTGGTGAAAAAATTGAAATTTTCGATGCTAGGGGGTAGAGGAAAAATTCTCAATTTTGCTCAATTTTCAATATTTTTCAACACATCTCTTAAACTATCTGATTGATGTCTATATGTTATGTGATCAATCCTGCAATGATTACCAATCAAAATAGATGAAAAATTCAACAATTTCAATTTGGTGAAAAAATTGAAATTTTCGATGATATTTATATTTATATTGCTAGGGGGTAGAGGAAAAATTCTCAATTTTGATCAATTTTCAATATTTTTCTAAACATCCCTAAAACTATCTGATTGATGTCTATATGTTATGTGATCAATCCTGCAATGATTACCAATCAAAATAGATGAAAAATTCAAAAATTGCAATTTGGTGAAAAAATTCTCAATTTTCGATGCTAGGGGGTAGAGGAAAAATTCTCAATTTTGCTCCATTTTCAATATTTTTCAAAACATCCCTAAAACTATCTGATTGATGTCTATATGTTATGTGATCAATCCTGCAATGATTACCAATCAAAATAGATGAAAAATTCAACAATTTCAATTTGGTGAAAAAATTCTCAATTTTCGATGCTAGGGGGTAGAGGAAAAATTCTCAATTTTGCTCAATTTTCAATATTTTTCAAAACATCCCTAAAACTATCTGATTGATGTCTATATGTTATGTGATCAATCCTGCAATGATTACCAATCAAACTAGATGAAAAATTCAACAATTGCAATTTGGTGAAAAAATTGAAATTTTCGATGCTAGGGGGTAGAGGAAAAATTCTCAATTTTGCTCAATTTTCAATATTTTTCAACACATCCCTAAAACTATTTGATTGATGTGTATATGTTATGTGATCAATCCTGCAATGATTACCAATCAAACTAGATGAAAAATTGAACAATTTATATTTGGTGAAAAAATTGAAATTTTCGATGCTAGGGGGTAGAGGAAAAATTCTCAATTTTGCTCAATTTTCAATAGTTTTCAAAACATCTCTAAAACTATCTGATTGATGTCTATATGTTATCTGATCAATCCCGCAATCATTACCAATCACAATAGATGAAAAATTGAACAATTGCAATTTGGTGAAAAAATTGAAATTTTCGATGCTAGGGGGTAGAGGAAAAATTCTCAATTTTGCTCAATTTTCAATATTTTTCAAAACATCTCTTAAACTATCTGATTGATGTCTATATGTTATGTGATCAATCCTGCAATGATTACCAATCAAAATAGATGAAAAATTCAACAATTTCAATTTGGTGAAAAAATTGAAATTTTCGATGCTAGGGGGTAGAGGAAAAATTCTCAATTTTGCTCAATTTTGAATATTTTTCAAAACATCCCTAAAACTATCTGATTGATGTGTATATGTTATGTGATCAATCCTGCAATGATTACCAATCAAAATAGATGAAAAATTCAAAAATTGCAATTTGGTGAAAAAATTCTCAATTTTCGATGCTAGGGGGTAGAAGAAAAATTCTCAATTTTGCTCCATTTTCAATAGTTTTCAAAACATCCCTAAAACTATCTGATTGATGTCTATATGTTATGTGATCAATCCTGCAATGATTACCAATCAAAATAGATGAAAAATTCAACAATTTCAATTTGGTGAAAAAATTGAAATTTTCGATGCTAGGGGGTAGAGGAAAAATTCTCAATTTTGATCAATTTTCAATATTTTTCTAAACATCCCTAAAACTATCTGATTGATGTCTATATGTTATGTGATCAATCCTGCAATGATTACCAATCAAAATAGATGAAAAATTCAACAATTTCAATTTGGTGAAAAAATTCTCAATTTTCGATGCTAGGGGGTAGAGGAAAAATTCTCAATTTTGCTCAATTTTCAATATTTTTCAAAACATCCCTAAAACTATCTGATTGATGTCTATATGTTATGTGATCAATCCTGCAATGATTATCAATCAAAATAGATGAAAAATTGAACAATTTCAATTTGGTGAAAAAATTCTCAATTTTCGATGCTAGGGGGTAGAGGAAAAATTCTCAATTTTGCTCAATTTTCAATATTTTTCAACACATCCCTAAAACTATCTGATTGATGTCTATATGTTATGTGATCAATCCTGCAATGATTATCAATCAAAATAGATGAAAAATTGAACAATTTCAATTTGGTGAAAAAATTCTCAATTTTCGATGCTAGGGGGTAGAGGAAAAATTCTCAATTTTGCTCAATTTTCAATATTTTTCAAAACATCTCTAAAACTATCTGATTGATGTCTATATGTTATCTGATCAATCCCGCAATCATTACCAATCACAATAGATGAAAAATTGAACAATTTCAATTTGGTGAAAAAATTGAAATTTTCGATGCTAGGGGGTAGAGGAAAAATTCTCAATTTTGCTCCATTTTCAATATTTTTCAAAACATCCCTAAAACTATCTGATTGATGTCTATATGTTATGTGATCAATCCTGCAATGATTACCAATCAAAATAGATGAAAAATTGAACAATTTCAATTTGGTGAAAAAATTCTCAATTTTCGATGCTAGGGGGTAGAGGAAAAATTCTCAATTTTGCTCAATTTTCAATATTTTTCAAAACATCCCTAAAACTATCTGATTGATGTCTATATGTTATGTGATCAATCCTGCAATGATTACCAATCAAACTAGATGAAAAATTCAACAATTGCAATTTGGTGAAAAAATTGAAATTTTCGATGCTAGGGGGTAGAGGAAAAATTCTCAATTTTGCTCAATTTTCAATATTTTTCAACACATCCCTAAAACTATTTGATTGATGTGTATATGTTATGTGATCAATCCTGCAATGATTACCAATCAAACTAGATGAAAAATTCAACAATTTATATTTGGTGAAAAAATTGAAATTTTCGATGCTAGGGGGTAGAGGAAAAATTCTCAATTTTGCTCAATTTTCAATAGTTTTCAAAACATCCCTAAAACTATCTGATTGATGTCTATATGTTATGTGATCAATCCTGCAATGATTACCAATCAAACTAGATGAAAAATTCAACAATTGCAATTTGGTGAAAAAATTGAAATTTTTGATGCTAGGGGGTAGAGGAAAAATTCTCAATTTTGCTCAATTTTCAATATTTTTCAAAACATCCCTAAAACTATCTGATTGATGTCTATATGTTATGTGATCAATCCTGCAATGATTACCAATCAAAATAGATGAAAAATTCAACAATTTCAATTTGGTGAAAAAATTGAAATTTTCGATGCTAGGGGGTAGAGGAAAAATTCTCAATTTTGCTCAATTTTCAATATTTTTCAAAACATCTCTAAAACTATCTGATTGATGTCTATATGTTATCTGATCAATCCCGCAATCATTACCAATCACAATAGATGAAAAATTGAACAATTTCAATTTGGTGAAAAAATTGAAATTTTCGATGCTAGGGGGTAGAGGAAAAATTCTCAATTTTGCTCCATTTTCAATATTTTTCAAAACATCCCTAAAACTATCTGATTGATGTCTATATGTTATGTGATCAATCCTGCAATGATTACCAATCAAAATAGATGAAAAATTGAACAATTTCAATTTGGTGAAAAAATTCTCAATTTTCGATGCTAGGGGGTAGAGGAAAAATTCTCAATTTTGCTCAATTTTCAATATTTTTCAAAACATCCCTAAAACTATCTGATTGATGTCTATATGTTATGTGATCAATCCTGCAATGATTACCAATCAAACTAGATGAAAAATTCAACAATTGCAATTTGGTGAAAAAATTGAAATTTTCGATGCTAGGGGGTAGAGGAAAAATTCTCAATTTTGCTCAATTTTCAATATTTTTCAACACATCCCTAAAACTATTTGATTGATGTGTATATGTTATGTGATCAATCCTGCAATGATTACCAATCAAACTAGATGAAAAATTCAACAATTTATATTTGGTGAAAAAATTGAAATTTTCGATGCTAGGGGGTAGAGGAAAAATTCTCAATTTTGCTCAATTTTCAATAGTTTTCAAAACATCCCTAAAACTATCTGATTGATGTCTATATGTTATGTGATCAATCCTGCAATGATTACCAATCAAACTAGATGAAAAATTCAACAATTGCAATTTGGTGAAAAAATTGAAATTTTTGATGCTAGGGGGTAGAGGAAAAATTCTCAATTTTGCTCAATTTTCAATATTTTTCAAAACATCCCTAAAACTATCTGATTGATGTCTATATGTTATGTGATCAATCCTGCAATGATTATCAATCAAACTAGATGAGAAATTGAACAATTTCAATTTGGTGAAAAAATTGAAATTTTCGATGCTAGGGGGTAGAGGAAAAATTCTCAATTTTGCTCAATTTTCAATATTTTTCAAAACATCTCTAAAACTATCTGATTGATGTCTATATGTTATCTGATCAATCCCGCAATCATTACCAATCACAATAGATGAAAAATTGAACAATTGCAATTTGGTGAAAAAATTCTCAATTTTCGATGCTAGGGGGTAGAGGAAAAATTCTCAATTTTGCTCAATTTTCAATATTTTTCAACACATCCCTAAAACTATCTGATTGATGTCTATATGTTATGTGATCAATCCTGCAATCATTACCAATCAAAATAGATGAAAAATTCAACAATTTCAATTTGGTGAAAAAATTGAAATTTTCGATGCTAGGGGGTAGAGGAAAAATTCTCAATTTTGCTCAATTTTCAATATTTTTCAAAACATCCCTAAAACTATCTGATTGATGTGTATATGTTATGTGATCAATCCTGCAATGATTACCAATCAAAATAGATGAAAAATTCAACAATTTCAATTTGGTGAAAAAATTGAAATTTTCGATGCTAGGGGGTAGAGGAAAAATTCTCAATTTTGCTCAATTTTCAATATTTTTCAAAACATCTCTAAAACTATCTGATTGATGTCTATATGTTATCTGATCAATCCCGCAATCATTACCAATCACAATAGATGAAAAATTGAACAATTTCAATTTGGTGAAAAAATTGAAATTTTCGATGCTAGGGGGTAGAGGAAAAATTCTCAATTTTGCTCCATTTTCAATATTTTTCAAAACATCCCTAAAACTATCTGATTGATGTCTATATGTTATGTGATCAATCCTGCAATGATTACCAATCAAAATAGATGAAAAATTGAACAATTTCAATTTGGTGAAAAAATTCTCAATTTTCGATGCTAGGGGGTAGAGGAAAAATTCTCAATTTTGCTCAATTTTCAATATTTTTCAAAACATCCCTAAAACTATCTGATTGATGTCTATATGTTATGTGATCAATCCTGCAATGATTACCAATCAAACTAGATGAAAAATTCAACAATTGCAATTTGGTGAAAAAATTGAAATTTTCGATGCTAGGGGGTAGAGGAAAAATTCTCAATTTTGCTCAATTTTCAATATTTTTCAACACATCCCTAAAACTATTTGATTGATGTGTATATGTTATGTGATCAATCCTGCAATGATTACCAATCAAACTAGATGAAAAATTCAACAATTTATATTTGGTGAAAAAATTGAAATTTTCGATGCTAGGGGGTAGAGGAAAAATTCTCAATTTTGCTCAATTTTCAATAGTTTTCAAAACATCCCTAAAACTATCTGATTGATGTCTATATGTTATGTGATCAATCCTGCAATGATTACCAATCAAACTAGATGAAAAATTCAACAATTTCAATTTGGTGAAAAAATTGAAATTTTCGATGCTAGGGGGCAGAGGAAAAATTCTCAATTTTCAATATTTTCAATATTTTTCAAAACATCCCTAAAACTATCTGATTGATGTCTATATGTTATGTGATCAATCCTGCAATGATTACCAATCAAAATAGATGAAAAATTCAACAATTTCAATTTGGTGAAAAAATTGAAATTTTCGATGCTAGGGGGTAGAGGAAAAATTCTCAATTTTGCTCAATTTTCAATATTTTTCAAAACATCCCTAAAACTATATGATTGATGTCTATATGTTATGTGATCAATCCTGCAATGATTACCAATCAAAATAGATGAAAACTTGAACAATTTCAATTTGGTGAAAAAATTGAAATTTTCGATGCTAGGGTGCAGAGGAAAAATTCTCAATTTTCAATATTTTCAATATTTTTCAAAACATCCCTAAAACTATCTGATTGATGTCTATATGTTATGTGATCAATCCTGCAATGATTACCAATCAAAATAGATGAAAAATTCAACAATTTCAATTTGGTGAAAAAATTGAAATTTTCGATGCTAGGGGGTAGAGGAAAAATTCTCAATTTTGCTCCATTTTCAATATTTTTCAAAACATCCCTAAAACTATCTGATTGATGTCTATATGTTATGTGATCAATCCTGCAATGATTACCAATCAAAATAGATGAAAAATTCAACAATTGCAATTTGGTGAAAAAATTCTCAATTTTCGATGCTAGGGGGTAGAGGAAAAATTCTCAATTTTGCTCAATTTTCAATATTTTTCAAAACATTCCTAAAACTATCTGATTGATGTCTATATGTTATGTGATCAATCCTGCAATGATTACCAATCAAAATAGATGAAAAATTCAACAATTTCAATTTGGTGAAAAAATTGAAATTTTCGATGCTAGGGGGCAGAGGAAAAATTCTCAATTTTCAATATTTTCAATATTTTTCAAAACATCCCTAAAACTATCTGATTGATGTGTATATGTTATGTGATCAATCCTGCAATGATTACCAATCAAAATAGATGAAAAATTCAACAATTTCAATTTGGTGAAAAAATTGAAATTTTCGATCTAGGGGGTAGAGGAAAAATTCTCAATTTTCAATATTTTCAATATTTTTCAAAACATCTCTTAAACTATCTGATTGATGTCTATATGTTATGTGATCAATCCTGCAATGATTACCAATCAAAATAGATGAAAAATTCAACAATTTCAATTTGGTGAAAAAATTGAAATTTTCGATGCTAGGGGGTAGAGGAAAAATTCTCAATTTTCAATATTTTCAATATTTTTCAAAACATCCCTAAAACTAACTGATTGATGTGTATATGTTATGTGATAAATCCTGCAATCATTACCAATCAAAATAGATAAAAAATTCAACAATTTCAATTTGGTGAAAAAATTGAAATTTTCGATGCTAGGGGGTAGAGGAAAAATTCTCAATTTTGCTCCATTTTCAATATTTTTCAAAACATCCCTAAAACTATCTGATTGATGTCTATATGTTATGTGATCAATCCTGCAATGATTACCAATCAAAATAGATGAAAAATTCAACAATTTCAATTTGGTGAAAAAATTGAAATTTTCGATGCTAGGGGGCAGAGGAAAAATTCTCAATTTTCAATATTTTCAATATTTTTCAAAACATCCCTAAAACTATCTGATTGATGTCTATATGTTATGTGATCAATCCTGCAATGATTACCAATCAAAATAGATGAAAAATTCAACAATTTCAATATGGTGAAAAAATTGAAATTTTCGATGCTAGGGGGTAGAGGAAAAATTCTCAATTTTGCTCAATTTTCAATATTTTTCAAAACATCCCTAAAACTATCTGATTGATGTCTATATGTTATGTGATCAATCCTGCAATGATTACCAATCAAAATAGATGAAAAATTCAACAATTTCAATTTGGTGAAAAAATTGAAATTTTCGATGCTAGGGGGCAGAGGAAAAATTGAAATTTTCAATATTTTCAATATTTTTCAAAACATCCCTAAAACTATCTGATTGATGTCTATATGTTATGTGATCAATCCTGCAATGATTACCAATCAAAATAGATGAAAAATTCAACAATTTCAATTTGGTGAAAAAATTGAAATTTTCGATGCTAGGGGGTAGAGGAAAAATTCTCAATTTTGCTCAATTTTCAATATTTTTCAAAACATCCCTAAAACTATATGATTGATGTCTATATGTTATGTGATCAATCCTGCAATGATTACCAATCAAAATAGATGAAAAATTCAACAATTTCAATTTGGTGAAAAAATTGAAATTTTCGATGCTAGGGTGCAGAGGAAAAATTCTCAATTTTCAATATTTTCAATATTTTTCAAAACATCCCTAAAACTATCTGATTGATGTCTATATGTTATGTGATCAATCCTGCAATGATTACCAATCAAAATAGATGAAAAATTCAACAATTTCAATTTGGTGAAAAAATTGAAATTTTCGATGCTAGGGGGTAGAGGAAAAATTCTCAATTTTGCTCCATTTTCAATATTTTTCAAAACATCCCTAAAACTATCTGATTGATGTCTATATGTTATGTGATCAATCCTGCAATGATTACCAATCAAAATAGATGAAAAATTCAACAATTGCAATTTGGTGAAAAAATTCTCAATTTTCGATGCTAGGGGGTAGAGGAAAAATTCTCAATTTTGCTCAATTTTCAATATTTTTCAAAACATTCCTAAAACTATCTGATTGATGTCTATATGTTATGTGATCAATCCTGCAATGATTACCAATCAAAATAGATGAAAAATTCAACAATTTCAATTTGGTGAAAAAATTGAAATTTTCGATGCTAGGGGGCAGAGGAAAAATTCTCAATTTTCAATATTTTCAATATTTTTCAAAACATCCCTAAAACTATCTGATTGATGTGTATATGTTATGTGATCAATCCTGCAATGATTACCAATCAAAATAGATGAAAAATTCAACAATTGCAATTTGGTGAAAAAATTCTCAATTTTCGATGCTAGGGGGTAGAGGAAAAATTCTCAATTTTGCTCAATTTTCAATATTTTTCAAAACATTCCTAAAACTATCTGATTGATGTCTATATGTTATGTGATCAATCCTGCAATGATTACCAATCAAAATAGATGAAAAATTCAACAATTTCAATTTGGTGAAAAAATTGAAATTTTCGATGCTAGGGGGCAGAGGAAAAATTCTCAATTTTCAATATTTTCAATATTTTTCAAAACATCCCTAAAACTATCTGATTGATGTGTATATGTTATGTGATCAATCCTGCAATGATTACCAATCAAAATAGATGAAAAATTCAACAATTTCAATTTGGTGAAAAAATTGAAATTTTCGATGCTAGGGGGTAGAGGAAAAATTCTCAATTTTCAATATTTTCAATATTTTTCAAAACATCCCTAAAACTAACTGATTGATGTGTATATGTTATGTGATAAATCCTGCAATCATTACCAATCAAAATAGATAAAAAATTCAACAATTTCAATTTGGTGAAAAAATTGAAATTTTCGATGCTAGGGGGTAGAGGAAAAATTCTCAATTTTGCTCCATTTTCAATATTTTTCAAAACATCCCTAAAACTATCTGATTGATGTCTATATGTTATGTGATCAATCCTGCAATGATTACCAATCAAAATAGATGAAAAATTCAACAATTTCAATTTGGTGAAAAAATTCTCAATTTTCGATGCTAGGGGGTAGAGGAAAAATTCTCAATTTTGCTCAATTTTCAATATTTTTCAAAACATTCCTAAAACTATCTGATTGATGTCTATATGTTATGTGATCAATCCTGCAATGATTACCAATCAAAATAGATGAAAAATTCAACAATTTCAATTTGGTGAAAAAATTGAAATTTTCGATGCTAGGGGGTAGAGGAAAAATTCTCAATTTTGCTCCATTTTCAATATTTTTCAAAACATCCCTAAAACTATCTGATTGATGTCTATATGTTATGTGATCAATCCTGCAATGATTACCAATCAAAATAGATGAAAAATTCAACAATTGCAATTTGGTGAAAAAATTCTCAATTTTCGATGCTAGGGGGTAGAGGAAAAATTCTCAATTTTGCTCAATTTTCAATATTTTTCAAAACATTCCTAAAACTATCTGATTGATGTCTATATGTTATGTGATCAATCCTGCAATGATTACCAATCAAAATAGATGAAAAATTCAACAATTTCAATTTGGTGAAAAAATTGAAATTTTCGATGCTAGGGGGCAGAGGAAAAATTCTCAATTTTCAATATTTTCAATATTTTTCAAAACATCCCTAAAACTATCTGATTGATGTCTATATGTTATGTGATCAATCCTGCAATGATTACCAATCAAAATAGATGAAAAATTCAACAATTTCAATATGGTGAAAAAATTGAAATTTTCGATGCTAGGGGGTAGAGGAAAAATTCTCAATTTTGCTCAATTTTCAATATTTTTCAAAACATCCCTAAAACTATCTGATTGATGTCTATATGTTATGTGATCAATCCTGCAATGATTACCAATCAAAATAGATGAAAAATTCAACAATTTCAATTTGGTGAAAAAATTGAAATTTTCGATGCTAGGGGGTAGAGGAAAAATTGAAATTTTCAATATTTTCAATATTTTTCAAAACATCCCTAAAACTATCTGATTGATGTCTATATGTTATGTGATCAATCCTGCAATGATTACCAATCAAAATAGATGAAAAATTCAACAATTTCAATTTGGTGAAAAAATTGAAATTTTCGATGCTAGGGGGTAGAGGAAAAATTCTCAATTTTGCTCAATTTTCAATATTTTTCAAAACATCCCTAAAACTATCTGATTGATGTCTATATGTTATGTGATCAATCCTGCAATGATTACCAATCAAAATAGATGAAAAATTCAACAATTTCAATTTGGTGAAAAAATTGAAATTTTCGATGCTAGGGTGCAGAGGAAAAATTCTCAATTTTCAATATTTTCAATATTTTTCAAAACATCCCTAAAACTATCTGATTGATGTCTATATGTTATGTGATCAATCCTGCAATGATTACCAATCAAAATAGATGAAAAATTCAACAATTTCAATTTGGTGAAAAAATTGAAATTTTCGATGCTAGGGGGTAGAGGAAAAATTCTCAATTTTGCTCCATTTTCAATATTTTTCAAAACATCCCTAAAACTATCTGATTGATGTCTATATGTTATGTGATCAATCCTGCAATGATTACCAATCAAAATAGATGAAAAATTCAACAATTGCAATTTGGTGAAAAAATTCTCAATTTTCGATGCTAGGGGGTAGAGGAAAAATTCTCAATTTTGCTCAATTTTCAATATTTTTCAAAACATTCCTAAAACTATCTGATTGATGTCTATATGTTATGTGATCAATCCTGCAATGATTACCAATCAAAATAGATGAAAAATTCAACAATTTCAATTTGGTGAAAAAATTGAAATTTTCGATGCTAGGGGGCAGAGGAAAAATTCTCAATTTTCAATATTTTCAATATTTTTCAAAACATCCCTAAAACTATCTGATTGATGTGTATATGTTATGTGATCAATCCTGCAATGATTACCAATCAAAATAGATGAAAAATTCAACAATTGCAATTTGGTGAAAAAATTCTCAATTTTCGATGCTAGGGGGTAGAGGAAAAATTCTCAATTTTGCTCAATTTTCAATATTTTTCAAAACATTCCTAAAACTATCTGATTGATGTCTATATGTTATGTGATCAATCCTGCAATGATTACCAATCAAAATAGATGAAAAATTCAACAATTTCAATTTGGTGAAAAAATTGAAATTTTCGATGCTAGGGGGCAGAGGAAAAATTCTCAATTTTCAATATTTTCAATATTTTTCAAAACATCCCTAAAACTATCTGATTGATGTGTATATGTTATGTGATCAATCCTGCAATGATTACCAATCAAAATAGATGAAAAATTCAACAATTTCAATTTGGTGAAAAAATTGAAATTTTCGATGCTAGGGGGTAGAGGAAAAATTCTCAATTTTCAATATTTTCAATATTTTTCAAAACATCCCTAAAACTAACTGATTGATGTGTATATGTTATGTGATAAATCCTGCAATCATTACCAATCAAAATAGATAAAAAATTCAACAATTTCAATTTGGTGAAAAAATTGAAATTTTCGATGCTAGGGGGTAGAGGAAAAATTCTCAATTTTGCTCCATTTTCAATATTTTTCAAAACATCCCTAAAACTATCTGATTGATGTCTATATGTTATGTGATCAATCCTGCAATGATTACCAATCAAAATAGATGAAAAATTCAACAATTTCAATTTGGTGAAAAAATTCTCAATTTTCGATGCTAGGGGGTAGAGGAAAAATTCTCAATTTTGCTCAATTTTCAATATTTTTCAAAACATTCCTAAAACTATCTGATTGATGTCTATATGTTATGTGATCAATCCTGCAATGATTACCAATCAAAATAGATGAAAAATTCAACAATTTCAATTTGGTGAAAAAATTGAAATTTTCGATGCTAGGGGGTAGAGGAAAAATTCTCAATTTTGCTCCATTTTCAATATTTTTCAAAACATCCCTAAAACTATCTGATTGATGTCTATATGTTATGTGATCAATCCTGCAATGATTACCAATCAAAATAGATGAAAAATTCAACAATTGCAATTTGGTGAAAAAATTCTCAATTTTCGATGCTAGGGGGTAGAGGAAAAATTCTCAATTTTGCTCAATTTTCAATATTTTTCAAAACATTCCTAAAACTATCTGATTGATGTCTATATGTTATGTGATCAATCCTGCAATGATTACCAATCAAAATAGATGAAAAATTCAACAATTTCAATTTGGTGAAAAAATTGAAATTTTCGATGCTAGGGGGCAGAGGAAAAATTCTCAATTTTCAATATTTTCAATATTTTTCAAAACATCCCTAAAACTATCTGATTGATGTCTATATGTTATGTGATCAATCCTGCAATGATTACCAATCAAAATAGATGAAAAATTCAACAATTTCAATATGGTGAAAAAATTGAAATTTTCGATGCTAGGGGGTAGAGGAAAAATTCTCAATTTTGCTCAATTTTCAATATTTTTCAAAACATCCCTAAAACTATCTGATTGATGTCTATATGTTATGTGATCAATCCTGCAATGATTTCCAATCAAAATAGATGAAAAATTCAACAATTTCAATTTGGTGAAAAAATTGAAATTTTCGATGCTAGGGGGTAGAGGAAAAATTCTCAATTTTGCTCAATTTTCAATATTTTTCAAAACATCCCTAAAACTATCTCATTGATGTCTATATGTTATGTGATCAATCCTGCAATGATGATCAATCAAAATAGATGAAAAATTCAACAATTTCAATTTGGTGAAAAAATTGAAATTTTCGATGCTAGGGGGTAGAGGAAAAATTCTCAATTTTCTCAATTTTCAATATTTTTCAAAACATCCCTAAAACTATCTGATTGATGTCTATATGTTATGTGATCAATCCTGCAATGATTACCAATCAAAATAGATGAAAAATTCAACAATTGCAATTTGGTCAAAAAATTGAACAATACTTATTAAAATTGGACGCCATATTTTAATTTGGCGCCTTCGGCTTGCGATTGTATCTGCTGATACAACACGGACGCTCATGTGGTAAACATTACTTATGAAACAAAACTGCTCGACTTAACACTAGAGGATCCATATTTCTTGCTAAAAAGGCCAATAGATATCTCTAATGTGTACTTAGCAACTGCACAACTAGTAGCGGACAGGTTTGATGGGCATTTGCCATATCTATAAAGGATTATAGGAAGACCTAGGGCTTAAATGAGATAACCATTATGACAAAGTATATTATGAGTTGGCCGGAGTGCCATTCATACTCTAAGTATACTTTAAATAGCTTACTGGGCAGGGCATTGTGGCCTCAACCTCATTGACTATCAATGAGCTCATGTATGACTTGATCATAAAATATTTGCTAATTATACTTACTCTATTGGTTCTTCCATTGATTCATTTTCATCATGAAAATCCAGGTTATTATCTTCATTGTTATCATCATTGTATTGACATGACTGGTGAACTCTCTGTCAAACTTGAAGGAAACCAATCATATTTCTTCTGAGAGAAGCCAAGAATCTCCATAAGATATTCAAGCCCGTTCTCTTGGATAAAATAATGCCTCTCTACTTTTACTCTGGATGTTTTCCATTTGCCGAATAGCTCTGCCAAATTCTCTAGTGGTTCACATATATCAGCATACAAGTCTTCAAGTTTTCCAACATCATCAATTGCAGGCAAACGTACATATTGAGCATCTGATGTACAAAACGGTGATACCAGTGACTTGAATTCCTTTAACTTGTCAATACAGTGGGTCAGCCGTTTTATGTCTATTTTCTCGGGACATTCCAAACTAAGTGTATCTCCATCACGCAAGTATAAATCTGCTAGTTTACTTGCAGGGTCGGCTAATAGCTGATCAAAATAACTTAGCTTCTGATCACATACAGGGACATTAATCAAATCTTGAAGCTTTACCTTTAGTTCATATATTGAAGTGTTCGCTAAAGTGTCAACATTGAAAGTGAGCTTGACAGTTTCTCGCAGGTTATTGTTTGTAAATAGAACATCGACGTCCAAAGTGATATCCCGAGTTTGTGCTTGCATTGCATCACATATGAAGCATAAAGCTTATTTTGGAGTGCTATATGATACTAACATGATCTGTAGGCGCTATAATTGCCTAAAGTGTTCTATAACGAACAGAATCGTAGAGTTCATAAGCGGAAAAAGTTTGTGTAAACCAGCAGCTGGGACATTCGCAGGTGCTGACCGCTTTTATTGCGGGCGACGCATGATTTTGTATTTATTTTGCAAATGGCGGGAGGTTCAAACGAATTGAAATAATTAAATACTGCTATTATACAGTATTCTTTTAGTGTTTTCAATGTTAGAAGTGTAATTTTTTTTAAACATTTTTGGAAATTATGATGTGGTGAAGTCTAAAATACATTGGACAAATTGCTGTTATTCGAAGCATGTTTGTAATTTATGCTTCTATGAAAACTAAAATATATTTCCTAACAGTAGTTCTACATTCCTCGGTAATCATAATATTACAATCTAATACCATAATCATCTTATGTCCGTTAAAAAAACCAAGATCTAACAACACTTACGTACTGTGTCAGATAACGAAGATATAAAACTATTACCATGTTTCAATCTTGATATTTGCATTTATTATCCCATATATGTTACTCATTTTCTACAGTAGCATAACAATGGTCTAAAAGCTAAGGAGGTCTTTTACAGTAGATTATAGAGCGAAAACACTAGAACCATGAAATAAAAACAAAATAGTTACTAACTAATAGTTTTTATCAGTTAGTGACTATTTACCCCCCCCCCCCCCCCCCCCGGGCTATTTAGTCAGTATCACTCAACCAGAAACATCAAATATAAAAGGAAACAATAGATGGAGTTTATTTCAGAAAAATGCTACATAATGAGCATATCACAACAAAGGTTTCCACCTCATAAAGAGTATATCTTCTGCGGACATATTCTAAAGTATGTTGATGTACATCCTTATTTGGGTGTTACATTGGACAACAAACTACGTTGGAACCATCACATCCAAGAAACAATAACTAAAGCTACACTAGTACTCAACTTAATTAAGAGGAATTTCTGGTTCTACAACCAAGATGTCAAGTGTACTTTGTACAAGTCTCTGGTTAGACCGAAATTGGGTTATGGAAGTACTGTATGCAGGGGCGGATCCAGAAATTTGACAAGGGGGGTGAACTTTGATATCCTTTTGGCGGATAACGGCAGACACAAAAGAGCACAAAGATCGTAATGTGCCTGCTTTTCTTTGCTAAAACTGGACTTTACTCCAAAAAAGGGGGGTGAATAGTCACCCAGTTCACCCCCCTCCGTCCGCCCCTGGTATGGGATCCCCATTATAAATGTGATATCGACAAGTTAGAGCGGGTACAAAGATCGACGCGCAGCAAGATTCTGTAAGGGAGACTACAGATATACTTCAAGTGTTACCTCAATGATGCAGCGACTACAGTGGGAACCTTTGTGTGATCGAGATAAGGAGGCACGCTTACCAACTATGTTCAAGATAACTCATGACATCATTGAAACAGATAAATCTAGATTAACATTGGCGAAGGAAACTAGAACTCGAGGATCTCATAAATTTAAATATCAAAGTATTAAGACACATAAAAATGTACATGAATTTTCCTATTTTCCTAGAACCATTATTGAATGGAACAGTTTACCCTCTGATATTGTCGAGCCTGAATCTCTTCAGACTTTTAAAGTTAAATTATCAGAACACTTTAGAGACTAACTTATGTGTTATTTTATATGTAAATATTCCAATTATGACTGATATTATTATTTTTTATTTATAAGTTTCTATATACATTATGTACAAATTTTATCCAATCTGTTAATTTATTATCATTATTGTTATTTCATATATATATTTTTATTTTCCATAGTTAGCGTGATAACTGTTATGTAGTTTTTGCTGACTTAATAAAATGTAGATGTAGATGTTACTCCCCCTGAATAGATGGTTGCGACAATAACTACCACGACAATCATCCCAGATAGTTTCATTCAATGCGGCGCGTTTAGGGACAGATTATCTGAGTATTCCCATCTGAAGAAACTGGCATTGCTTGTTTGACTCGCCTTGAATAGTGTCAACCAACTGTCGATGGACTATTTCACTTGACATAAGGTGAAGGTAAGCATAACGCGCTAATTTTTGGGTTGTTTAAGGAAGTTCTTAGCCATGGGACGTACACGTCTTACGCATGTAGTATAACGATAGATTCGTCTGCACGTTTTTAACTACCCTCAATTAAAACATGCACAAAGAGAGTTGATAAAAAAGTATTAACAAAATAAAAATAATTTAATCAGTATAAGTCGTGTTGTCTCGGGACAGACTAGGCGACAGTACCGAACAGTAAGCTGCACGTTTGTCGCGGCGACAAAGGTTTTCAATTATATTCAACCTGTGTACTTGTCGCCCAGTGAGTGTATCGGCCTTAGTCGTTCTAGTTCAGTGAGTCAGTCTAGTATTTATTTGAACACTAATATCGAAATCTAACTAATTCAGTTGAAAACATTTTAGTGCTTCTAGTATTTATAGTATTAGTAGTTCTAGTATTATTTGATTGGTGAGGTGCTAGTTTACAACTCTTTATCGGAATTGGAATATAAATAATTCAACATTTGTTCTAGTGGTCACCCTGTGTCGTATCCCATCATCCAGAGCGTGCGTCAACAGTCCTGACGTCACGATGCTGCCCCAGTCTCTTCAGGTGACCAATGTGCGCGCCTATTGCCTTGGTGAATGTTGGGAGATAGTTGTATCTAATGTTGAATTCTTCACAAGTCTTGCGCACGATAGGAGTGATCTGGGGATAGTGAATTTGAGAGATCCCTGGGAACAAGTGATGGGCCGTCTGATGGTTGAGGGCGCCTGGGAAAGAGAAAGTGATGTTATATTTCAACAGCAATGTCAAAAAACATCCAATTTGTATGGCAGTGCAATATATTATTGTATTTGTCACAAAAATCATATTTTCTACTCCAACCATTTCTAGATTGTGAAAGTCTTTGGGGTTATAACGAATGGAATGCTAAAAGTAACGTCATACGCCACAGGGAGCCCAAATCATCGTTGATGTACCAACCTGTAACAGTATTCCAGAACCAGTTGTCCGTGCAGTAGTCTAAAGTGGTTAGAATCTGCAGCTCTGCCCTACATACATTATCAACATGTAAGTAATATAGATACTTTCAGTTTCAAAATATGTGTATTGTTCCAGGGAGGGGAAGGGGGAAGGTGTATGTGGGGGGGGGGGGGGGGGGAGGGGGTTGTAATGGCATTTTTCAGATGTTTAATTACCAATCGTGAGGAACGTGATTGTCCTTGTTGGGCTGTGGCCATTCAACCTGTAAAGACACAACGAAAACTTGCGCTTTAATTAAGTCTAACAAAACTAATATCACTAATTTTATGTAATGATGTAATGTATAACTTACTTTTGTAAAGCGCACCGAGATTTAATGGGGCGCGCTATATAAGAAATGTATTATTATTATTATTATTATTATTATTATTATTATTATTATTATTATTTCCTTTATTTCACAAACAATCATTTACAATAAATGTTGCTGGTAGCTTATTTCAGCCCAAGATCTAACCCGATCCTGAGAGCTGAAGCACTTTTCTTAATATGTGAGCTGTCCCTAGAAGTACAGATTTCTGAATGTCTATGATGCTCAAGATCTTTTCTAAATCTAGCCTATTCAAGTGGTTTTTGAATTGCTTTGAAATGGCCCCTAACGAACCTATAACAATTGGTATTGTCATTGTTTTCTTTTTCCAAAGCCTTTCTAACTCTATTCTTAGATCTTGGTACTTGTCGATCTTCTCCTTTTCTTTCTCATTAACCCTGTGGTCCGCTGGTACAGCAATATCAATTAGTTGGACCTTCTTTTCTGTTTTGTTGATAACTATAATATCAGGTCTTCTTGCTGTTATTTTTCTATCCGTGTACACATTAAAGTCCCACAGTATTTTAACTTGGTCTGTAACGGACGCATTTGTTCTCCATGTAGATTCACTCGTTTATTACTGTTTCGTACGGTTATCTAATTTAACAACGATAAATAATTACTATTACTATACATTTTGCGAAGCAAACGATTTACAAGCGAATAAGGGTACAATATTACGAATATAAAGAGAGAACTAACCTGACATTGAAGCTTCTTGCGATCTCCGTTACAAGTGACAAAATTACTAGAACTATGAATTACTTAACCAAAAATACTTATGCAAATATGAAGTGAACGTACATGAACAAAGGGCAGAAAACAAAAGAAGAATAAACACAGTTAAATTTACATTTAGTATTACTTTAAAGTTCGTGGGCGTTTATCACAAACCGGCCCCTATCTATAGCATAGATATCAAAAAAGGTATAGATAAAGTCCACGGTTAGATTATCTTGGTTGATCTCCTTCAAGTAGACATAATTTGCGTATATCGCGTCGGAAGGACGATGAAGGCGTTCGCACTAACACTTGTCTGACGTTGCCATCTTGGTCAGGAAAGACTTCTAAAACCCGTCCCATGGGCCATTTCCCTCTAGGTGTGTTGGTTTCTGCTAGTAAGATCAAGTCACCAACTCTTAGATTCTTCGTCTGCCTTGTCCACTTTTGTCTTTCTTGTAGTGTAGGTAAGTATTCCTGGATCCAACGCTTCCAGAACGTGTTAGCTAGACACTGCGCTTGTCTCCAACATTTCCTGTACTTGTCTGCGTCACAGAAGCTAGTCATAGGGTGGCATGAGTTAGCGCGGAGAAGCAGAATGTTGCTCGGTGTTAATGGTCGTAAGTCGTTTGGGTCATCGCTTACTCTGGTGATGGGGCGATCGTTGAGAATCCGCTCCGATTCTGCAATGAAGGTTAACAGCGTCTCGTCGTTAACAAGTTGCTCGCCAAGAATTGCTCTTAGGATTTTCCTCACAGATCGAATCATTCTTTCCCAGACTCCTCCAGTGTGGCTGGCCAGGGGTGCGTTAAAATGCCAAGTGATCGATCTTTGCTTTAACTGGTCAGAGATCTTGTCCTGAGCTGTCTTGCTTGTCATTTTGGAGAACTCTTCTCGAAGGACTGCTTCCGCTCCTCTAAAATTTGTGCCATTATCGCTGAATACTTCCTTGGGAGGCCCTCTGCGACTCGTGAATCTCGAGAAAGCACCAAGAAAGGACTCTGTGTCTAATGAGTGGGCAATCTCTATGTGCACTGCACGAACTGCCATACAAGTAAAAATGCATCCATACCGTTTTACGTGACTTCGGTTTTGCTTAACTGTAAGTGGACCAAAATAATCGACGCCAACCTTTGAGAAGGGGTACTCGCAAGGAGTGACTCTTGCTTCTGGGAGAGGTGCCATGACTTGGCTACCAAGTGGGCCGTTTCTTTTCTTACATTCTATGCATTGTGATAACACACGTCGTACTTCGGTCTGGCCCTTGACGATCCAGTACTTCTGTCGAATTGCTGTAAGGACGTGATTAACTCCAGAGTGGCCCTCTTGTACGTGATAGTAGCGGATTATTAGGTCTGTAACGTGGTGCTTTTGGGGGAGTATCATAGGATGTTTGACGTGGAAAGATATGTTTGCCCTCTCGAGTCGGCCCCCAACGCGCATTACGTCGTCTACGATGATGGGATTCAGCTTTCGAAGTACGCTTTTCCCTCCGATGGCCTTTCTTCCAGCGTTACCTCTTCCTACTTTATTGTGCTTTATCTTTTCTTTCCCACAAATGGTGGTATCAAGATCTGCATTATTTGCCTTTAGCTTTTTCTTTTCTTCTGGATATGAGTGCCTTTGGACGTAGGAGACAATCTTGTATGTACCTCTTCGTAGTTCTTCCACCGTCAGCGGTCCCTTGTGCTGACCTTGGCGTCTGGTGATAGGGCCTTGATTAACTCTTTGCTTCAGGTACATGATGAATCTTTGTAGCCAAGCTACTGCTTTTTGAAGCTTATACCATGAAGAATACCTCTCTATTAGTGCCTGTAGTGGTTGGCCACGACAGTCTTCGGCAACTTGACCCGAATCACCTAGTGTACTGCAAACAATTGCTTCTTTTCTTATCTCTAGGTCACTGTCGTCTTCTTTGTTCATTTCTATTGCTCTCTTTGGCCAAGATTCTTCGGTCGCCTTCAGAAATGTTGGTCCTTCATGCCATCGATCACAGGAGAGAAAGGCGTCGACGGTTAGGCCCCTTGAGGCGTCGTCCGCTGGATTGAGTTTCGAATTGACGTGGTGCCACTGTGATGGTCTCGAGGCGTCTTGGATGTTGCTAATCCTATTGGCTACAAATGTACTGAACCTCTTGTCTTCATTCTCGATGTATCGTAATACTACCGTGCTGTCGGTCCAAAACCAGGAATCTTCGACTTTCATCTCCAATTCTCTTTTGATGATCTTGTCCAGTCGTATGGAAACGGTTGCAGCTGACAATTCTAATCTTGGAATCGTAACAGCCTTTAAAGGAGCTAAGTGTGACTTGGCCATTAGAAAACTGCAGTCTACCTTTCCTTTCGTGTCGCTTAACCGTAAATACGATACTGAACCGTATCCTACTTCTGATGCGTCAGAGAAATGGTGAATTTGGGCTGATTCGAGTTCTCCCATACCATGCGGTTTTAGACATCTTCGTATTGAGAACTCAGCAAGTCTTGGAAGATCGTCAAGCCATTGTTGCCATCTTTTATGGTAGATCTCGGGAATTCTTTCATCCCAGTCGAGATTCTTGCGACACAGCTCACGAAGTATCAGTTTTGCTGGTAAAATGAATGGAGCAGCAAAACCCAAAGGGTCGTAAATTGAGCTAACGACTGATAGAATTCCTCTTCTGGTAGCCGGACGGTCTTTGATTTCGATTCTGAAGCCGAACCGGTCTGATTCGACAGTCCATTGAACACCAAGTGCTCTTTCCACAGGTAAAGGGCTTCGGTCTAGATCGAGGTTGGTTACTTCCTTCGCACGCTCTGTCAAAGGAATAGATTGGACAATCGTTTTGGAATTTGCGATCCATTTGGTTAGTCTGAATCCTCCACGGGTTAGCAGTTCGCGTAACGCATTGACGTGATTTGTAGCTTCTTGTATGGTGGGAAGAGACTTTAAACAATCATCAACATAGAAGTTGTTCTTAACACTGGAGATTATTGACTCATCGAATTCTAGCTGGTTGTCTTCAGCTGTTCTCAGAAGCGCAAAGTTTGCGCAGCTCGGGGACGAAACTGCGCCAAAAATGTGGACGGTCATCTGGTATTCCTTAGGTTCACCTTCAAGATTTCCATCGGTCCACCACAAAAAGCGTAAGGCATCACAGTCGTCATCTTGCGCGTGAACTTGGTGGAACATCGCTTCTACGTCTCCCATTACGGCAAATGATTCTTGGCGGAATCTGATAAGAACCCCTACCAGGTTGTTAGTGAGATCCGGCCCCGGCAAGATGTTATCGTTTAGTGAAGTACCAAGGTGTTTCGCCGAGCAATCAAAGACTATGCGAACCTTGTCCGGCTTTTTGGGATGAAAGACAGGGTGGTGTGGAAGATACCACACCTTACCATCGTCTCGGTGTAATCTGTCGTTGCTGACCTTACGTGCATAACCCTTGTGTAAGAGCTCTTGGATGAAGTCTGTGTACTGTTTAAGCAGCTTATCGTCCCTGATGAGACGGCGCTTGAGTTGGTTTAGTCTCCGTTGTGCTGTAGATCTGTTATTCGGTAGAGATGGTGGAACGTCTTTCCATGGTATGGCGATTTCGTAATGACCCTTGCTGTTTAGCTTCACCGATTCCTCCATGATAGCCAGAGCACGATGCTCTTGCTTAGACAAGTTGGTCTTACTGTCATTACTTGTATCAGCAAATTCTCTGTTGCAGAATTCTCGAAATTGTTGGTTAAGCAAGAGATCAGCCTTGATGAAATTGGAAAGGTTCCTTGGTGTTTCTCGCCCCAGTGGTCCATTGATGACCCAACCTAGTCGTGTTCTCGTCGCGTACGGTCCTTTGTCTCTCGCGTTCCGAACTTCCAGTGGTTCAAGTGCTTGCGGTACATCACTTGCGATTAGTAAACCTATCTCTGCGTTGACTTCTGGTATGTTTAAGTCTTCTAAGTGCGGCCAACGTTGGATGTCTTTCTGTCTTGGAATATCTTCGGTAGTTACCGGAATCTTGCTTGTGGAGTATGTGACAGGAAGTTCTATGAAGTTTTCCTCGTCCAAATCGCTAATTTCAAGATTATACAAGAGATTTCCTCGCAGGAAGGTGTTCTGATTGCTCATTGTAGTGAGGCTGAAGGTCGCCTCCTTACTGCAGACGTCTAGTTCCTTTGCCAGAGATTCGGTACAAAACGTCGTATTAGACCCGTTGTCTAGAAAGGCGTACGTAACTGTTTCTCGTCCATTTGTTATGTTTCTAACTTTCACAGGTAGTATGGCCATGCCGATTGCAGACATTTGACTTGAGTTGTTGTTAAGGCATGCATTGCTTGTAGCTTTTCCTGTAAGGGCCGAATAATTTTTAAGGCCTGCGGGCAGAGGATTCACGTTTTGCTTGGTAGAAACGTCTTTGCATGATCCATCCGGGTGAAGTAGCTCGTGGTGACGTTTCCCACAACTTGGGACTTTGCAGGTGTCAAACCTTTTACATCGATAAGTAAAGTGGCCCTTTTGAAGACATAACCAACAGAGAAACTCCTTGTATACAAATTCGTTCCTTTCTTTAAGATTCTTTTCTTGGAATTTCTTGCATTCCGTGAGGTGGTGACTGGCTTTACAAAGGAGGCAGGAAGTTTCTGTTGATGTTGGCTTGTAACTTTGTTTATTAACTTCAATCGGCTTAGTGTTCTTGGTTGTGATTGCAAGGGTTGATATCTTATTAGATGGTTGGTTTTGAGGTTTAGACTCCCTAGTCCTCTCAGGCCGTGAGTTTGCAAGGCGTCCAAATCTTGACGTGGCGGCGACTGCATTGGAGTCGATGAAATCCAAGAGATGACGGAACCTTGGTTCTTTGCCTTCAGATTCAACAATCCTGTTTGCTACGTCGACCCACTTGCGTTGTAGGTACTTAGGCAATCGCTTTACTATGTTCTCTAGGAACTTAAGAGAGTTAAGATCAGATTCACAACCAAGCTGCGTCAGTGTGATTTCGCAATTTTGTAAGCTGGTACAAAGTTTGAGCAGACCGTCTCCATCTCCATCTTTGATCGGGCTAGCTTCAGAGACTTGCTTGATGAAGACGTCGGATATCACGTGAGGTTGTCCATATCTCTTCTTCAGGATCTGTCGAGCCATATCGTAGCCTCTTTCAGGTGGCGCTAGATTAACACAGAAGTCTATTGCTTTCTTTGCATCGCCTCGACACTGTTGGATAAGATACACTAAGCGCATCTGGTCGCTACTTGCTTCTTTGGACAGATTGGCCTCGAAGTTTTCTATGAACTTGTGGTATGACATGGGGTTGCCATCAAAGGTTAACAACTCCGGTTTTGGGAGCTCGAATCCCTTTCTGAGTGTCGAAGCCATTAGTGCCATTGATTGTTGTTGGTATTTCATCTGTTGTTCTAGGATCGTTTGAAGACATGAGGATTCATCCTGGGTGTAGTATCTGTGTAAAGGTGAGACTGGAGCTGCAGATCTACTAGAGAAGTCGTTAACAAATTGAGGAGTTGAACTATTGTGGTAAGTCTGGACTGTAGCAGGCGCAAACGTACTTCCAACTTGAAATTGACTAGCACCTGAGTGGACTGTAGCAGGTCGAACAGTACTTCCAAGTTGAAATTGACTGGCAACTGAGTGGACTGTAGCTGGCGGAACTGTACTTCCAAGTTGAAACTGACTGGCACTTGACTGAGCTGTAGCTGGCGAAGCAGTACTTCTAAGGTGGAACTGACTGACACCTGGCTGAGCTGTAGCTGGCGAAGTAGTACTACCGAGGTGGAACTGACGGGCACCTGACTGAGCTGTAGCTGGCGGAATAGTACTTCCAAGTTGAAACTGACTGGCACTTGACTGAGCTGAAGCTGGCGGAATAGTACTTCCAAGGTGGAACTGACTGACACTTGGCTGAGCTGTAGCTGGCTGAATAGTACTTCCAAGTTGAAACTGACTGGCACTTGACTGAGCTGAAGCTGGCGGAATAGTACTTCCAAGGTGGAACTGACTGACACTTGGCTGAGCTGTAGCTGGCTGAATAGTACTTCCGAGTTGAAATTGACTGACACCTGAGTGGACTGTAGCTGGCGGAACAGTACTTCCAAGTAGAAATTGACTGGCACTTGACTGAGCTGTAGCTGGCGAAGTAGTACTTCTAAGGTGGAACTGACTGACACCTGGCTGAGCTGTAGCTGGCGAAGTAGTACTACCGAGGTGGAACTGACGGGCACCTGACTGAGCTGTAGCTGGCGGAATAGTACTTCCAAGTTGAAACTGACTGACACTTGGCTGAGCTGTAGCTGGCTGAATAGTACTTCCAAGGTGGAACCGACTGACACCTGACTGAGCTGTAGCTGGCGAAATAGTACTTTCAAGGTGGTACTGACTGGCACCTGACTGAGCTGTAGCTGGCTGAATAGTACTTCCAAGGTGGAACTGACTGACACCTGACTGAGCTGTAGCTGGCGGAATAGTACTTCCGAAGTGGAACTGACTGGCACCTGACTGAGCTGTAGCTGGCGGAATAGTACTATCTAGGTGGAACTGACTGGCACCTGACTGAGCTGTAGCTGACGGTATAGTACTATCTAGGTGGAACTGACGGGCACCTGACTGAGCTGTAGCTGGCGGAATAGTACTATCGAGGTGAAACTGACTGGCACCTGACTGAGCTGTAGCTGGCTGAATAGTACTTCCAAGGTGGAACTGACTGACACCTGACTGAGCTGTAGCTGGCGAAATAGTACTTTCAAGGTGGTACTGACTGGCACCTGACTGAGCTGTAGCTGGCTGAATAGTACTTCCAAGGTGGAACTGACTGACACCTGACTGAGCTGTAGCTGGCGGAATAGTACTTCCGAAGTGGAACTGACTGGCACCTGACTGAGCTGTAGCTGGCGGAATAGTACTATCTAGGTGGAACTGACTGGCACCTGACTGAGCTGTAGCTGACGGTATAGTACTATCTAGGTGGAACTGACTGGCACCTGACTGAGCTGTAGCTGGCGGAATAGTACTATCGAGGTGAAACTGACTGGCACCTGACTGAGCTGTAGCTGGCTGAATAGTACTTCCAAGGTGGAACTGACTGACACCTGACTGAGCTGTAGCTGGCGGAATAGTACTTCCGAAGTGGAACTGACTGACATCTGACTGAGCTGTAGGTGGCGGAATAGTACTTCCAAGGTGGAACTGACTGGCACTTGACTGAGCTGTAGCTGGCTGAATAGTACTATCGAGGTGGAACTGACTGGCACCTGACTGAGCTGTAGCTGGCGGAATAGTACTATCTAGGTGGAACTGACTGGCACCTGACTGAGCTGTAGCTGGCTGAATAGTACTATCGAGGTGGAACTGACTGGCACCTGACTGAGCTGTAGCTGGCGGAATAGTACTATCTAGGTGGAACTGACTGGCACCTGAATGAGCTATAGCTGGCGGAATAGTACTATCGAGGTGGAACTGACTGGCACCTGACTGAGCTGTAGCTGTAGTATTACTAGGATATAGCTGACTAGCACCTGACTGTACTGTTACTGGTGGTCTTAAAGAACTGTGTTGATTCATCTGATAGGACGCAAGTCCGAACGGTAAAAGAGTGTACTTTTGTTCTTGTAAATTTTGTCTTTCAGAAATGTTTGATACTAAGTCCATATCCTGATATTCTAGTTCTTCTAATGAAACTCGTAATTCATGAAGTTCTCTCTCTCTCCTTAACTCTTCTTCGCGCCTTTCAATCTGCTGCCTCCGTAATGTCTGGCGTATTTTCATCTCGCTAAATTCTCTATTGCTCCTCGAAGACATATGGCTGCGCCGGCCCCATTCTGATATGTTATCTGATGAATCAACACGATTTGAAAGCCATTGCACTATACGAGTGTCTAGTTCAAGTTTGTTTCTTTTTATACTTGTGTGTTCTAGGCTCAGTTCTGAGCGGCAATCTTGATCATTGATATAAAGTAGAAGTTTACTTACGATGTTTGAGTATTTTGTAAAAGAGTTGTCGAACGATGCCTTCGCTTTCTTTACTTCTTCTTCTGTTCCATCGAGTAAAAGCTCTTCGATCCTTCGTTGCGTTCTTGTTAGGACTCCCTTTAAAGCTGTTTTTGAGGCCCACAGATCTTGATGCTCCATCACTACAGAACTTTCTTTAGAGCACTGTATTTCTCATGTTTTCCAGGGCTTTTGATATCCATGATTCAAGGTCCAAGCCATGTCAGATAACTATTTGTAACGGACGCATTTGTTCTCCATGTAGATTCACTCGTTTATTACTGTTTCGTACGGTTATCTAATTTAACAACGATAAATAATTACTATTACTATACATTTTGCGAAGCAAACGATTTACAAGCGAATAAGGGTACAATATTACGAATATAAAGAGAGAACTAACCTGACATTGAAGCTTCTTGCGATCTCCGTTACAAGTGACAAAATTACTAGAACTATGAATTACTTAACCAAAAATACTTATGCAAATATGAAGTGAACGTACATGAACAAAGGGCAGAAAACAAAAGAAGAATAAACACAGTTAAATTTACATTTAGTATTACTTTAAAGTTCGTGGGCGTTTATCACATGGTCGTTTTCTGTTACTGGTTGTGGTGAATGGTCCCACCACTTTTCCGTACTCGGCATTCCATGCTTTTCACATAGGTGCCAATGTATGTTCTTAGCGACACCATCATGTCTCTCTTTATATTCCCCGGCAGCCAAAGTTTTACATCCAGATATTAGGTGCTCTACTGTTTCAGTTCTTTCCTTGCAAAGTCGACAAAGTGTCGATTGATTGGTATTATAAATACTCTTGAGAGCGTTTACTGGTAATGCTTGATCTTGCGCCGCTGTTAGGAACCCCTCTGTCTCAATTTTCAAATCTCCTCTCGTCATCCACAAGTAACTGCTTTCTGTGTCTATCTTCTCTTCGCAAGTTCTGAAGTAGTGCCCATGAAGAGGCTTGCTTTTGTAGCTCTGCATTCTTTCATTATTATTATTATTATCATCATCATCATCATTATTATTATTATTATTATTATTATTATTATTATTATTATTATTATTATTATTATTATTATTATTATTATTATTATTATTTACGTGTGCTTCTATGGCGCATTTCACATCGTCTTAACAATGCACTTGACAATTAACTTTTTTTACTATAATGTGTGCTTAAATAGCGCATTTCATATCGTCTCAATGCGCTTTACAATTAACTATCATTTACTATGTAATGTGTGCATATATAGCACATTTCACATCTTCTCAATGTGCTTTACAATTAACTAATAGTCTATCATTTACTATGTAATGTGTGCCTGTATAGCGCATTTCACATCGTCCGAGTGTGCTTAATGTGTGCTTATATATGTCTGAAACGTCCGTTCATACAGCGAAGGTCCACTAACCTCGCTGACAACGTGAGATATCTGAAAGATAAGAGCCATGTAGCAACTTGCAACTGTATCTGAAACAACATTTATCCATAACTGGAATAAAAAAAAACCCAATACATTACTTCAGAAGAACAAAACATCACGATAATATCAAAAATCTGGGGTACTCCCTTTGTCCAAGTGGTAGGGTTGATCGGCGCTTCTTTTTAGGGTTAAAATATTTCCTGTGCGTTAACCTTTAAGGATTTTTTTAGCTCAAAAGCCAATTACATAATATGAACTTTATTATTATAGAGATATACATTCTCGCTATTACGAACACCAATCTACGGCCGTTAAAAAAGCGACCATTTTAACGGTAGTTGACTTATTCACAGGATTTTACACAGGATACTTACCACTCGAGAAAGAGGAAGGAAGTACATGGGAATTACAAATCGTTGGATCATATATGCTATTTTACCAGACCAGAACAATATCTTATTCGTGAAAGACAAAGTGTTCATTGGCATCGTACCTTTAAGAGTAAGTATAATATAAGAAGAAGAAATGAAAGGAATTAATACTTAACTGCTTGTCTTGGAGCCCGAGTAGGGATAGACCAAATCGGCTAACGAGTTGCTATGTACGTTTTCACCCAATTTGAATCATTTGGGAATAAGATTCTTTGTCTTAGTTTCTCGATGTTACGTGGAAAAGTATTTATTCCCAGTGGTTTTGAATCGGGTGGAAACGTACATAGCAACGCGTTAGCCGATTTGGTATCTTTAAGTTTTTATTTCATAGTGGGTTGTAGTGAGTGTAGTGTAGGGGGTGGGGAGACTGGGACTGTCTGTGACGATAAAAATACCCCAGAGTACAATGTAAAACCGTAACAATATAGGTTATATAACCGCGTTAAATATTATATAATAAGACCCAAGAGATTACTAAGCAAAGTATGAACAATGTCGTTACATAACCTAGTATAGATACAATAGATATGCAAATGCAAGTAATAAATGTAAGGCGATTCAGTATGCATCGTAGAAGAACAGTTGAGTTCAAAAAGGAGTTGTGTTCTGGAGTGCAAAAGATCCTAGTACCTCTTCAACGTACTGAATCAAGTCCGTGGGTTCAAACTAGTGGAAGATAAGCGAAAGAGACAAGATAAAGACAACAAAAAAAGACAAAGCTAAGCCAGGTGAACTGATATGAACTCCCGTAACTGTTAAGTAGTGGTAAACAGTATAGGAACTGTGAATCTGAACACTAATTCGAACGATTAATAGTGTACAAGTCCTTTTATTTAGTTGTGTATCTTAGTAAAGTATTCTCGTATAAATTGTTCTCGTTTCTTGTAATTGTGTACCGGGAGGAAGATGAATACTTTGGGTGGGAATACGGGGGAGGTTTAGGATCGCGTCACACTGTCCCCCGGGGCTACCTTTGTCCAAGTGGTAGGGGTGATCTGCGTACCTTTTAGGGTTAAAAATATTTTCTGTGCGTACCTTTTAGGGTACTTTTAGGGTTCTGGCTCACAAATCAGTTACGTAACACAATTCCATCCATGTAAGGGCCATTTTTACTCTGCTTTGTTGCTAAAAGTACCTTTTAGAGGTTTAAATCAATAAGGCTTTAACAGTTTTTTTTAAGTCTGTGCGAACCTTTTAGGGGTCGTTTTCAAAACCTCCGCCGATCACCCCTACCACTTGGACAACGGGAGTAATCCCCCTCCCTCCCCCGGGGAGTATCCATGTCGTTACTTACTGTTCCATCCTGTTAGTACTATTACGCAGTCTTGTAGTCGTGTCTTGAACAGAAGCTGTGCAAAACGATGAAACATCAGAAGATTGAAAAAATAGCTGTTGGTTATTCGATAACAATACAATGGCGATGATGATAATGATGATGATGGCGATGATGATAATGATGATGATGGTGATGAAGATATGGATCAAGATTATGACAAAGATGATGATGGCGATGAAGATATGGATCAAGATGATGACAAAGATGATGATGGCGATGAAGATATGGATCAAGATGATGACAAAGATGATGATGGCGATGAAGATATGGATCAAGATGATGACAAAGATGATGATGGCGATTAAGATATGGATCAATATCATGACAAAGATGATGATGGCGATTAAGATATGGATCAAGATGATGACAAAGATGATGATGGCGATTAAGAGATGGATCAAGATGATGACAAAGATGATGATGGCGATTAAGATATGGATCAAGATGATGACAAAGATGATGATGGCGATTAAGATATGGATCAAGATGATGACAAAGATGATGATGGTGATTAAGATATGGATCAAGATGATGACAAAGGTTCAAAGGTACGTTTTTATTTACCACATACACACAATAAACATTTACAATGAAGAATGGAAAGAAAAAAAAGGTGGAGGGGGCAAGAGAGACAACCCGAAGGGTTAAACAAAGTACTCTTGCACCCAGGACTAATTAACAATTTAATAGTATGAAGCGTGGAGATTGCATAAGGCAATCAAGCTGTAAACAAAGGATTGATACATATATAAATATAAATACATATATATATGATATATATATATATATATACATTATATTACAAGTTTATAATTCAATTAACTTTTATTATTATTATTATTTACATAGAAAGAAGTGAGGCTTTCATTTTTTTCTTAAAAATACTAAGGGATGAAGGATTTTTTATTTCTAGGGGAATGTCATTCCAGTTTCTGACTGCTGCACACTGCACACCAAATTGACCATAATTCAAATTTTTACGAGGAAGAAAAATATTTTTTTTAGTTTTGGATCTAGTATTATACCGGTGTGAAAAATGTACATCATTAAAGTAATTAGATGATGTAATTGGTAATAGATTATTTAAATGTTTGTAGGTCAATTCAGCGAGCTGTGATTTTACTATTTCAAAGATATTTAATATTTCAAGCTTTTGAAATAAAGGTCTACTCGGGGCTTTAGAGTCCGAAAAAGTAATGATTCGGAGGATTCGTTTTTGCAATATGTGAATTGGTAGGATTCTTGATTTATAATTGGAACCCCAGATAAGGGTTCCATAGGAGATATATGAATAGACAAGGTTATAGTATACATTTTTCAGTATATCTAAGTTAATATAATGTCTAGCTCTGTAGAGAACTCCTATTGAATTTGCAATTTTACGGCATAATAAGTCAACATGAGTACTCCAAGTTAAATTTTCATCTAAAATAAGTCCAAGAAATTTTATATTGGTAGTTTTTTCTATAGGTTGTCCTAGCGTTAGAATTAAGTCTGACTCGTTAACCATCATATTTTTCATTCGTTGTTTTGAGCCAAAATGAATATATTTTGTTTTGGTAAGGTTTACTGTTAGTTTATTAGCACGAAACCAATCTTGAAGATTGGATAGATCTTTATTTAAAGTTGAAACAATTTTTCTAACCGATTTGTGACTGTAAAATAGGTTCATGTCATCTGCATATAATACAAGGTGAGCAAACTTAGTGGCAAATTGAGAATCATTTATATAAATAAGAAATAACATGGGTCCAAGAATTGATCCCTGAGGGACACCATAAGATGTAGTTAAATATTCTGAATTTTCACCATCAATAGAAACATATTGTAAGCGATTGTTCAGATAACTTGCAAACCACTTAAGAGTATCGTTTTTTATGCCATAATAGGATAGTTTATCTAACAAAATGTCATGGTTAACAGAGTTAAATGCTTTTGAGAGATCCAGAAAGATGCCTACTGCAGTATTACCTGAATCAATAGCATCAATAATTTTATTTACAAAGTCAAGAATTGCTAAAGTTGTATTTCGTTTTTTTCTAAAACCAAACTGAAATACAGAGAGTAAATGATTTTGTTCTAAATGATCTGTTAATGATTTACAGATAATTCTCTTTCACCATACTCCACATTATGACCTCATTATGCGTATCTCCTTTGCGCATGCGCAATACCACGTTTCAAAGTACCATTGTTATGCAAATTAACATGGTATAAAAAGACAGTGACCAGCAAGGCTCGTCCTCTTCTTCTTTCGTGCTGGCGCACTCAGGTAAGACCACGTTTCCTTTGGTTTTAAATTTTTATAAAGCCATTAGGTTATCGTCTTCTCAGATTTTGTACTGAGACCTTTTTCTTTCTGTGTTGTATATTTCACACAGTTCCTGACGATAGATCAGCATGCCGTCCTCACCCACGTGCGATAATGGCCGTCGTGATGAAGAAGAAAGGCTGTTGGACGAGGAGCCAACTGCCGAGTCTCAGCGTGACAACTCAGAGTACCTGAATAACCTGAAGGAACAACTCGGAATTGATACAATCCAAACAGCAATACAAAGTTTGACTTCTGCTCTTGCTAAGAGTAACGATAAAAGAAGTTCGCAACGGCACGAAGCTGGTCCAGCTCGTAAACGAAGCCGTACAGCTAACGGTGAGGGTTTCGATCCCACCGAGCCTCTAGATACATCGTCTAACAGTGAGATTAACTCTGAATCGGACGGCGAGGAAGATGATTTGCCTCCCTCTATCTTCAACGCGAACGAATCTAAGGGCCCAGAAGTTTCTGCGGCTTTAGCCAAACGAGTAAACGAAGCTTTCACGGTAAAACCTTTAGAAGGCAAAATGAAATCTTTGATGGAGAAATACCAAACACCTTCTAACTGCGAATACATGTGTGTTCCCAGAGTAAACTCCACGTTGTGGAACGAGTTAGCCAAAAAGGCCCATCATACTTGGGCTACAAGAAGCTCAAAAGGCAATCGTGAAGACGGGACAGATTATCGTCCAAATCACTGATGAGATGCTAAAAGCTAAGAAAAACAAAGAACAGATAAAGCCATCGAAGTATATTGGGCCTTTATCGGACGCCATCAATTTCCTTGGACACGCTGGTTATCAAACGTCGTTAAAGCGAAGAGAGTTGTTGAAACCGGAATTAAGCAAGAATTTTCAATCCTTGTGTTCCGCAACAGTCCCTATAACAGGCCAATTGTTTGGAGACGACCTCTCAAAGTTTGTGGATGACATTGCAAAGGCTAATAAAGTGGCTACAAGGATCACTCAATCAACTGAGCCTCGCCGAGGCCGCAACCGTGGCTTTAGCCGTCATCCGAGAAATTCTAGTGGCTATAATAACTATGATTATAACTCGGGTGGTAATTTTTTACGGCAAAGAGCCCCGTCGACTTGGTCGCGGGGACAACAACGAGATTCTCAACCAAAGTACAACCGGAACAGAAGTGCGTCGAAATCGCAATTCAACCGAGACAAGTAAACAATGTGAGTTTTATTGGTAATGTTGGTAATTTAGCCAACAAATTCAATGAGTGGTCTAAAATCACCTCGGACCCGTGGATTCTTGAAACTATCCAGGGTTACCGGCTGGAATTTGAGTCGACTCCATGGCAAAATGGTCCGCCTAAGACTCCCAATTATTCGGAGTCTGATTTTGTATTGATTAATGCAGAAGTTGGCAAACTTCTGTCAAAAGGCGCCATTGAGCAAGTGTCTCACGGGCCAGGTGAATTTGTCTCCACATTGTTTTTGGTCCCTAAAAAATCGGGTGATTTTAGACCAGTCATTAACTTGAAGCCGTTCAATAAATTTGTGCAACGCGTTCATTTTTAAATGGAGAGCATTGATCTTCTTAGCAGTTTGCTACAACCAGGGGATTATTTAGCCTCAGTTGATCTCAAAGATGCATATTTTAGTGTGAATATGGACCCTCGAGACCGAAAATATTTGAGGTTTTGTTGGAACTCTATTGTTTACGAGTTCACTTGCTTACCGTTTGGTTACAGTTTAGCACCTCGCGTGTTCACCAAAATTCTTAAGCCAGTGTACGCTTCACTACGCTTTCAAGACATTCGTATTATCTATTATATTGACGATACACTGATAATTAGTAATTCAAGTGATCAATGCTCTCAACATGCACGGGAAGTATGCGAGTTGTTGACGCGGGTTGGTTTTACCGTTAACAATATTAAATCGCAGCTTGTTCCATCACAACAAATTCAATTTCTTGGGTTTGTGGTGGATTCTGTTTCAATGACTTTGTCACTTCCAGCCGAGAAGGTTGAAACTATTCTAAATTCTTGTCAAGGTCTTTTAAAGAACCGTTGTCCGTCGATTCGAGATATCGCTCACGTGACTGGTTTATTAGTTTCAGCCTTCCGTGCCGTGAAATATTTACGCTTATTTTATCGCTCCATCGAATTCTGCAAATCGAATCTTATTTCTATGGGTGCGAGTTATGAGGATCAAGCTAGTTTGAGCGCTACTGCTTGCGCCGATTTAAGTTGGGTAATTCATAATATTAAACATTTGAACGGTTTACCCATCGTTCCTCCTGCTGTAGACTTGTATATTGAAAGTGATGCCAGCCTATCGGGCTGGGGGGCTTGTTACAATAGCAGTGAGACCGGCGGTCTTTGGTCTCGTGTAGAAGCTAGTTATCACATAAACTATCTAGAAACCCTGGCTGCGTTTTTTTCTCTGAAATGCTTCGCAAGTAATGCTAGAGGCAAGCATGTCCAACTAAAGCTCGATAATACTACAGCGGTATTTTATATGAATAACATGGGTGGCATACGATCGCCCCCGTTAAATCGTCTGGCTAGGGAGATTTGGACATGGTGCATATCCAAGGACATTTGGGTGTCGGCTGTTCACGTGCCTGGCGTGGATAACGACATAGCGGATTTTAGGTCACGCCATTTCAGTATTAATACTGAGTGGAGTTTGCACCCAAGTGTCTTTGAGTGGCTATGTCAGCGGACTTTTGAGCCTGACATTGATTTATTTGCGTCCAGGCTGAACGCGAAAGTGACTAGGTTCGTGTCCTGGTCACCAGATCCGTTTGCTTTTGCATGCGATGCATTTTCATTAGATTGGAGTAATTTTGAACCGTATGCTTTTCCTCCTTTCAGCCTGATCCCAAGAGTGCTGACTTATTTACGATTACACAGTGTTCAGAAGTTCCTCCTTGTAACTCCAGTGTGGCCATCGCAGGCGTGGTACCCAGCTGTGCTTCGGATGTTAATAGATCGTCCAATTCTCCTGCCAAGGTGGCCGAACCTTCTGCAGCTGCCCCATTCGTGTCAACTGCACCCGCTACGAGATCAAATTCAACTTGCCGCTTGGACGCTGTCAGGAACAGACTGTGCACCCAGGGAGTTTGTCGAAGGGCAACCGAGGTCATCTGTGAATCTTGGACCAAGGGAACGAGGAAACAGTACGAGCCTGCGTGGTCCAAATGGGAGAGCTGGTGTAGTGAACGGTCGGTTGATCCTTTTCAAGCACCTGTGAACATTTTTCTGAATTTCCTGAACCATCTGTATGAAGACGGAAAGGCTTATAGCACGATAAATACTTACCGTTCTGCAGTATCTAGTACTATAGAAGCAGTCACAGGAAAGCAGGTTGGATGTCATCATCTGGTGTCAAGATTTATGAAAGGGGTGTTTGTTGGCCGACCCCCTCAATCTAAGTACTCTACAGCATGGGACGTAAGCCAAGTAACAGAGTACTTACAGACTCTGTGCCCATTATCAGGCTTATCATTAAAGGAACTGACATTGAAAGTAGTTACACTGTTAGCGTTAGTGTCAGCTCAGAGATGCCAATCTCTTCATTTTCTGAACTTAAATAATATGTCTGTTATGGAAAAGCAAATTGTTTTTGTTATTAAGGATCGCGTGAAAACATCACGCCCAGGAAAGGACCACCAAAGGATTGTTATTAGTAGCTTTTCTGACGATATACGTCTGTGTCCTTTCACTCATTTAAAAGAATACCTTAAAAGAACTGAGTCTTTAAGGTCTAATAATGATTATTTATTCATTTCATATTGTAAACCTTACAAAGAGGTGTGTTCTAGTTCTATTGCCAGATGGCTAAAAACTGTTTTATCGCTTTCGAATATAGACACTACAATATTCAAGGCGCATAGTTATCGAAGCGCAGTAGCCTCTAAAGCGCTACTTAAGGGAGCTTCTGTCTCAGATATAATGAAACTGGCAGACTGGTCGAGAGTTTCGACATTTAATAAATATTATCGAAAACCTATTATTGGTTGTAATACGACAAGTAACGTTGTTTTGTTATAGTTAGTCACCAAATAAAAAGTGTCGTTGCTGCGAGCCTTGGTGTCATTGCATCTATTTTGATGTTAATTTATTTGACATCGAGCTTTGAACACGCATAATGAGGTCATAATGTGGAGTATGGTGAAAGAGAATTTTAAATTAGACAAGAGGTACACTTACCTTGCAGGATAATTGTAATTCTCTGAGCCATACGGAACATTATGACATATTTTCCCTCCCATTTATTTTTCATTTCACGCGTCTGTTACCCTCCCTTTGTTCTTCGATGTCAAATATGATATGCGGTCTTGCACGAAAGAAGAAGAGGACGAGCCTTGCTGGTCACTGTCTTTTTATACCATGTTAATTTGCATAACAATGGTACTTTGAAACGTGGTATTGCGCATGCGCAAAGGAGATACGCATAATGAGGTCATAATGTTCCGTATGGCTCAGAGAATTACAATTATCCTGCAAGGTAAGTGTACCTCTTGTCTAATTTAAAATTTTTTCAAATATTTTTGAAAGAGTTGGAAGAAGGGATATCGGTTAGGGATTTGTCACCTCCCTTAAAGAGGGGAATGACTTTAGCAATTTTCATTTGATCAGGAAAAATGGAAGTGTTTATGGAAGTATTTTTAAATACTTCCATAAACACTTCCATTTTTCCTTATCAAATGAAAATTGCTAAAGTCATTAAAAGACATACGTAAGCGGTATGTAGATAAATTCAGCTGCATTTAAAAGATATCTTATAGGGATGCCGTCATGGCCAGTAGCTTTAGAGGAGTCTAAACTAAAAAGTTCATCCAAAACATTAACAAACATGACATGACAAAGATGATGATGGCGATTAAGATATGGATCAAGATGATGACAAAGATGATGATGGCGATTAAAATATGGATCAAGATGATGACAAAGATGATGATGGCGATGAAGATATTGATCAAGATGATGACAAAGATGACGATGGCGATTAAGATATGGATCAAGATGATGACAAAGATGATGATGGCGATTAAGAGATGGATCAAGATGATGACAAAGATGATGATGGCGATTAAGATATGGATCAAGATGATGACAAAGATGATGATGGCGATTAAGATATGGATCAAGATGATGACAAAGATGATGATGGTGATTAAGATATGGATCAAGATGATGATGGCGATTAAGATATGGATCAAGATGATGACAAAGAGGATGAGGAGAGTGATGATAACAATATGATGGCGATGATAATGATGATGATGGCGATTTAGATATGGATCAAGATGATGATGAATATGATGATGGTAATTAAGATATGGATCAAGATGATGACAAAGATGATGATGATGATAAATATCATGATGGTGATGATAACAATATAATGGCGATGATAAATATACTATAATATCATTAACTCTGATTCATTTCAATGAAAGCGTTTTGAATCTCGCGCTAAACAATAGAAGAGTCCTCTATGTGTCGCTGGATTCGTTGCCATGAGTGATGAAGATGATGATGAAAATGATGATCATTACGATGATGTGTGTGTGTGTCAAATGAATACCAAATTTTATAATAACGTATCTGACTTTAAGATCAAGCTAATATTGGTACATCAACTATAACAGGGGTGGATACAGAAATTTGTCAGGGGGTGTCCCAATTGTAAATGAAGGGCTCTTAATGTATTAGGGGATGCCCGGTCCCTAAATATCTTAAATAGAATAGGGGTAATTGCGTTGCTATGGGGGTGTCCGGTGCCTTAAGGAGCACCAACTAGATCCGCCTCTGCATGTATAATAAGATATAACTCTATTATCAATGATATTTTTTGATATTATGATAGTTGACTTACTGCGCCATATATTATTGGTGCATAAATATGCTGTACAAAATAGGGCGGGACCCAAGTCTGCGTCTCTTTGATGCGACGAATATCAGGATGCTAAAGAATATAGAACATTAGTATCCAACTAGTCATAGACGAGTAAAAATATCGCATGAGTAGGACTGGATCGAGCAAAAATATCCAGCGATATTTTTACTCGTCTATCTAGCCCTCAAGTAAAACAATATTTTGCTTTATAAAAGAAAAAAACAACATTTTGATTGGATAATAAATAACTTATTAGACAGTTTAACTTGTAATATGGCTGGATATTTTACACATTCGCCCGGAGGCTCGTCAAAATACAGCGTTTCACTCGTAAAATATCCAGCCATATTACACATCAAACTGTCTAATAGGATATATATATTTAATTAAAAAAAATATAAGGATGCTTACCTTAACCGTAATACTCCAGTTTCATGTTATCGAGCACAGCCTACATTTTGTCATGCTTTGCTTAACAAATAGAACAGGCTTTTCCCTGTTCTGTTAACATATAAAGCACAGCGATCGACCAATCACAACGTGCGTAGTATCTCAAATATGATAATAATTGGAATTTGTTCATATTTTTAAAAAAAACCGAGGCTTATACTGTGCAAATGCAATAGTCAGTGCTAGATAATGTAAATCTAGAGTATTAACTTGGTAAGCCATGGGTGAACAATCGGGTTATGGACACACTTTCCCCCCCTCAAATATCTAATTGTCTATCCTTAATAAGAGTTCATGTACCACCTTACCTTTGTTGATGTTGCAATGTCAGGATCAGCTTCATCTATCTGAGTGTACGGATGATGGCCAAATACATGCTAGAAGAACATATTACTAAACTAGTTAGCATTTAAATATACCATGGGATAAAATAGGATGGATAGGAAAGGATGGGATAGGATAGAAAAAATGGGATGAAAATAGATTGAATATGATGGGAAAGGAATGAATATGATATAGGATGCAATGAGAATAGGAATTAACTACACTAAATAGAATAAGATAGAATTAGATACACCGATACATATCATATGACTGGAACAGTTAAAGTAAGATATGATGGCCTTGATTACCTGTAAAATCCATACATAAATCGAGCATCCATGCAGAAAGTCATGTACACCAATACCAATGGCCTTCCACACCCATGGGGAATGGGTGATAGCAAAATGACTGTTGAATAAACCATTTTAGTATCTACAGGGACTGCGGAGCACATCAAAAAGGGGGGGGGGGGGGAGGGGGGGTTGGCATTTGAAAATTAACCAGACTGAAAAATAGATAACTGCCAAAGCCACAATACTAAATTCTCAAGGTACCATCACCAATTATTGGGATGCAAGTCTTGTTTGTCCTCCTGCTTGTAATCATCATCATCCCTATCATCATCATCATCATACCATCACCATGATCATCTTCATCATTATCATCACTACCATCATCATAATTACTGGCCATGCCATAAAAATACATATATATTCTCTTCTAGGTACCTGGTGTCGTGCATGAGAGTCATTCCTGTTACTGCTCCAAACCAGCCTGTTGCTATGGCAGCAAGAGTAGACCATAGTAGGCTATCGGCAAGCCACGATAACTATGGAAACATCATCAACATAGTCATCAACATCAAGGTGATGATTATGAAGGTGATGGTGATGCTATTGACGACATTACGGCACTTATTCAATTACATGATTAAGGCTACGTTTACACGGTACCGGACAAATTTTTGACCGGTCAAAAAAACATCCGCTTTGGGGTTCCGTTCACACGGGACCGCGCTAAACGTTCAATAATTTGGACGCCTAACCGGTCAAAACGAAAATATTGTAATGATCGGTTCCGTGTGAACAGCATGTCCAGGTCGATATTTTGACCGGTCAAAAATTCGTCCGGTCCCGTGTAAACCTAGCCTAAGATGATATATATACCTGGGCATACACCAATGTGAGAATTATTACAGGAAGCATTATTATACGGATCCACATTGTTTGTGGGTCCTTGGGGTCCTGCAAGACAAAAGTACAATACAATTATACAATATATATATATTATGATCATCAATTGCCAACATCATCATCACCACAACAGTATCATCAACATCATCACAACCATCACCACCACCACCACCTCATCATCACTATGTACAATCAACATTATCACCATTATTATCAACACAACCACCACTGTCATCATCACCATCATTGTAATTATCATCATCATGACCTTCACCCAACATTATTACTGTCACCATCATCACTATGTAGAATCAACATTATCACCATTATTATCAACATCATTATCATCACAACCACCATTGACATCATCACCATTACAATTATCCTCATTGGCATATTCATTCCAACCACCACTATTATTATCATCATCATCATAATCATCACCACCATGCACCCTCACCATCATTACCAACATCATAACCACTACCATCATCATTATTACCATCACCCTCACCATCATCATTATTACCACCACCTCCTATATTCCTCGGGAATCATGATAATATTACAATCTAATAGCATACATTTTCGGGTGATTAGTGATTAAATGTCCCCTCAAGCCTCGCAAGGTTTAGTAAACGTCCCTCCGCCTACGGCGTCCAGACTTCAACAAAACCTCCCTCGGCTTTCGGAGACATTTAATCACTAATCACCCTCAAGTCACTGCTATTAGGTCTTTATACAGATATTGTCCTCGTCATATTCTTTCTCAGGTCATGTACACTTAGAAATAAGACTTCATGCCTAAGTAACCGAATTTTGATGAAAAAATCTGTTGGTAAATTACAGTAGGATCGGACCCGGGACCTTCTGATCCCTGTTCTCGCCTTTACACACTAGACTTACAGAGCTAACTGATGGAAACAAGTGAAAATACTTTTTGTCTGCGATCGATGATAATGTTCATTAGCTTTACCATAAATAGAATTGAAAAGCAGTTGTTTAAGATTCTTTTGTGTAAAAACCTTTGCCAATGAATCATGCAATAAGTCAGATAAATACCTTGAATGCCCTCAGGCTTTATGTGGCTTATTGCCTCCACTCTCTCATTTATCTCTTACATAGTAAACATATGCCTGTCCTAATACCTTATTGTTCTCCTTGAAGTACTTTTGAACTCTATCTCTTACAGTCTTAAAGAACAACCTGTATAGGATCACAAATATATTTTAATATTAGGTATTAAATGGATACCAAGTGATAGGGGTGATCGGCGTACCTTTTAGGGTAAAAATATTTCCTGCATGTGCGTACCTTTTAGGGTCCTTTTAGGATTCTGGCTCAAAAATCAGTTACGTAACATGATTTCGTACCTGTAAGTATCATTTTTACTCTGTTTTGTTGCTTTGTTGGGTTAGAAATCGACAAGGCTTTATCAGTTATTTTTATCTGTGAGTCTATTTTTTAACGGTCCCAACGTGCTGGACCCGTTTGAACAACTTGTTGGATAATGTTGGTGGAAACATTAGCCAGCATTTCATTTGTTCTGGTGTTCAATAAACCGTATCGCAACATCATCCAACAATGTTGGTTCAACATGTTAGGCCAGTTTAAAATCGGGTCTTAACTCACCCTTGTTCTGGATATGTTGGATATTTGTGTGATATCAGTTCACCGACATAGTGCTTCTCCAATACCCTAGGTATATAGAAATATATTTATTCATTTTATTATCATATAATTTTCACTGTTTTAAATTTTATAAGTTACTTAATTAAAATGACATATTTTTTCTTACCAATCAGTGTCCGTTTTACAGAGGTTAACTGTATATTCAGTGTCCGTTTTACAGAGGTTCAACTGTATATTCAGTGTCCGTTTTACAGAGGTTCAACTGTATATTCAGTGCCCGTTTTACAGAGGTTCAACTGTATATTCAGTGCCCGTTTTACAGAGGTTCAACTGTATATTCAGTGCCCGTTTCACAGAGATTCAACTGTGTATTCAGTGTCCGTTTTACAGAGGTTCAACTGTTCAACTGTACATTCAGTGCCCGTTTTACACTAAGAGGTTCAACTGTATATTCAATGCCCGTTTTACAGAAGATCAACTATATATTCAGTGTCCGTATTACACTGAGAGATTCAACTGTATATTCACTGACCGTTTTACAGAGGCTCAACTGTATATTCAGTGACCGCCTTACAGGGGTTTTAATGTATACCGAGTGCCCTTATTACAGAGGTTCAACTATATAGTAAAGAGAATATTAGCATACTTGTGTGCTTTATCTGTGAGTGCATGATAAGATTCAAACACCAAGGTGATATCACGTCCTCCTGCCATCAGCAACGTATCACGACCACCGGGATGACGATCGATAAACTTTGTTACATCGTAAACCTATACAGAACACATACAAAACACACCTTTAACTTTAACTATAATATACTAAACAAAATTACTCGGTTCTGATTGGACGAGAGGAGTACAATTAAATCGTAAATTGTACCCTGTAGAGTACCAATTAGTTTTTTAGTATATTATAAATAAAAAATCGCACGATCTTATCGTACAATTTGTAATTAATAGATACTCGTGATGTTTTGAAAGTTATCAAATTGGACTCGCCCAAGGCTCGTCTAATTTTGAAAATATTCAAAACAAATTGTAGTTAAGATCGTGCAGTTTCCTATAATAATAGGCAACAACATGAAATTTGTATAAGAAATTACATCGTTCGAGAAGAATTAATGAAAAATGCGGCTTAATACCTCATATTAGTATTCTGCCTCTATCACCAAATATATGCAAGCGGTGTTTTTCATTCATTCTTCGAGAAGGTGGAATTTCCTATTAGTAACACATAAAATGCGAGTCTCAGATATAAAATAGAACAAAATGAAAAAACAAACACAAACAAGCCGCAAAGCACGCCGGGAGGGACGGATTATTAAGAGAAAACTCACCAATCAGAAACGAGTATTTTATGTAGATGTGTTATTAATAATGTAAATAATATACATGCGGAAAAAGGTACTGGAATTTGATTGGCTTTGAGCTGTGCAGTCCACAAAAGGTGTAACAGAGTGGAAATTACAAACAATATTTTCTCTTTTGATTCAGTTATATTCCTTACATTATTCTAGTCGCTAATGTTAGGTAGTAATTTATAAAACACTTTAGAAGGCAAGTCTTTCAAAAATCGTCTAAAATGTTGAACAAAAATACAAAAAACTATTAGCGTGCTTTGCGTGACTGTTGTGAATTTTCCGCTGTAGCGCATGCTTAATTAAGAGGACGTCATCAATTCGCCACTGATTTCTGGGCCGGGAAAGCACGATATAGCATCCTTCTAATCCAACTGAGCCGAAATTATGCCTGTGATTCGTTAAAAGCAAAACATTCCAATCGTGATCTGTGAAATCATCTTCGCTGTGACCCATGATTTACAGATTTTTACTATTGTGATTTGTGATTACAATAGAATCAGCGCTCCGTGAAAACGTGACAGCTTGTCATAAGGTTTTGTAAAATGAAATGTGTTAGTGTTGATATTATTATTGTTTGTATATCTATCAGATTTATGAAAAGATAATTGTACAAATTCCAAACTCAACCTCCAAGAGGAGGTTTTGCAAAATATTCAACCACATATTTATTACAAAAATTGCTCAAGTGAAACCGATGTAATATTTACATATTTTTTTACGTTTCTTGATTGAACATCGCGCAAATTAATTTTCAAATCAAATTGATCATTCAGTAATATATAGAGTATGTGTTTCACAGAAAAAGTTAAATCAAACGAACCAAAAGGTCATGCAATCAAAGTCCATGAACGGTAACAACATTAATCACTGACCTTGCTTCGAACAGCCACAAAAAGTTGTTCTTTCGTGTTCTTTTGCCTTAGTTCTTCCCACGTGAACGTCTTCTTGGTCATGGCCGAATTTCTACTGAACGAAGTTGATCAGTTTATTTGGTAGCCAGTGTTCGTGTTCAGTTTATTTGGACCAGTGATCGGGCTAAAGTCTAGCCTCCAATACGCCGACGCTTCTGTTACGTTGTCAGTGATTCTATGTAAGGGATTAGGTAAAGCTCGAAACGTCACAAACGTTATTAATGCACCTTGTTGCTGGCTTTCACTTAAGGTGGCTCGACTGAGTATTTTTGAAGGGCCACCGTAGCTGTTTGATCGCAAAGTACGTCGCGCGTGAAAAATTCAAATTAATTTCCATAGCGAGTTCAGGCATAGACTGAAGTTTGTTCTGATGTTTCAAATATTGCAATCGGATCTAGCAATATTTTTTTATTATAGAAAAGTAGTTTTGACAAATACGACAATTTTAGGCAAAATAGAGTTTTCTATAAAACCGCATTGATTGTTTCACAAACTTCAGATCAAGGTCTTCGTTGTTGCTGAAAATAAAAGATTTATATGGAGGCATTTTTGAATAAAACGCTTTTAAACATTTACACAACAAATAAATTAAATTAATCAAGCAACCATTTCACTTGATCAAAAACATCACTACAAAAGCTCAGAAAACGTTGCTTTTGGTCTCATTTGGTCAACAAATGTCTTAGTTATCCGTCTGGCGAACATGAACGAAATCACTTCAGGCTATTAGGACATACATGATTTTTCGTTTGGTGAGATATAACTGCGCTTTTTCTTCTTTTGTCTAATATTGCACACATTTTTACAAAATATTTCAAAACTTAAAATTTCCTTGATGAATTTTTTTCTTACCGCAGCATTGGCTTTTTGAAATAGTTACTCATCGAGCCCTGCAGTTTTATGACCATTGATAGATTGGAAGATATCGAAAATAATTTTCAAAATAGGTAAACTTTTCGACCGCTTACTCAAGGCTCGCATTGTTTTGGTTGTCCGAGATCGCTATTGTCTAATTTTTTACTCAAGTTCCGATATGCATTGTCACCTCACAAACAACACTTGACTACCGTTCGTTTATAGCCGAGCAGCTCCGAGTGTGATCGTTTGAATATTATATTATAATGACAAAGGACGGTAACGCAATTCCAGCTGATATGCTGTACTACGAATCTTTGTCCAGTGATTTTTCGCTTTTTATCAAGTTTAGTTAGAGGCATGTTATTCGAAGTGCATATCAGCTGGAATTGCGTTACAAGCACCCATCGTAACCGTCCTTTGTCATTTATAATATAATATTCAAGCGATCACATTCGGAGCTGCTCGGCTATAAACGAACGGTAGTCAAGTGTTGTTTGTGAGGTGACAATGAATATCGGAATTCACAACTTGAGTAAAAAATATAGACAATAGCGGTCTCGGACAACCAAAACAATGCGAGCCTTGAGTAAGCGGTCGAAAAGTTTACCTATTTTGAAAATTATTTTCGATATCTTCCAATCTATCAATGGTCATAAAACTGCAGGGCTCGATGAGTAACTATTTCAAAAAGCCAATGCTGCGGTAAGAAAAAAATTCATCAAGGAAATTTTAAGTTTTGAAATATTTTGTAAAAATGTGTGCAATATTAGACAAAAGAAGAAAAAGCGCAGTTATATCTCACCAAACGAAAAATCATGTATGTCCTAATAGCCTGAAGTGATTTCGTTCATGTTCGCCAGACGGATAACTAAGACATTTGTTGACCAAATGAGACTAAAAGCAACGTTTTCTGAGCTTTTGTAGTGATGTTTTTGATCAAGTGAAATGGTTGCTTGATTAATTTAATTTATTTGTTGTGTAAATGTTTAAAAGCGTTTTATTCAAAAATGCCTCCATATAAATCTTTTATTTTCAGCAACAACGAAGACCTTGATCTGAAGTTTGTGAAACAATCAATGCGGTTTTATAGAAAACTCTATTTTGCCTAAAATTGTCGTATTTGTCAAAACTACTTTTCTATAATAAAAAAATATTACTAGATCCGATTGCAATATTTGAAACATCAGAACAAACTTCAGTCTATGCCTGAACTCGCTATGGAAATTAATTTGAATTTTTCACGCGCGACGTACTTTGCGATCAAACAGCTACGGTGGCCCTTCAAAAATACTCAGTCGAGCCACCTTAAGCGGCGTTTACACGAGCAATTTTTCCTTGACAAGTTTTCCTTGACAAGGAAAAATTGCTCGTGTAGATGGGGTAAAATGAACAATTTTTCCTTGACAAGGAAAAATTGTCAAGGATGAAATTTGTTCGTGTAGACGGACAAGGAAAATGTGGCAAGGAATATTAATGAGATTAGTTCCCAGTCTTTTCGCACGATCAGTCAAAGTAAATTTTGTTTTTTACTCGACAAGGGACTGGAACCAATATTTTGTTAGTACTCCGCTGATTGCAAGGCATTGCGGGCACAACCTAAACTTGTCAAGGAAAACTTGTTCATCATCTACACGAGCAGGGAAACCTTGTCAATTTAAAATTGCCAAGAAAAACTTGCTGATCGTCCGGCTACACGAGCAATGAAAATTGTCAAGGATACTTGTCAAGGAAAAATTGCTCGTGTAAACGCTGCTTTATACATCACGCAAACTTCAACATCATATTCAAAGCGTAATTTCGCATTATAATAAATGGAAAGTTTCATAATCTTGTAAAGCGTTCAAAACTACATTTATAAAATATGGGCGAGAAAGCATGACGCATTACGCCCTATGCAAAAAGAGCAAGGGACTGGCAACGAGCAACACGAAACACCATGAACAATAAAATATTTCAATAATATTTTTCCCTGACAAGAAAGAGTATGTCTAAATTAGTAATATTGTAGAGTTCTGTTTTCATACATTGAATCACTCCAGAGACAGCATTAAAAATGTACCAAAAATGCGAAATCGAGGCTCTAAAGGCCCAAGTGCAAATTTTAGGCCAATTCTTTGTAAATTCAAAAAGCTTTAACTTTTGATCAGTTTATGTTACTACATTGACATTTTGGAATATCACTAATTTCGACGTGCTCTTTCTAATAAAAGCAATGGTGTCTTCTAATACTGATTAAGTAAGGAATTGCGTTTTTGCATAGGGTGTTATGTGAAGGACACAAACATGGCGGACTGAAATATATTTGAAATGGAGATTTTAAGGCAAAATCTTTCAATTTGGGTAAAGTTATTTCAATTTATTGCGTTACACACAATTAACCTTCATATAACTCGGGAACCAAGCATCAAAATGGCTTGAAATCTTTTCCTGTAACTGATGCCGCTACTTTCTAAAACTTTTGTTAGAAATGTCTTTATAAGATGTATAGTTTAGATTTTGAGTTTTTGATGACGTCACATGCAGAGTTAAATGTAGATGGAATAGTCTCCTTCACTGTTCCCTGCGCCATCTTGAAAGGTAACCGGGCCTTTGCATCGAAGCAAGACGAACGTTGAGCTTGCAATGATAGAGACCTTTTAACCTCTTGCGGGACAGTTGATAACTTGTCTCTATCATTGCAAGCTCAACGTGCGGTTCAAGCCTGCACCGGCGCGTATCTTAGCCATACGCATGCGCTGTCTTACGCATGTAGTATAACGGTAGATTCGTCTGCACGTTTTAACTACCCTGAATCAAAACATCGACAAGAGAGTTGATCATGATAAGAGAGAATTAACAATAATTTATTTCTAATCAGTATTAGTCGTGTTGTTTCGGGACAGACTAGGCGACAGTAAGCACGTTTGTCGCGGCGACAAATATTTTCAATTATATTTAACTTGCGTACTTGTCGCCCAGTGAGTGTATCGGCCTTAGTCCTTCTAATTGAGTTCTAGTATTTATTTGAACACTTTATCGAAATATAGCTAATTCAGTTGAAAACATTTTAGTGCTTCTAGTATTTATAGTACTGTTAGTTCTAGTATTATTTGAGTGGTGAGGTGCTATAGTTCTATAAATGTTAATATGAATACATTCAGAATTAAAGAGATAATATATCAATTGCCATTCATTAAAGCTTTTGGCCCCAACATCTGTTCTTAAAAAGTAAAAAAAAAACAAGTATAAGAGGTATACATTTTTGCCGGACCACATGCATTTGCCTTTTAAAGTTTAACCTTACCACATTTTCTTACTCAGATCCTTCTCAGCTTTCTAACGAAAGGTCAAAGGCTCTGGTCGGACAAAAACCGGAAGAACAGAATCTGGGTCATCAGATATGCGCATGCTCAATATTTTCTAGCTTCCGGTAACAAAATGGCGAGTTTCAAGTTAATTCTCGCTGATGCGTTAAGGAAACTAAAAGTAAATTTCGATTCTAAAGAAAAACAAATTGTGCTTATGGTTATTTGTTAAATGAAATTTAAATGAAAATGAAATTTATTTTTATAATTTTAGATTTTTCAATTGTAGAGTTCAATAACAAAATTAACTATATAATAGCTAGATTTCAGAAAACCATAACCTAATTGAATTTCAAAGATTTCACCCATTAAAATTTGCAAGCAGAGTGAGAAAAGGATAGATTAAACCACATAAACCTCATACGCCCCCCCTGTTCTAATGTCCGTAACAATACTTACAGATCGACGAAATTTCTAATACTATACAGTCAGATAACGCACATATAAACCCACTAGCATGTTAATTTGTTTCTTTGATATTTGCATTTATTATTCCATATATGTTATTCATTTTTTTACAGTAGCATAACAATGGTCTTAAAAAGCTAAGGATCGGACGTCTTTTACAGTAGATTATATTGCCAGAAATAGTGCTATTGGTTCTTATATTTGGATGTACAGCTCTACTTATCAACGAAGACAACTCATTGTCTTTTCTCGCACCTTTCAATAAAATAACTAAGTTTATTTCTAATCTGTCTGGTACATATATTTACAATTTATACGATAAAAGTCATTTTTCCAGATTGAAGCGATGCATGCGCGCGAGGAATTTTCGCAATTTTCAATCTAATAACCAACATCGTAATATGTATGGTTCATGCTAAGTTTATTTCTAATCTGTCTGGTACTTTTTTTTTTACAATTTATATGATAAAAGTGTTTTTTTCCAGATTGAAGCGATGCGCGCGAGGAATTGTGGTAGTTGACGTAACTTTTCCAAGATGGCGGAATAAACAAACTCGAGAAGTGTTGAAAAACAAACCGCTTCGCGTTGTGTACTCTAGATCTGTCGTGCTCTCTCAACACTTCCCCCGTCTTCTGCCATTCCCCGATTGCTTCATAACTGCGTACAGCACAAGCTTTCTATTTCTTAATTTAAAAAAATTACATTAATTTACCTACAATCGATGCTTAGCCTGAGCAACGAAAAATCGAAACTGGAGTATATTTATTGTGGTACATAAATTAACATTTTTAAATTACGTTATTGTATCAGTTATACGAAACAAAGGGCCACCCACACTAGTTTAACCGCTAGCAAATCTTCCAATATTTTTAAAACTAAGCTTAGGAATATAATTTTGTAAATATTTTTTAGTATTTTATATCTTAGTTTTAAGTATTTTTAAGAATTTAATAAATATTGTTTTTATATATATTTATAAGTATTTATTATAGGGCCCTACTGAAAATCGTCTTTGAGAGTAGGTTCCCTCATTAAACATTATCATTATTACTAGTTACCGTACATTTTTACTTTTGCTGTTTTCTTAGACACAGTCTACACCACTAGTTATCGTACAGGTTTACTCCTAGCCGGTTTTCTCAGAAAACACAGAAACAGTCTACACCAGTTTAACCGCTAGTTATCGTTCATTTTTACCCCTATCGTTTTCTTAATTCTATGAAAATAGTGAGAAACAGTCTACACCAGTTTAACCACAGGCAGCCCAACTATTCTCTTTGAGGATTTTTTTTGATGACAATAAAGTTATTTTTAACCGCGCGCCGAGCGAAATACATATTGAGCGCGCGGGTGGGGTTCCTGTGGTGTATTTGTTTGAAAGCTCGCGGATGGGATTCCTGTGGCTTTTTACAAGCAATTTTTCGGTCGCGCGGAATCGCACGTACGACAGAAAAATCGGAGAAAGAAAAGCCACAGGAATCCCATCCGCGCGCATTCAAACAAACACACCACAGGAACCCCACCCGCGCGCTCAATATGTATTTCGCTCGGCGCGCGGTTAAAAATAACTTTATTGTCATTAAAAAAAATCCTCAAAGAGTATAGTTGGGCTGCCTGTGGTTTAACCATTAGTTATTGCTAACTCCTATGGTTTTCTCAAGAAAACAGACACAGTTTACACTTAATATTGCCATTTGCAGTGAACTTCTCAGACATTTCTGACTGCATCGAATCCATTGACCCTTGCTAAAATAGATTTACAAATAACACTGAGCAACGGAACACTCATTGCTGACTTTTCTTGTAACAGCCTATTTAACTTGTCCCGATTCGGTCCTTGAAGCTGCCACAGCAAACAAACTAAATACGGATGGAGATTTTCCGATATCAGCAATTCCACATTGTCGTCAGAAAACAAGGTATGATGTAAAGCAAAAATACCAAGATCCTGGACGGCTTTGGAACCAGGCCACTGGACAACACCCAAATCACTGCAACTTGCAATGTATGACTCAGTATCCCAATTGATACTGTCATTGTCGTCTGAAGAGCGCATTGCTTCAGAAGGATTACGAAAACAGATATCGTCTTCATCTTGAACTTCTTCTAAAGAAAGTTCTTTTGCATCTTTGTTTTGGTTTATTGGCAAGTTGTTTTTGTTTGTAGCCAAGCCCCTTGCAAAAGTCATGTGGACAATTGGAGAAAGGGTCATCCAAACGTACACGGTTTCTTCTTCATAAACACCTATCTCGTCTGGTTTGTGTCCTACCTTTATGAAGGTATCAATGTATGTATCTATGGCACAAGCTTGGTCATCGGGGATGGTAACTAAAGTTGACGACCTGACTCTTGCTAAAAACAGTAGACAATAGTAGCTAAAAAACAGAACACATACACTGATTAAACGGAATAGTGGTGATATTATCATTAGTATTAACACCATATAATCACAACCAACATACTATCCTCATCGTCCCTATCATAACCATGGCTTTCATCAACACCAATCATTGCTTTGGTTACAATTGGCAGTATATCATCCATATTTTCAATCATTATCACCATTATTACAGTTGTCATCATATTCATAATCACAGTCATTGCTATGGTTATCATTAGCAGTATATCATCCCAATCATTATCACCATCATTACAGTTGTCATCATATTCATAATCACAGTCATTGCTATGGTTACCATTAGCAGTATATCATCCCAATCATTATCACCATCATTACAGTTGTCATCATATTCATAATTACAGTCATTGCTATGGTTACCATTAGCAGTATATCATCCCAATCATTATCACCATCATTACAGTTGTCATCATATTCATAATCACAGTCATTGCTATGGTTACCATTAGCAGTATATCATCCCAATCATTATCACCATCATTACAGTTGTCATCATATTCATAATCACAGTCATTGCTATGGTTACCATTAGCAGTATATCATCCCAATCATTATCACCATCATTACAGTTGTCATCATATTCATAATCACAGTCATTGCTATGGTTACCATTAGCAGTATATCATCCCAATCATTATCACCATCATTACAGTTGTCATCATATTCATAATCACAGTCATTGCTATGGTTATCATTAGCAGTATATCATCCCAATCATTATCACCATCATTACAGTTGTCATCATATTCATAATCACAGTCATTGCTATGGTTCAGTCATTACTCTTTTCATCAGCACATTTTTCATCGAGACACCCATTTAAGGCCGATCTAAGGTCATCGCTGAACGGTGGAAGCATTGTTTGGGTAATTTAGAAAGGAATAAGAAGAAATCCGTATCACCCACAGTTCCTTTCGGTCGTGCAATCGCCAACCTTCAACCTTTTTTGAATAATTATCATCACTATAATGATTATATGTTTATCAGTATGTATACTTACCAAATAATCAGGGTTTTTCGTATTTCCAGTGGTTGTCTGACAGTATTCTGTACATTTTTCATGATTTTGAGGTGAATCCCAGACTCAATCAAAATCTTAATGGCTTTTTGGTCAAAGGAGATATAAAACAATGTGTTTGCTATCAAACAACATTCTTGTCTACGGTCATGAAACCCGGGATGTGATTGAGGATTGAAACCATGATGAATCTCTTGAACAAACTTTCTCATTAATTCCTTATTGGCTGCCACTTCACGCTGGACATTTGGGTCATATTCCACACAGCTAAAGGAATAAATATTTGTATCAATTGAAGGGGTCAAAACGTCGTGAGTGACTTTTGTAGCTAATTTTTAAACCTTGCCCAATAAATCACCCTAAAGTACACCAAACAACCCTTGGTGGAAATTAAAACAATCTAAATCACTTTTCAGTTAATTTTAATTTCAAACATTGCTCAAATGAAGTTTTCTGGAGTCCGCGTTTTGGGTAACCATGAAAACTTCTGCTGTGTTGTAAAATCCAGGGCTCAAAACGTTTTCAAATAGTTTCAAAACAGCGTTGGAAGACTGAACTGGTCCAAAGCTGGCATGAATCGGAATTTCGTCAATACTGGAGGAAAGACCTCACTTTCTGAAGACGTCAGCGAGGCGTTTGCTAAAAAAAATAGTTTCTTGTTTGTTTGGAATCGTTTTTTTAATATTTATTTCTTATTACTTTGGACAAAAATTGTTGTCGCTTATTGAAGTTCACGGACGAGTGATCGGTTGTTAAACAATATGCGTAACTATGGACCGATTTTTCGTCTTGTTTGACCAAAATCGTGGAAAGTAGATAGTGGGTTGGTTTGGGCAATGTTTGAAAATTAGCTAAAAAAGTCACTTGGGACGTTTTCATTTTGACAGTCTTCAATTTAATAATGGAACAATATGATAAACAATGTTGTAAATTATGTCCATTTTATATCTGTATTAGACTTAAACACAGAAGTTTAACTTTGCATGTAAATTTAGTACAACCCCATCCTCGGGAACCCAGGGGTATTCTTCTGTCGCTCGTTTCTCGCTTCCACAACATATACCCCTGGGAACGTAGTCTGTTGGAGCTTGTTCCGGAAGTCAAAATTTTAACTTATTTAACGACCTAATAAGGTCGACCAATCAGGAAAGAGCTGGATTTTGACTTCCGGAACAAGCTCCAACAGACTACGTTCCCAGGGGTATATGTTGTGGAAGCGAGAAACGAGCGACAGAAGAATACCCCTGGGTTCCCGAGGATGGTACAACCCATGCATGTAACAAGAAACAACAAAAATATAACGGTTTTTTTCTACTCTGTAATCAAGGCTTTGCATGAATAACAAAAAAACCCTAAAATATATCAAAATCCTTTTAAAAGGATGTGGCACGAAGGCTTTTAATCCATCAGAGTGCAGAAACAGAAGGGATCTTCCTTTTTGATACCCTAATATATAAGTATTGATATATAGTTGTTTTAATTTTTTGAATTGATGGTAAAAACAACATAACTCAATTTGTTTTCTTATAATTGCAAAGTTATCATTATCAAAGTTAAAATTATCCCCCAGGGTACAAAATTAGGTCCCTTATTATTCGCGGTTATGGTCAATGATCTTTTGTGTGCTTGGGGTCCACGAGCCAAATATGTAGACGACCTGACTATATTAGAAATAATTCCAAGGAATAGTCCTTCAGTCTTAAGATATGTTGTAGAGGATATTCAATCTTTTGCCTCTAATAACAATATGTGTCTCAATTCAAAAAAATGTAAGTCCATGTCGGTTGACTTTTTGCATTACAATGCTTACGAGTGTCCGCCTCTTGTTATCGATGGCACCTATGTTGAAAGTGTTAAGTCGTTCAAATTCCTCGGTGTACATATTTCTGACGACTTAACGTGGGCTGTCCATTGTGATCATGTAATGAAGAAAGCCAACCGTAGGCTATACGCCTTACGCAAACTCATACGTTGTGGTGTCCCGTCACCAGATATAGTCCAAGTTTATTGTTCGCTTATAAGATCATTATTAGAATACGCATCAGCTGTTTTTTCAAACCTGCCTCAATATTTGATAGATGCTATTGAGAGAATTCAGAAACGTGCATTACGCAGTATATTTCCTGATATATCTTACAATCAGGCTCTAGTTAAGTCCGGTCTCACGCCCCTTTAGAAAGGAGATTTGAAATTTGCAACAAGTTCATTAAGAGCATTAAGATTAATAATCCTGTTCATAAATTAGTGCGCAACAGAATCGTTATGCCCTGTAACCGCTATTCCAGACCATCAATTAAGCCTTCATCACACCTTAAGGCTACTGCCACTAACCGGTTTGAGGATTTTGTCACCCATAAATACGCGCGAGCATTAGATGAATTATAATAGGGCGGGGGATAAATAAATATGCGCAAGCGTTTGACAATTTATAATGTAGTGGGAGAGCGGGGGATTTATTTATTTATTTATTTATATATTAATCATTCTAGTCGTAGTTGTTAAATAGTGTATTGTAAATTAATTATCTGACCCTAACTGTAATTCAGCCATTAGTTGCAAGAGGTTTGATTAAACAAATTATCTATCTATCTATCTATACCCAATATCTGATTTTACCCCTCAAATGGCAAGCATACTCAATATTTTTTAACCTGATAATAATGGTTAATGTTACTTTACATACATACCCACATATACAGCCAAGTGCATTTTCACGGAGGTCCTGAACAAAATGGAAGGAAACATCATTTTGGATTCTGAGATATGCACCAATCATAGCTTGCAGTCCACCATGTTTGAGAACAAGGGTTGTTTCAGGCCCCTTTTCCATGAAGTTCCACAATACAGTCAGAATTAAAGAGTTTAATATCAATTGCCATTCATTAAAGCTTTTGGCCAGAACATCTGTTCTAAAAAATTAAAAAAAAAAAAAAATTATAAGAGGTGTACATTTTTGACCACATGCAATTGCCTTTCAAAGTTTAACATTACCAAACGAATAAAGTTTAGGTTGCCTTGAGGCATAAGAAAACAAATAACACTTTAAAATAAACTCAGCTGATGTTTGAATTCTGGTTATTTCTGAATGTTACTGAAGCACATATATACAGTCAATGTCATCAAGTGAACATAGTCCACGTCTTTGCCTCGCCATATTAAAATATTTAAAATTATACTTATAGGAATCTCATAAGGTCCATGTAACACTCCAAAAAAAAAATAATTTCAATTTATAATTACTAAGTAATATCTGGGTTGAATTATCAATTTTGTTACAGTGCAAATCAAAAAACCGTGGGCACCTGGAAATATTTTAGAAATAGTTTATTATTCGTTGAACAACTCAGAAACAACTATATCACCGCAATAATTTTGACTGATGTTGTAGTACAGTGTATGATAAACCTTTTGTAGTTTGAGTTGTTTATGAGTTGTTCAACGAACAATAAACAATTTCTTAAACATTTCTGGGTGCCCACAGTTTTTTCAATTTGCACTATAAATGGATTTTAAATGAAAATGAAAAAAAAAAAAAAAAAATTATAATTTTAGATTTTCAATTGTAAAAGTTCAATAACAAAATTAACTGTATATAGATAGATCTCAGAAAACCTTAACCTAATTGAATTTCAAAGATTTCACCCATTAAAATTTGCAAGCAGAGTGTGAAAAGGGTAGATTAAGCCACATAAACCTCAGTGAGGGAGGGTTGCATAACAGGCATTAAGGTAGGAATTTTAGAAGGGGAGGTACTATACTACAATCATGGACAGGAATTTTACAAAATGTGTGAGCTCAGTGAACATGGGAACTTCCCTCAATAGGGTTTTCCGATTTAGCGACATTGGTACCTATATTACCAGATGCTAATTAGCATACATGTTTACCATTATAATAATTTGTAGGAGTTGCATGTGTTCAAAGTATTACATTTTCTGAGTAAGAGTAAAAAGAACAATATTGCAGAAATAATGACAAATTAACACTGGTACTATCATCTGTCACTATTAGTGCCAAATCTGCCTTTGCGCTGGTAAATCGGAAAACCCTAATAAGACATAATAGCGTCCATATGCAGATATGAGGTGGGTTCACACTAGACTTCAAGTAGGTCTAAAGTAAATCTGTAACAAAAGGTTCTTTAGGTACCTTTGTTTACAAAAGTAAGTAAGGCCTTCAAACTGACAAACAAGTATATTACTTACAGTGCTGCTAATTCAACCGGGGCCACCTCGAGTTTATTAGCCAATCACGTTTGATCTTAAGAACAAAAGATATCTACTTTGTCTCCTTATCAGCCAATCAAATTATAGAAGCGAATTGAATTGACGGATCGTCTGTCTGGTTCTTTTGTTCTTAAGCTAAAACGTAATTGGCTAATAAACTCGGGGTGGCCCCGGTTGAATTAGCAGCACGGTAATATACCTTTAATCTGTCAATCATAACTAGCCATTCAAGAGTCAAGCATGTATTCATTAGATATTTCCAAAAGAACCCATGACCATGACTAGCCTCCTCCGCAGGCAACTCTTTTCCTATTATTTCCGTTTTGGGCTTCCTGTGTTAACTATATGGTAGGACGCGAGGAGACTGGAAGCTAATAATAATACCCCTCGGCCAGTCCGTTGACACAGGAAGCCCACAAATCCGAAAAATCCGATAACTTGGGAAGGGATGCCTGCGGAGAAGCCTAGTCTATATGTTATCTGATCAATCCTACAATGATTACCAATCAAAATAGATCAAAAACTCAAAAACTCAACAATTTCAATTTGGTCAAAAATTGGACATTTTGGCTGTACGCGGAGTCAGAGAAAAATGTCAATTTTGGCCATTTTTCAACTTCTTTCAAAACACCCCTAAAACTATCCCAGTGATGTCTATATGTTATCTGATCAATCCTACAAAGATTACCAATCAAAATAGATCTAAAATTCAACAATTTCAATTTGGTCAAAAATTGGACATTTTGGCTGTACACGGGGTCAGAGAAAAATGTCAATTTTGGCCTTTTTTCAACTTTTTTCAAAACATCCCTAAAACTATCTGATTGATGTGTATATGTTATGTGATCAATCCTGCAATGATTACCAATCAAAATAGATGAAAAATTCAACAATTTCAATTTGGTGAAAAAATTGAAATTTTCGATGCTAGGGGGTAGAGGAAAAATTCTCAATTTTGCTCAATTTTCAATATTTTTCAACACATCCCTAAAACTATCTGATTGATGTCTATATGTTATGTGATCAATCCTGCAATGATTACCAATCAAACTAGATGAAAAATTCAACAATTGCAATTTGGTGAAAAAATTGAAATTTTCGATGCTAGGGGGTAGAGGAAAAATTCTCAATTTTGCTCAATTTTCAATATTTTTCAACACATCCCTAAAACTATCTGATTGATGTCTATATGTTATGTGATCAATCCTGCAATGATTACCAATCAAACTAGATGAAAAATTGAACAATTTCAATTTGGTGAAAAAATTGACATTTTCGATGCTAGGGGGTAGAGGAAAAATTCTCAATTTTGCTCAATTTTCACTATTTTTCAAAACATCCCTAAAACTATCTGATTGATGTGTATATGTTATGTGATCAATCCTGCAATGATTACCAATCAAAATAGATGAAAAATTGAACAATTTCAATTTGGTGAAAAAATTGAAATTTTCGATGCTAGGGGGTAGAGGAAAAATTTTCAATTTTGCTCAATTTTCACTATTTTTCAAAACATCCCTAAAACTATCTGATTGATGTGTATATGTTATGTGATCAATCCTGCAATGATTACCAATCAAAATTCAACAATTTCAATTTGGTGAAAAAATTGAAATTTTCGATGCTAGGGGGTAGAGGAAAAATTCTCTATTTTGCTCAATTTTCAATAGTTTTCAAAACATCCCTAAAACTATCTGATTGATGTGTATATGTTATGTGATCAATCCTGCAATGATTACCAATCAAAATAGATGAAAAATTCAACAATTTCAATTTGGTGAAAAAATTGAAATTTTCGATGCTAGGGGGTAGAGGAAAAATTCTCAATTTTGCTCAATTTTCACTATTTTTCAAAACATCCCTAAAACTATCTGATTGATGTGTATATGTTATGTGATCAATCCTGCAATGATTACCAATCAAAATAGATGAAAAATTGAACAATTTCAATTTGGTGAAAAAATTGAAATTTTCGATGCTAGGGGGTAGAGGAAAAATTCTCAATTTTGCTCAATTTTCACTATTTTTCAAAACATCCCTAAAACTATCTGATTGATGTGTATATGTTATGTGATCAATCCTGCAATGATTACCAATCAAAATAGATGAAAAATTGAACAATTTCAATTTGGTGAAAAAATTGAAATTTTCGATGCTAGGGGGTAGAGGAAAAATTCTCAATTTTGCTCAATTTTCACTATTTTTCAAAACATCCCTAAAACTATCTGATTGATGTGTATATGTTATGTGATCAATCCTGCAATGATTACCAATCAAAATAGATGAAAAATTGAACAATTTCAATTTGGTGAAAAAATTGAAATTTTCTATTCTAGGGGGTAGAGGAAAAATTCTCAATTTTGCTCAATTTTCACTATTTTTCAAAACATCCCTAAAACTATCTGATTGATGTGTATATGTTATGTGATCAATCCTGCAATGATTACCAATCAAAATAGATGAAAAATTCAACAATTTCAATTTGGTGAAAAAATTGAAATTTTCGATGCTAGGGTTTGCTCAATTTTGAATATTTTTCAAAACATCCCTAAAACTATCTGATTGATGTGTATATGTTATGTGATCAATCCTGCAATGATTACCAATCAAAATAGATGAAATATTCAACAATTTCAATTTGGTGAAAAAATTGAAATTTTCGATGCTAGGGGGTAGAGGAAAAATTCTCTATTTTGCTCAATTTTCAATAGTTTTCAAAACATCCCTAAAACTATCTGATTGATGTGTATATGTTATGTGATCAATCCTGCAATGATTACCAATCAAAATAGATGAAAAATTCAACAATTTCAATTTGGTGAAAAAATTGAAATTTTCGATGCTAGGGGGTAGAGGAAAAATTCTCAATTTTGCTCAATTTTCACTATTTTTCAAAACATCCCTAAAACTATCTGATTGATGTGTATATGTTATGTGATCAATCCTGCAATGATTACCAATCAAAATAGATGAAAAATTGAACAATTTCAATTTGGTGAAAAAATTGAAATTTTCGATGCTAGGGGGTAGAGGAAAAATTCTCAATTTTGCTCAATTTTCACTATTTTTCAAAACATCCCTAAAACTATCTGATTGATGTGTATATGTTATGTGATCAATCCTGCAATGATTACCAATCAAAATAGATGAAAAATTCAACAATTTCAATTTGGTGAAAAAATTGAAATTTTCGATGCTAGGGGGTAGAGGAAAAATTCTCAATTTTGCTCAATTTTCACTATTTTTCAAAACATCCCTAAAACTATCTGATTGATGTGTATATGTTATGTGATCAATCCTGCAATGATTACCAATCAAAATAGATGAAAAATTGAACAATTTCAATTTGGTGAAAAAATTGAAATTTTCTATTCTAGGGGGTAGAGGAAAAATTCTCAATTTTGCTCAATTTTCACTATTTTTCAAAACATCCCTAAAACTATCTGATTGATGTGTATATGTTATGTGATCAATCCTGCAATGATTACCAATCAAAATTCAACAATTTCAATTTGGTGAAAAAATTGAAATTTTCAATGCTAGGGGGTAGAGGAAAAATTCTCAATTTTGCTCAATTTTCACTATTTTTCAAAACATCCCTAAAACTATCTGATTGATGTGTATATGTTATGTGATCAATCCTGCAATGATTACCAATCAAAATAGATGAAAAATTGAACAATTTCAATTTGGTGAAAAAATTGAAATTTTCGATGCTAGGGTTTGCTCAATTTTGAATATTTTTCAAAACATCCCTAAAACTATCTGATTGATGTGTATATGTTATGTGATCAATCCTGCAATGATTACCAATCAAAATAGATGAAATATTCAACAATTTCAATTTGGTGAAAAAATTGAAATTTTCAATGCTAGGGGGTAGAGGAAAAATTCTCAATTTTGCTCAATTTTCACTATTTTTCAAAACATCCCTAAAACTATCTGATTGATGTGTATATGTTATGTGATCAATCCTGCAATGATTACCAATCAAAATAGATGAAAAACTCAACAATTTCAATTTGGTGAAAAAATTGAAATTTTCGATGCTAGGGGGTAGAGGAAAAATTCTCAATTTTGCTCAATTTTCAATATTTTTCAAAACATCCCTAAAACTATCTGATTGATGTGTATATGTTATGTGATCAATCCTGCAATGATTACCAATCAAAATTCAACAATTTCAATTTGGTGAAAAAATTGAAATTTTCAATGCTAGGGGGTAGAGGAAAAATTCTCAATTTTGCTCAATTTTCACTATTTTTCAAAACATCCCTAAAACTATCTGATTGATGTGTATATGTTATGTGATCAATCCTGCAATGATTACCAATCAAAATAGATGAAAAATTGAACAATTTCAATTTGGTGAAAAAATTGAAATTTTCGATGCTAGGGGGTAGAGGAAAAATTCTCAATTTTGCTCAATTTTCAATAGTTTTCAAAACATCCCTAAAACTATCTGATTGATGTGTATATGTTATGTGATCAATCCTGCAATGATTACCAATCAAAATAGATGAAAAACTCAACAATTTCAATTTGGTGAAAAAATTGAAATTTTCGATGCTAGGGGGTAGAGGAAAAATTCTCAATTTTGCCCAATTTTCAATATTTTTCAAAACATCCCTAAAACTATCTGATTGATGTGTATATGTTATGTGATCAATCCTGCAATGATTACCAATCAAAATTCAACAATTTCAATTTGGTGAAAAAATTGAAATTTTCGATGCTAGAGGGTAGAGGAAAAATTCTCAATTTTGCTCAATTTTCAATATTTTTCAAAACATCCCTAAAACTATCTGATTGATGTGTATATGTTATGTGATCAATCCTGCAATGATTACCAATCAAAATAGATGAAAAACTCAACAATTTCAATTTGGTGAAAAAATTGAAATTTTCGATGCTAGGGGGTAGAGGAAAAATTCTCAATTTTGCTCAATTTTCAATATTTTTCAAAACATCCCTAAAACTATCTGATTGATGTGTATATGTTATGTGATCAATCCTGCAATGATTACCAATCAAAATTCAACAATTTCAATTTGGTGAAAAAATTGAAATTTTCAATGCTAGGGGGTAGAGGAAAAATTCTCAATTTTGCTCAATTTTCACTATTTTTCAAAACATCCCTAAAACTATCTGATTGATGTGTATATGTTATGTGATCAATCCTGCAATGATTACCAATCAAAATAGATGAAAAATTGAACAATTTCAATTTGGTGAAAAAATTGAAATTTTCTATGCTAGGGGGTAGAGGAAAAATTCTCAATTTTGCTCAATTTTCAATAGTTTTCAAAACATCCCTAAAACTATCTGATTGATGTCTATATGTTATGTGATCAATCCTGCAATCATTACCAATCAAAATAGATGAAAAATTGAACAATTTCAATCTGGTGAAAAAATTGAAATTTTCGATGCTAGGGGGTAGAGGAAAAATTCTCAATTTTGCTCAATTTTCAATATTTTTCAAAACATCCCTAAAACTATCTGATTGATGTGTATATGTTATGTGATCAATCCTGCAATGATTACCAATCAAAATTCAACAATTTCAATTTGGTGAAAAAATTGAAATTTTCGATGCTAGGGGGTAGAGGAAAAATTCTCAATTTTGCTCAATTTTCACTATTTTTCAAAACATCCCTAAAACTATCTGATTGATGTGTATATGTTATGTGATCAATCCTGCAATCATTACCAATCAAAATAGATGAAAAATTCAACAATTTCAATCTGGTGAAAAAATTGAAATTTTCGATGCTAGGGGGTAGAGGAAAAATTCTCAATTTTGCTCAATTTTCAATATTTTTCAAAACATCCCTAAAACTATCTGATTGATGTGTATATGTTATGTGATCAATCCTGCAATGATTACCAATCAAAATAGATGAAAAATTTAACAATTTCAATTTGGTGAAAAAATTGAAATTTTCGATGCTAGGGGGCAGAGGAAAAATTCTCAATTTTGCTCAATTTTCACTATTTTTCAAAACATCCCTAAAACTATCTGATTGATGTGTATATGTTATGTGATCAATCCTGCAATGATTACCAATCAAAATAGATGAAAAACTCAACAATTTCAATTTGGTGAAAAAATTGAAATTTTCGATGCTAGGGGGTAGAGGAAAAATTCTCAATTTTGCTCAATTTTCAATATTTTTCAAAACATCCCTAAAACTATCTGATTGATGTGTATATGTTATGTGATCAATCCTGCAATGATTACCAATCAAAATTCAACAATTTCAATTTGGTGAAAAAATTGAAATTTTCGATGCTAGGGGGTAGAGGAAAAATTCTCAATTTTGCTCAATTTTCACTATTTTTCAAAACATCCCTAAAACTATCTGATTGATGTGTATATGTTATGTGATCAATCCTGCAATCATTACCAATCAAAATAGATGAAAAATTGAACAATTTCAATCTGGTGAAAAAATTGAAATTTTCGATGCTAGGGGGTAGAGGAAAAATTCTCAATTTTGCTCAATTTTCAATATTTTTCAAAACATCCCTAAAACTATCTGATTGATGTGTATATGTTATGTGATCAATCCTGCAATGATTACCAATCAAAATTCAACAATTTCAATTTGGTGAAAAAATTGAAATTTTCGATGCTAGGGGGTAGAGGAAAAATTCTCAATTTTGCTCAATTTTCACTATTTTTCAAAACATCCCTAAAACTATCTGATTGATGTGTATATGTTATGTGATCAATCCTGCAATCATTACCAATCAAAATAGATGAAAAATTGAACAATTTCAATCTGGTGAAAAAATTGAAATTTTCGATGCTAGGGGGTAGAGGAAAAATTCTCAATTTTGCTCAATTTTCAATATTTTTCAAAACATCCCTAAAACTATCTGATTGATGTGTATATGTTATGTGATCAATCCTGCAATGATTACCAATCAAAATTCAACAATTTCAATTTGGTGAAAAAATTGAAATTTTCGATGCTAGGGGGTAGAGGAAAAATTCTCAATTTTGCTCAATTTTCACTATTTTTCAAAACATCCCTAAAACTATCTGATTGATGTGTATATGTTATGTGATCAATCCTGCAATGATTACCAATCAAAATAGATGAAAAACTCAACAATTTCAATTTGGTGAAAAAATTGAAATTTTCGATGCTAGGGGGTAGAGGAAAAATTCTCAATTTTGCCCAATTTTCAATATTTTTCAAAACATCCCTAAAACTATCTGATTGATGTGTATATGTTATGTGATCAATCCTGCAATGATTACCAATCAAAATTCAACAATTTCAATTTGGTGAAAAAATTGAAATTTTCGATGCTAGAGGGTAGAGGAAAAATTCTCAATTTTGCTCAATTTTCACTATTTTTCAAAACATCCCTAAAACTATCTGATTGATGTGTATATGTTATGTGATCAATCCTGCAATCATTACCAATCAAAATAGATGAAAAATTTAACAATTTCAATTTGGTGAAAAAATTGAAATTTTCGATGCTAGGGGGCAGAGGAAAAATTCTCAATTTTGCTCAATTTTCAATAGTTTTCAAAACATCCCTAAAACTATCTGATTGATGTGTATATGTTATGTGATCAATCCTGCAATGATTACCAATCAAAATAGATGAAAAATTCAACAATTTCAATTTGGTGAAAAAATTGAAATTTTCAATGCTAGGGGGTAGAGGAAAAATTCTCAATTTTGCTCAATTTTCACTATTTTTCAAAACACCCCTAAAACTATCTGATTGATGTGTATATGTTATGTGATCAATCCTGCAATGATTACCAATCAAAATAGATGAAAAATTCAACAATTTCAATTTGGTGAAAAAATTGAAATTTTCAATGCTAGGGGGTAGAGGAAAAATTCTCAATTTTGATCAATTTTCACTATTTTTCAAAACATCCCTAAAACTATCTGATTGATGTGTATATGTTATGTGATCAATCCTGCAATGATTACCAATCAAAATAGATGAAAAACTCAACAATTTCAATTTGGTGAAAAAATTGAAATTTTCGATGCTAGGGGGTAGAGGAAAAATTCTCAATTTTGCTCAATTTTCAATATTTTTCAAAACATCCCTAAAACTATCTGATTGATGTGTATATGTTATGTGATCAATCCTGCAATGATTACCAATCAAAATTCAACAATTTCAATTTGGTGAAAAAATTGAAATTTTCAATGCTAGGGGGTAGAGGAAAAATTCTCAATTTTGCTCAATTTTCACTATTTTTCAAAACATCCCTAAAACTATCTGATTGATGTGTATATGTTATGTGATCAATCCTGCAATGATTACCAATCAAAATAGATGAAAAATTGAACAATTTCAATTTGGTGAAAAAATTGAAATTTTCTATGCTAGGGGGTAGAGGAAAAATTCTCAATTTTGCTCAATTTTCAATAGTTTTCAAAACATCCCTAAAACTATCTGATTGATGTCTATATGTTATGTGATCAATCCTGCAATGATTACCAATCAAAATAGATGAAAAACTCAACAATTTCAATTTGGTGAAAAAATTGAAATTTTCGATGCTAGGGGGTAGAGGAAAAATTCTCAATTTTGCTCAATTTTCAATATTTTTCAAAACATCCCTAAAACTATCTGATTGATGTGTATATGTTATGTGATCAATCCTGCAATGATTACCAATCAAAATTCAACAATTTCAATTTGGTGAAAAAATTGAAATTTTCGATGCTAGGGGGTAGAGGAAAAATTCTCAATTTTGCTCAATTTTCAATATTTTTCAAAACATCCCTAAAACTATCTGATTGATGTGTATATGTTATGTGATCAATCCTGCAATCATTACCAATCAAAATAGATGAAAAATTGAACAATTTCAATCTGGTGAAAAAATTGAAATTTTCGATGCTAGGGGGTAGAGGAAAAATTCTCAATTTTGCTCAATTTTCAATATTTTTCAAAACATCCCTAAAACTATCTGATTGATGTGTATATGTTATGTGATCAATCCTGCAATGATTACCAATCAAAATTCAACAATTTCAATTTGGTGAAAAAATTGAAATTTTCGATGCTAGGGGGTAGAGGAAAAATTCTCAATTTTGCTCAATTTTCACTATTTTTCAAAACATCCCTAAAACTATCTGATTGATGTGTATATGTTATGTGATCAATCCTGCAATCATTACCAATCAAAATAGATGAAAAATTCAACAATTTCAATCTGGTGAAAAAATTGAAATTTTCGATGCTAGGGGGTAGAGGAAAAATTCTCAATTTTGCTCAATTTTCAATATTTTTCAAAACATCCCTAAAACTATCTGATTGATGTGTATATGTTATGTGATCAATCCTGCAATGATTACCAATCAAAATAGATGAAAAATTTAACAATTTCAATTTGGTGAAAAAATTGAAATTTTCGATGCTAGGGGGCAGAGGAAAAATTCTCAATTTTGCTCAATTTTCACTATTTTTCAAAACATCCCTAAAACTATCTGATTGATGTGTATATGTTATGTGATCAATCCTGCAATGATTACCAATCAAAATTCAACAATTTCAATTTGGTGAAAAAATTGAAATTTTCGATGCTAGAGGGTAGAGGAAAAATTCTCAATTTTGCTCAATTTTCACTATTTTTCAAAACATCCCTAAAACTATCTGATTGATGTGTATATGTTATGTGATCAATCCTGCAATCATTACCAATCAAAATAGATGAAAAATTTAACAATTTCAATTTGGTGAAAAAATTGAAATTTTCGATGCTAGGGGGCAGAGGAAAAATTCTCAATTTTGCTCAATTTTCAATAGTTTTCAAAACATCCCTAAAACTATCTGATTGATGTGTATATGTTATGTGATCAATCCTGCAATGATTACCAATCAAAATAGATGAAAAATTCAACAATTTCAATTTGGTGAAAAAATTGAAATTTTCAATGCTAGGGGGTAGAGGAAAAATTCTCAATTTTGCTCAATTTTCACTATTTTTCAAAACACCCCTAAAACTATCTGATTGATGTGTATATGTTATGTGATCAATCCTGCAATGATTACCAATCAAAATAGATGAAAAATTCAACAATTTCAATTTGGTGAAAAAATTGAAATTTTTGATGCTAGGGGGTAGAGGAAAAATTCTCAATTTTGATCAATTTTCACTATTTTTCAAAACATCCCTAAAACTATCTGATTGATGTGTATATGTTATGTGATCAATCCTGCAATGATTACCAATCAAAATAGATGAAAAACTCAACAATTTCAATTTGGTGAAAAAATTGAAATTTTCGATGCTAGGGGGTAGAGGAAAAATTCTCAATTTTGCTCAATTTTCACTATTTTTCAAAACATCCCTAAAACTATCTGATTGATGTGTATATGTTATGTGATCAATCCTGCAATGATTACCAATCAAAATTCAACAATTTCAATTTGGTGAAAAAATTGAAATTTTCAATGCTAGGGGGTAGAGGAAAAATTCTCAATTTTGCTCAATTTTCACTATTTTTCAAAACATCCCTAAAACTATCTGATTGATGTGTATATGTTATGTGATCAATCCTGCAATGATTACCAATCAAAATAGATGAAAAATTGAACAATTTCAATTTGGTGAAAAAATTGAAATTTTCTATGCTAGGGGGTAGAGGAAAAATTCTCAATTTTGCTCAATTTTCAATAGTTTTCAAAACATCCCTAAAACTATCTGATTGATGTCTATATGTTATGTGATCAATCCTGCAATGATTACCAATCAAAATAGATGAAAAACTCAACAATTTCAATTTGGTGAAAAAATTGAACTTTTCGATGCTAGGGGGTAGAGGAAAAATTCTCAATTTTGCTCAATTTTCAATATTTTTCAAAACATCCCTAAAACTATCTGATTGATGTGTATATGTTATGTGATCAATCCTGCAATGATTACCAATCAAAATTCAACAATTTCAATTTGGTGAAAAAATTGAAATTTTCGATGCTAGGGGGTAGAGGAAAAATTCTCAATTTTGCTCAATTTTCACTATTTTTCAAAACATCCCTAAAACTATCTGATTGATGTGTATATGTTATGTGATCAATCCTGCAATCATTACCAATCAAAATAGATGAAAAATTGAACAATTTCAATCTGGTGAAAAAATTGAAATTTTCGATGCTAGGGGGTAGAGGAAAAATTCTCAATTTTGCTCAATTTTCAATATTTTTCAAAACATCCCTAAAACTATCTGATTGATGTGTATATGTTATGTGATCAATCCTGCAATGATTACCAATCAAAATTCAACAATTTCAATTTGGTGAAAAAATTGAAATTTTCGATGCTAGGGGGTAGAGGAAAAATTCTCAATTTTGCTCAATTTTCACTATTTTTCAAAACATCCCTAAAACTATCTGATTGATGTGTATATGTTATGTGATCAATCCTGCAATCATTACCAATCAAAATAGATGAAAAATTCAACAATTTCAATCTGGTGAAAAAATTGAAATTTTCGATGCTAGGGGGTAGAGGAAAAATTCTCAATTTTGCTCAATTTTCAATATTTTTCAAAACATCCCTAAAACTATCTGATTGATGTGTATATGTTATGTGATCAATCCTGCAATGATTACCAATCAAAATAGATGAAAAATTTAACAATTTCAATTTGGTGAAAAAATTGAAATTTTCGATGCTAGGGGGCAGAGGAAAAATTCTCAATTTTGCTCAATTTTCACTATTTTTCAAAACATCCCTAAAACTATCTGATTGATGTGTATATGTTATGTGATCAATCCTGCAATGATTACCAATCAAAATAGATGAAAAACTCAACAATTTCAATTTGGTGAAAAAATTGAAATTTTCGATGCTAGGGGGTAGAGGAAAAATTCTCAATTTTGCTCAATTTTCAATATTTTTCAAAACATCCCTAAAACTATCTGATTGATGTGTATATGTTATGTGATCAATCCTGCAATGATTACCAATCAAAATTCAACAATTTCAATTTGGTGAAAAAATTGAAATTTTCGATGCTAGGGGGTAGAGGAAAAATTCTCAATTTTGCTCAATTTTCACTATTTTTCAAAACATCCCTAAAACTATCTGATTGATGTGTATATGTTATGTGATCAATCCTGCAATCATTACCAATCAAAATAGATGAAAAATTGAACAATTTCAATCTGGTGAAAAAATTGAAATTTTCGATGCTAGGGGGTAGAGGAAAAATTCTCAATTTTGCTCAATTTTCAATATTTTTCAAAACATCCCTAAAACTATCTGATTGATGTGTATATGTTATGTGATCAATCCTGCAATGATTACCAATCAAAATTCAACAATTTCAATTTGGTGAAAAAATTGAAATTTTCGATGCTAGGGGGTAGAGGAAAAATTCTCAATTTTGCTCAATTTTCACTATTTTTCAAAACATCCCTAAAACTATCTGATTGATGTGTATATGTTATGTGATCAATCCTGCAATCATTACCAATCAAAATAGATGAAAAATTGAACAATTTCAATCTGGTGAAAAAATTGAAATTTTCGATGCTAGGGGGTAGAGGAAAAATTCTCAATTTTGCTCAATTTTCAATATTTTTCAAAACATCCCTAAAACTATCTGATTGATGTGTATATGTTATGTGATCAATCCTGCAATGATTACCAATCAAAATAGATGAAAAATTTAACAATTTCAATTTGGTGAAAAAATTGAAATTTTCGATGCTAGGGGGCAGAGGAAAAATTCTCAATTTTGCTCAATTTTCAATATTTTTCAAAACATCCCTAAAACTATCTGATTGATGTGTATATGTTATGTGATCAATCCTGCAATGATTACCAATCAAAATTCAACAATTTCAATTTGGTGAAAAAATTGAAATTTTCAATGCTAGGGGGTAGAGGAAAAATTCTCAATTTTGCTCAATTTTCACTATTTTTCAAAACATCCCTAAAACTATCTGATTGATGTGTATATGTTATGTGATCAATCCTGCAATGATTACCAATCAAAATAGATGAAAAATTGAACAATTTCAATTTGGTGAAAAAATTGAAATTTTCGATGCTAGGGGGTAGAGGAAAAATTCTCAATTTTGCTCAATTTTCAATAGTTTTCAAAACATCCCTAAAACTATCTGATTGATGTGTATATGTTATGTGATCAATCCTGCAATGATTACCAATCAAAATAGATGAAAAACTCAACAATTTCAATTTGGTGAAAAAAATTGAAATTTTCGATGCTAGGGGGTAGAGGAAAAATTCTCAATTTTGCTCAATTTTCAATATTTTTCAAAACATCCCTAAAACTATCTGATTGATGTGTATATGTTATGTGATCAATCCTGCAATGATTACCAATCAAAATTCAACAATTTCAATTTGGTGAAAAAATTGAAATTTTCGATGCTAGGGGGTAGAGGAAAAATTCTCAATTTTGCTCAATTTTCACTATTTTTCAAAACATCCCTAAAACTATCTGATTGATGTGTATATGTTATGTGATCAATCCTGCAATGATTACCAATCAAAATAGATGAAAAATTTAACAATTTCAATTTGGTGAAAAAATTGAAATTTTCAATGCTAGGGGGCAGAGGAAAAATTCTCAATTTTGCTCAATTTTCAATAGTTTTCAAAACATCCCTAAAACTATCTGATTGATGTGTATATGTTATGTGATCAATCCTGCAATGATTACCAATCAAAATAGATGAAAAATTGAACAATTTCAATTTGGTGAAAAAATTGAAATTTTCGATGCTAGGGGGTAGAGGAAAAATTCTCAATTTTGCTCAATTTTGAATATTTTTCAAAACATCCCTAAAACTATCTGATTGATGTGTATATGTTATGTGATCAATCCTGCAATGATTACCAATCAAAATAGATGAAAAATTGAACAATTTCAATTAGGTGAAAAAATTGAAATTTTCGATGCTAGGGGGTAGAGGAAAAATTCTCAATTTTGCTCAATTTTCAATATTTTTCAAAACATCCCTAAAACTATCTGATTGATGTCTATATGTTATCTGATCAATCCTGCAATGATTATCAATCAAAATAGATGAAAAATTGAACAATTTCAATTAGGTGAAAAAATTGAAATTTTCGATGCTAGGGGGTAGAGGAAAAATTCTCAATTTTGCTCAATTTTCAATATTTTTCAAAACATCCCTAAAACTATCTGATTGATGTGTATATGTTATCTGATCAATCCTGCAATGATTATCAATCAAAATAGATGAAAAATTGAACAATTTCAATTTGGTGAAAAAATTGAAATTGTCGATGCTAGGGGGTAGAGGAAAAATTCTCAATTTTGCTCAATTTTCAATATTTTTCAAAACATCCCTAAAACTATCCCAGTGATGTGTATATGTTATCTGATTAATCCTACAATGATTACCAATCAAAATAGATCAAAAACTCAACAATTTTAATTTGGTCAAAAATTGGACATTTTGGCTCGGGGTCAGAGAAAAATGTCAATTTTGGCCATTTTTCAACTTTTTCAAAACACCCCTAAAACTATCCCAGTGATGTCTTATATGTTATCTGATCAATCCTACAATGATTACCAATCAAAAAAAAATCTAAAATTCAACAATTTCAATTTGGTCTCTTCTCCTCATTCCCCCTCGGCCCGTCTGTTGACACAGGAAGCCCAGAAATCCGAAAAATCTGATAACTTGGGAAGGGATGCCTACGGAGGAGGCTAGACCATGACGAGTGTTGTAAATCTGATACAACACTAGTGTTGTATATCCTGATTTGCATAAGTTTTAACTTGTAATTTCACGTCGAAATTTATTTTAATCTTGAAAATTTTGGTAAAATATGAAAGAGCTTACCTAGACGTTTTTAAGTCATTTACAACATTCGCGTCCGTGTTGTATTGGCAATTGTTCCATTCAAGAACAATACTTATTAAAATTGGATGCCATATTTTAATTTGGCGCCTTCGGCTTGCGATTGTATCTGCCGATACAACACGGCCGCTCATGTTGTAAACATTACTTATGAAACAAAACTGCTCGCATTAACACTAGAGGATCCATATTTCCTGCTAAAAAGGCCAATAGATATCTCTAATGTGTACTTAGCAACTGCACAACTAGTAGCGGACAGGTTTGATGGGCATTTGCCATATCTATAAAGGATTATAGGAAGACGTAGGGCTGAAATGAGATAACCATTATGACAAAGTATATTATGAGTTGGCCGGGGAGTGCCATTCATACTCTAAGTATACTTTAAATAGCTGACTGGGCAGGGCATTGTGGCCTCAACCTCATTGACTATCAATGAGCTCATGTATGACTTGATCATAGAATATTTGCTAATTATACTTACTCTATTGGTTCTTCCATTGATTCATTTTCATCATGAAAATCCAGGTTATTATCTTCATTGTTATCATCATGTTGTATTGACATGACTGGTGAACTCTCTGTCAAACTTGAAGGAAACCAATCATATTTCTTCTGAGAGAAGCCAAGAATCTCCATAAGATATTCAAGCCCGTTCTCTTGGATAAAATAATGCCTCTCTACTTTTACTCTGGATGTTTTCCATTTGCCGAATAGGTCTGCCAAATTCTCTAGTGGTTCACATATATCAGCATACAAGTCTTCAAGTTTTCCAACATCATCAATTGCAGGCAAACGTACATATTGAGCATCTGATGTACAAAACGGTGATACCAGTGACTTGAATTCCTTTAACTTGTCAATACAGTGGGTCAGCCGTTTTATATCTATTTTCTCGGGACATTCCAAACTAAGTGTATCTCCATCACGCAAGTATAAATCTGCTAGTTTACTTGCAGGGTCGGTTAATAGCTGATCAAAATAACTTAGCTTCTGATCACATACAGGGACATTAATCAAATCTTGAAGCTTTACCTTTAGTTCATATATTGAAGTGTTCGCTAAAGTGTCAACATTGAAAGTGAGCTTGACAGTTTCTCGCAGGTTATTGTTTGTAAATAGAACATCGACGTCCAAAGTGATATCCCGAGTTTGTGCTTGCATTTCGAATCATATAATCCAATCACATGATCTGAAGACGCTAATATGAGTGAGATATAAAGAACACAACTTCATATAAAGCCGAAAAAGTTTGTGTGTTGCTCAAGATGGAAGTACCCAGGAGTACCCAGGCGTTCCTGTCATTTAGATCGGTCTTTACAGTGTCTTCTTGTTGATATCTAGAATCCTCTGAGTTAATTTCAGCAAATTTCGTTAAAAGCCTTAAAACCAAAAAAAGACCACTTCAAAACGTTTTTCGTATCCAAATACCTTATTAGAGCATATTCTTGAATTGTTAAATTGGTCTCGGGTTTAGTAAATATAACTTTTCACGGAAAAAGGCCCTGGGAACGAGGTTGAGCGGCCATCTTGGATGCAAAATAAGCCAGGCGTTCCTCTAGTGCCGAGGTTTCCTTGCGATCGATACACAGGGAGACCAAAATACTATCAGAATACTGCAAGAAGTACTAACTTCATCTCCGAATGACCATTTTATTGCATTTAACTGAAATATATAACATTTTGCGATCGATTTTATGTTTAGAAGCCTGGTTTTTGTTAATATTCAAAAGGTTTTTGAATAGTACTTTATCGGCGCGGTCTTCCTGTGGTGTTCGAAAATGACGTGCAGTGCATCGTCATCGAAGTGATTATGACATCACAGCGCGCTAATGAAAATCACTTTTTAGAGACTTGATTGAAGTTAACACGCATTTTTGACTGACAAAAGAAAGTTTAAAGTATTTTTGATAAACATCGTTTTATCACTACATTATCCTATCACGATGGGATGTGCGCATAGTAAACCACTTTGCAAGTGTTGTTTTGGTGATTTGAAAAAAGACGAGGTAATTCTGATATTTTCAATTTTGACGAGCACTTCTTTTTCCACAACTTTTATCTTAATTCTTCCGTTCTTTCTCGTTGCTTTTCCCCTTTCAATTAAATTCATTCTTGTACCTTCATAGTTTCCATTTTCTTCTTTTTCTTTCCATCTTCTTTTCTCTTCTCATTTTAAGTTTTACTTTCTTAAAAAGTGCATTTGTGCGAAACATCCTCTTTCAATTTTCGATTCAATCAACTTTTCAATGTATTTTTATTCCATTGAATTTCGTTCTTTACCTTCAAGATTCTAATAGTATATTTTCTTGGCTTTCTTGCCATCTTCTTCGTCTGTTCTCTTCGTATTACCAACTTCATGTTTCTGAAACAAAGCGCACTAGTACTGGTATTAATTATCTCATTTTGTTCATTTTAAGATTTATCTTGTCTTGTCAAACAGAGGTAAGAAGCACAATATCATTAGTAATACAAGCATGATAGCTACAGTAGAAATAACATTAGGGACATAAAGTAACAAAAATAGCTGTTAAAATAAGAATAGTTGTTGAAACAGGCCATTTTCCGTCGATCAAAATAAATAAAAACAAAATATAAATAAAAACAAATTAAAATTGTCGAGTAGTGACGAAAATATCACAGCTCTTCTCTACGTTAAACATGGTTTGTTGGCTAAGCTTGTACAGATGTAGTGTAGTTGTAGAACGAACAAGAACCAGTGTTGGACAACCATTTCGAAAAGCCACCAAGATAAAGCATCATTTCTCTGTAAATTTTTTTTTACACTTTTCCATCCTTTAAAAAACGTATTATCATGTCTCTGACTTTATTTGCCTTGGTTGCCTTTTCTACCAATTATTAATTGGTCATATCAACCACTGATTCCAAATGGTTGTAACCCTTTTTAATGATTGTTTCAACCAGTTCGTTTTTACAGTGTGAGTCCAAAATAATCTGACAAAACGATAAAAAAATACATGACTGTACGTCCACCTATAGATTAGTCTATCAACGCTTTTCACAGCCGGTTTACGCGACCTCCGACGGTTTCAGTTGGATACTGACAGTTAAAAACGTCTTTTGCACGCTGGAATTTGATAATAATATGCTTAGCTGTCGAATTACCAATCATTTTCTCTCTCTTTTTTTTTTTTTTTTACAAAACACTAATAAAAATGATTACCTCTAAATTTGGTTAATTAAAGATTAATGGCATGCCCACATAATTAATTATTCAAAGCTTAAAGTCAGACTGAGTCACAAAAGCAGCTGTTATAAATTAAAAGGTATCATCTTCAGTCTCGCCAACATATCCCGAGTGCAATGGATGTACTGACAACAACTATGGGTGTGTTGGTCATTATACGTTTATGTTGTACTCATGATGTTAAAAGTGAAAATAGACAAGTCATTACGTTCAACGCTGCAAACACTTCAGTATTACGAGATGAAAAGACAGGTGTCCACATTGTCAAGTTTGTCAAACTACGCAACAAGTACAACGAGGTCGTCCCGTCGAAAATCCTCCAAGTGAAAACGTACAAAGATTGCCTGCTCACCTGTGTGTCAACTGGCAAATGTACTTCGACTAACCTTGCTAAGTCAACAAATCCCAATGGACAGTTCGATTGTTGGTTGTTAGAAACAAACCTGTTCAAGAACTTTACCAATTTAAAGGACAATGCGAAGTACCATTTCTTCAACATACAGGTCAGCCAGCCTTCTTTTCTCATCGTTTATTTCTTCTCTAGTTCGTCTTATGCTGTCGTCTCTTCTGATTACATCTTCAGTGTCGTGTTGCGCGTTTTTATTTCTGTTTTCAGTCGGTTTTGTTTCTTAGTGCCATTGCATCGTGCTTATTTCTTACATGCTTTTTACTTCTTTTAACATTTTCTTTCCAATCCAGACACAGTGTTTGTTAGCACCATGCAAGTATAATGGAGTTTGTGTTCCCTTCTACACTAACAACACCTATCGCTGTGACTGTCCAAAGTGTTTCTCCGGATATCATTGTGAGAAATGTTAGTATTATATTATAGTAATATACATTGGTATTAGCAATACATCACATGTCTTTCAAAATATTATATAAAACATAGTTAAAATGCCCCACTGGTTTTTCAGCCCATATGACACATATAATTAAGGTATGGGCCTTCGAATCTAGTGAGTCAAAAGTAATGCCAAGATAGTTTATGTTATATTCTCTCTTAAGCTAGGGTTTTATTAGCAGAGTGTAGTTTATTTTCTTCTGATAGGGGTCAAATAACAATGTTAGATTTATCAATGTTAAAGGAAATTAAAGGTTATTTGCACAAATTAGCCATTCGTGTATAAGAGTTTAATTGATCATTTATAGAGAATTGCATAGATCTCATCAGCAAGAAAAAGGGTAGAGTAAATGTAGATCAAGTGAAGTACAACAGAGGTGGAAGTCATTTATATCAGTATAGCACTCAGTATCCACGAGAAACAGTGCCCCCTCTTTATAATGCAGAACTGAACTCTTAATGCTCTCTCTTTTTCCTTTATGGAACGGTTAAAACACTTTTGAGTCTATAACCTGAAACATTTCTATATGAAGTCTTATTATAACCATTATTGTCATGCACTTTCTTGCAATTATTATTTTTATAACTCGTGTACATAGTATTACATATTGCAATTCACATCTTTGATGTGCGAAGATATATTGTAGTAAACATTATTAATATTATTATAATTATTACAATTACCACCATTACTATCACCACCATTACCATTACCATTACCATTACCATTACCATTACCATTACCATTACCATTACCATTACCATTACCATTACCATTACCATTACCATTACCATTACCATTAATTGTTCTTGTGATTGTTTCTATCAAAACAAAACTTAGTAGCAGCATTGGGGGTGGAGGATGGAAGGATTTCAAGCTCTCAGATTAGCGCGTCCTCTTCTTTCAACGACGGTCTAGGTCCTCAACATGGACGACTTAGAACTGGTTCGGGTTGGGCACCATTGAATGCATCTGCTGGTGAATATATACAAATTGATTTTGGTGTAAAGAAGAGGATCGTTGCTGTGGCTACAGAGGGCAGGCCCCCATGGGATGTACAAAACCATTTTCTCAAGTCGTACACTTTGCAGTACAGTGATGATAATGTTCAGTGGGCTAGATACACTGATGCAAATGGTTCAACAAAGGTGAGTCCGGGGATAAAATTGATTTTTTGATCTTAACAAACTTCTAGGTAAATAAGCACGGCAAAACGTCGTGTAATTTCACTAGTATTTTTATAACGTCTATTCAGCATAAGCCCCGACTGGCCAGGACGTGAGGTGAATAATGACATGATAATGTGTTGAAAACGTTCGCTTCTACAACGTCCTTCGAAGGAACGACTAGTAGAAAGAGTTCCAAAATTAAACCCACTTTCTGCAAAAATTAAAACAGCGAGGTGTTCATTATGCTTTTTACTTGATATCTGTTTTTGAGCCTCAAGTTTTAAGAGCATTATGTTTTAACTTTTAAAAAATATAAATTAGCTTCATTTCTTTTAAGTGTCAAGTTTTTTTTATAGAGTTCTCCCACATTTTATGCGGTTTTCGTTGGATTACAAAGTCATAGAAAGCTCCCTATCCCGGTCAGGCGAGCATTAACGCACTAATATATTCCCCTCGGCATGACGCTAACAAGTTGTGCATGTTCACTTCACGCTGATTGGCTAGTTCCCTCTGAAGGATTTACCTAGTTACTACAATAAATGATTATTTTCAAAGTTATTTGATTCATTGTGAATTTTGATCATATTGGATCCAATCACAATTATAAACTGCTCATCTATAGTTCTATAAGCTACATGCATTTTGTTGTAGGTGTTTCAAGGAAATGTCGACCGTGATTCAGTGGCTACAAACGTACTACCCACTCCTATCGAGGCCAGATATTTTCGATTTGTAATCAAGACTTGGAATAGTAATCACCCTACAGCAAGATTTGAGGTGTACGGCTGTATATGACTACTACCATAATGACAAAAGGAATTGGCAGTACATTCTCAAACTCATTAATAACTCATGACCTTTTCAGCCAACCAGATTGTCTAATTCGATCACGTGCATGCATTTGCATTTCAAGTGAAACACTTGAATAAGGGGCCGACCATTTAACGTTTGAGGGGGGTGGGGGGTTGATTTCCGATCAGCAAGAATTTGTTTTCCCATCGTCTTGGTGGACGGCCGGATATTTTTTTCCTTCTCAATGCTCTGCAGGATATTTATTTCAATACTTAGCAACATTCTTTTTCTCCCCTTACAATAGTGCAGGAATTCTTTTTTATGCCATTTGTGCTGCACGAAATTTTTTTCGGACCGGCCTTCGGGCCGTACAGGAAATTTATTTTGAAAATCACCCATCCCCACCCCTCAAAAGTTAAATGTTGGCCCCATATAAACTTATATTACTCAAATGTTTTCTCGTGTTTGGAAAGCCGATGAAACACTCGCACTCGTGTTTCAAATATAACGTAACATTTTCATACAATTATCAACGTTATAAAAATACCATTCAATTAATATTGTACGTTCCTAGTATTGATCACTGATCAGCTGAAATACCGCATAATTAGCACCACGCACCATGTATATTACATTGAGCATAATTACCAAAAAAGAAAACGAGCACAGCTTTAACCTGAAAGAAATATCGTGCAAAGCAGAAAAACTATCCTGCACGAGGGAAAAACAAATATCGGACACATAAAGATTGCCCATGTTGTATGCCAATATATTTCAAATATTTCATTCCAGATGACTGCTATTAAGGCTTTGCATATATAGTTTATAAATATATAAATATACAAGACGGGGGCTACTTACACAGACAATGGAAAACTAGCTTATTCTTCTCAACTTTTTACAATGAGCTTATGTTATCTCAAAATATACTTTAGATGGCCATCCAACTTCCTTGGGGGTAACAATTATAACTGCTTTATTAAGTATATTCATCATATCATTATCGTTACTATTAATGAAAGTACGCAGAATGCCACTTTTCATGTATGGACATTAAATATGCTTAGATTCATTTAAATATATATATAGCACTCTTAATTTACTGTAATAATGTGTTAATAAAGATTGGGTAGGGATGAAGTGCTCCCATACAGGTCACACTTTGCCCCATAGACTCCGTTTTCAGAATCTTTTCACATTTTCTTGACATCGCTGGTTATCACCATGGTAACAAGACCTCTTCCATGTGAGAGCATGTGCCCCTCGCGGGAGAGTGAGAGGCTTTGGGGATTGTCACCTCACTTTACCTTATATGTTGCCATGACCTTATTGGAGTACTTCATGCCTTATATATAATTACCCCTTTATCCCACAACTGTTGTCGTTTATTCTCTCATGGGTTAAAAACATAAGGTAATAGAATGAAATTTGTAACACCGTAACAAATGTTGACTAATTAACTTTACTGACGTTTCGAGATTTAGCCCTTCGTCGGAGTAAAAGAGTTAGACTAAGAGACATAATAAGTTAAAAACATTAATGAACGTATTTCGACAAAAAAAGCAAACTGGTTGCCTAGTCTAGTTCATTTTTACAAACAGCTTCTATTGGTAGACTTAGCATACCACATTGTACCCAGGCACGAGCCACAGGCATCTTAGGTGAAGGACACCAAGTGTCACTATCAAGATCATAATACTCAACAGTATCTAGACGACCAGAGTTATTACATCCACCAAACACATACAATCTATTATACCAACGACATATCCCAGACGCCTGTCGGGGCGTGGTTAGATTGGGTAGGGCTGACCACGTGTCGCATTCATGGTCATATACCTCACCACTAGATACACAACTTCCATTTCTACCTTGACCACCTACAACATAGATCTTGTTGTTTAAGACTGCAGCCGAAGGGTAATATCGTGAGGTCTGCATTGATGCACTGTTCTGCCAAGTCTTTGTTCTTGAGTTATATTTCTCTACACTGTTCAAAATATCACCGTCATTATTAATACCACATAAGGCATAGATAACACCGTCTAGGCAAACAGCAACATGTCCTGCCCGACTTGTGTTCATTGGGGTTTCATATGTCCATTTATTGATACTTGGTTCATACCGCATCACGCTATTCGTCGCTTTGAGGTGGTTTGTTCGACCCCCAAGTACATAAACCTGTTCGCCAGCAGTAACTGCGGTCAGCGCACATCGTGTTTGAGGAAGGTCTGTAATTAATGTCCAGCAGTTGGTACTGACGTTAAACTGCTCCACAATTTGACTGTTTTCTGTCAGGTTCGTCCCAAATGCAAATAAAACATTATCACACACTGCAACTGCGTGTTCGTCGCGAGCAATGCTCGACTCAGTTAACTTTGACCACTTGTTTTTGTCTGGAAGAAAGCAGATCACGTCACGGCTTCGATTTCCACCACACAACACCACGGCACTCACGTACTTCTCCAATACTTTGCGAGGTTTTTGAACTCGTTCAAAGTCATAGACTACTAAGGATTTCATAGCTTTGAGTAAAAGCTTGGTGCAGTGGAAGCTCTCTGAGACTAACTCTTCTTGTTCGACTTTGTCAGCGAGATAACGTTTGGAAATTGATATCAGTCGTATCCTAGAGAAAAGTTCCTCAAAGTACTTTTGCCTGGAATCTAGATTGTACCTAACCCATGTCATCACTGCTTCATAAACCTGTTCCTCCAGATTAATGACTAGTTCATCTCGAGATATCAAATCCAATAACACTTTGTACTCCACTACCTTGAAACCCTCTGATTCACTTGCAGAGGCAAAGTTGTTGATGATAAATGTTGTTGCTGTTGTTATCAGTTGATCACAACTGTATTGCTCAGCGAAATCTCGTAACTCAAAACAGTTTCCAGGACAAATGATCGACTCGAGAAATTCGCATCCGATTCTCTTCAGGGTTTGAATCAACAAGAAGTCTGCTGCTGCAACAAGACTTCTTGCGTTCATTTCATCGATCGAAATGTTACCAGTGTACATATATTCAAGAAGTGGTTCCATAACATCGGCTTCGAGAATGTTCAGTTCTATTTCCGTCTTTTCTTTGTCTCCAATTTCACTGGTAAATGCTTTGCGGAAATACAAGCTGCTTGCTGCCAACACACATTTATGAACATAGAACGATTGCTCGTTAACTATCAGTGTAACATCGCACAGAAGATCATTAACACGGAGTTTTTCCAGAGAAGACAGGAAATCGTCGATGTATTCGTTCTTTGCAAAACCAGTTGCCATCATTCTGTATGGTTTACTCGTGATAATATTTCAGCTGAATTAACGTTCGTTATATCAAATTATTACGACGAATCAATCTAGGAAACGTACACGTAGTTCAATGTTGAATTTGCATATGATAACAATTTTTTTGAATATGTTTATGCAAATGGTCTGGTCGTCATGGTTCGGTTGGCTTGGAGACGGAACCTTCTCAATTAAAACAATTCTGCTGTCTTAAGCCTGATTCACACTGCGTCATAATCGTTATCGTAATCATAGCCAAAACAAAAGAAATTACAAAAGGAAACTATTTGGTCTCAGTTTTTTTACATCTCAGTTTGTTTTCTTGCTTATGAATTTTGTGAACGTAACCAGGCTTTAGTGTTGTCTGTGAGAAAAAAGAATCGTTTGCCATTTCTAGCGGTTTGCAAGTTGCAAATAGTTACCGATGCCTTCCACATCAATATAGGAGGGTCCTGAAGGGGTAACATGGGAGCTGGAATTGGCCTTATTTTTGACTGGTAAAATGGGATTGGATGCGCACTGGGATTTACAAATAAAAGAACAATAGAAAATGGAAATACGATTGAAAACTTGAGCAAAACTGATGGGATTATGTGATTTTTGACTGGGATTTGGTCCAAATATAAACTGGGAAATGGGATTCGGACCCCCATATAGAACATCGTTTCTTTATTTTTCTATAAAATATTCCATGGTTACCAATCATCCAGTCAGAATGAGTTTTACAAAAGAAGGCCCGGTTGCGAAGTTATCGGTGTCTGTTAAGCGCTAGTCACAGACCATCTGAAGGAAAAATTGTCCTTGAAAATCGTTCAATATCTATGATTTCGTGAGGTCTGACTGGGGATCCGTGAAAATTTTGCTGGTCTCTGGACAGAAGGATCATTAATCTATGTTGCTGAGGGGATTTTGAAAGCAAAGAAAAGGATTAAACATAATTTTTTCGACCATCGAAGACAAGCGATCTCGATCACGAGTGACCAGCCTTTCCATATTTAAGTACAGGTGGGCAAACATTAAGAAAAAATGCTCTAAAACCACCCAGAATGACATAAAATAAGTTTAACAGCAACACAGGATTGAAATATGTTCAAATTTGTTTCAATAAAAAATATCGATTTTTTCCTCACATATCTCTACTGTAAAAGTGAATTGCTTGGGCTGCCTGTGCTGAAACAAGCATAATCTTGAGACCGAATGAATTCCTGGGATTTAAGTTTTTCATAAGGTTTAAAGAAGATTAAAACTTATTTTATGTTTTCGTTGAGCAACGCCCGTAATGCCTCAATGGAATATATCCCATGATCCTTTCGGGGTTAATTAGCTTTATTCTCAGCGATAACAAATTAGCTATATAGTGTAGCTGAATGTGTTTGCGCTTTAAGAGAGCGAATAAGGAATAATAACCTGACAAGCATGACAACAAACTAGCATTTTAATATAATACTTTCACCACATATATACTTCTGAAAACACGCCTTACAATACGAAATCTCTCTAAATACTTCATAATATACTAGATTAAATTGATCTAAATAAACTATTCCCCATACACATATCTTGATAAAAACTTTGTATATTCTGTATAGCTTTATTCCTGCTGGAATGTTTCGCTGTATTGTAAATGCTCTCACTTTTTTATATTTTAATATTTTCTCTTGAAATTTCAAGGTTTTGGTATTCAGAAGATTGTTCGGAATAAATCCTTTCTTTTCTTTACAAGTCAGTATTGCATAAGGCTTTTCCTGCGCCAAATGACGTCCTTTGTGCCCAGAACCATAGTCTGTTGCTTATTTAAGAAACTAGCGAAGGAAGGAGCAGTGAATTATGAAAATAAACATTTTCTTGTTTTGTATATCTGTAACTCGCACCGATTCCACAATTGGCCCGTCCCAGGTCATTTCGTAGTTACTCTTGTCACGGGAAATGAGTGACAAAACCAATAGACAAAATGTGAACTGGGAACGACTTATGGAATCAGTCTATTGTTACCATGGGATGAGATCGAGGGGTAAGTCTCTCGATGCTCACCTCTGACGTCCGAATATAAGTACCAGCTCTGACATGGTTGATCTTTGAATAAAGTTCGTTTGTCCCGTTTTCTCCCATGTCCCGAGGGCTTGTGATTCCTAGGTTTTCAGTCTCCCTAATAAATATTCAATATGCGAGCCGAATGTTGTGAGCTGATTAATACAGTCGCCTAATAATGGACCCGTTGCATCATGTTCCTCCTGGACTACACCTGAAATGAATATTTGTTCCAGTATTTTACATAAGGGAAGACTGAGAGCGAGCTACTCACAAAAGAGAGAATAACGTCCTGGAAACCAAGGTAAAAGCGAATGAAAACCCCTGGAAGACAGGATATGAGTGAACAAAACCCCTGGAAGACAGGATATGAGTGAACAAAACCCCTGGAAGACAGGGTATGAGTGAACAAAACCCCTGGAAGACAGGGTATGAGTGAACAAAACCTCTGGAAGACAGGGTATGAGTTAATCATAACCCCTGGAGCCTGGGGTATTAGTTAATCATAACCCCTGCAGCCTGGGGTATTAGTTAATAATAACCCCTGCAGCCTGGGGTATTAGTTAATCATAACCCCTGCGGCCTGCGGTATTAGGTAATAATAACCCCTGCAGCTTGGGGTATTAGTGAGTAGAAAACCCTATAACTCAAGGAAAGAGGGAGCAAGAAAGTGATAGAAATAGTTTTCGGCCAGGGCTTTAGTAGAAAGTAAAAACTGCGAATACTGTGGAATCACGAATGATATATCGCCGTCTGGACTCCAAGGACGAATTGCATAAACTATACACACGATTAAAGATGGCTTCGACGATACGAGTGTTTATATATAGGGAGTTTAAGCAACAGTTCTGTTAGTTGGTTTCTTCATCGATACAGCTATTTCAAACCATGAGCCCGTCCTCAAGGCATTAATGGCTTTGCTTGCAAGATACTTAATCCAATAAGATAACAATTCCATGAGGGTTCTTCTTCTTCTTCTTCTTCTTCAATTCTTAAGCCGTCTTCACCATACTGAACCTTTATATTTTACACTTGTTGGCAAGAGGCGGAATAAATAATAGATAATTTGGTGTCACGACTTTTTTGACTCGTCCATTTCACGCCATCGACACTTGTTGCTTTCAGCGCCTTCTGCAAGCGGCTTTAGCTTGTTGTTGATCTTGGAGAGAATCTAAGGACAAATCAACATGAAGTATTAGTACAAAAAAAAAACCCAAGCACGAGCACAACACATGCATCAAACGAACAAACCAGCCTACAAAAGTTCAATCAATGGCTATCCTCGTGTTACCATGCTAAACGTTTATCTTTTAAGCCTGGTTCACACTAGCGACATAAACATAAGCAACAGACGTAGACTCAGGCTACGTTTTATGGTTGCCGAAATGTGTCAATATTCGATGTTGTTAGTATGTGTTTGATAAATTCAATATATTGACAATATCTGTGTGGACTCGATTTTTTCTCCTCACCACAGGAATCCCGATGAAAATAGATATAAGACATGCCTGTGGAGGAGGCTAAGGAGGCTAGTGTTAACCAGGTGAAAAAGCACAGTCACCTGTAATAACACTACAACAAACATACACTATAAAGCTATGTGATCCTTCAGGCGTGCCTACCTTAAAAACTGGAATCCCTGTTGACTCGAAGAATTGAACTTGCATTTTTGGCAGTTCGTCTATTCGTTGTCGATCCATAATTGCCTAGATAAGATAATATAGGTTTTGCACATTAACTGGATTAAATCACGGTTCTCTTAAGGCAAAAACAAATAAAGGAGTATATCAACGTATCCAGTTCCTGCAAAAACGACTTAGTAGTGGTTACTCAAAAAACTGATTAAAGCCATGCATTTACAATTATTCACAGTTACTCTAACTCCTACAAGTGACAGTTGTAACCATTATGTAGTCGTTTTGAAGTAAGACTACTCACCAGTGGTTCTACATTCAGTCTCTCTCGCTCCAGGTCTCCTTGTTCAAAAAACTCACGAGTGACAAGGTTAACTACCTAAAAGATAAAACCAATTATCTTCATTAATTTAAAAAAGTTAAATCTTAATAGTTGGTAACCTCGTTCCCAGGGCCCTCTCCACCCAAAAGCGAAGGGAGAGCGCCCTGTGAACGAGGTTGAATAGTTGGCTATTAAGAGGTAGTAGTTTCTGATAGCTAGGCTGCCATTGTAAATCAGTTATGTTGTGGCAATAACGAGACATGTCAGTATTAGAACAGATTTCGTATACACCCTTTCCGAGAACGTTTGTCACTCAAGAAAAGCCTACAAGCTAGTGGTGCAAAGGATCATGAATCAGTTTAGAAACGAAATTTCCATTCAGTATGCCTTTCTTGTTTGTCTAATAAGTTCAAATAGTCATTTCTCAATAACACATTGACAAGTGTGGCAATGTGGCCACGAAATCCCTGCGTTCTAGTAAAGTATACATAGGTAACCTATAGTCCCCTGCGCTACTAGCTTGTAGGCTTTTCACTTCACGGGTGACAAAGTAAAAGGTATAACTATGAAAAGAAAAATGTTCAAAAAAAGAACATCGAAACATCACGCGTACGGAAGGGCACACACACGGCACTGAACTTCTCACAGTCATACGAAATCTTCTCTGATTGTTATTTTATTGCTTACTTCTCTCTGGATATCCCATGGTTTTGTAGTACCATTAAGATCACAGGCAGTCATCATCATTGCTCTGTAAAACAACAATCAGCAAATCGTGAATTACAAGAATTCATATTATGGAGTTTAACATGTGAAATGTTCAAATGCGCTATCCAATATTTATTATTTCTTTCGTAATGATTTAAAAAACATATAAATTACTTACAAAGGGTTGGCTGAACAAAAATAATATCCATATATACATGCACATAAAATACTGAATCGAGAGACAACTCAAAAAGAAACAGGGTGCAAGCAAAGTAACAGAATTCATTCTATGTGTGGCATGGGAGGTGTAGCGGTGTGAGCGCTGGCGTTTCACCACTGTGGTCCAGGTTCGAGTCCCGGCTCGGGCATGGATTATATGTGAGTTGAGTTTGTTTGATATGTTCTTCTCTTCTATGCCACGAGGGTTTTTCTCCGGGTTATCCGGTTTTCCTCCCTCCGCAAAAATGAACATGTGAGCCGAGTTGTGTGCAAAATAATTAACGTAGAGGTAGTGAGTGTGTGTCTGAGTCTCCCCGATCAGTAGGGCACACGTGTCCAGTTCGTCTCAAAAAAGTGATTTATTTATTTACAATAATGGTAAGGAACATTACTTTAACATATCTCTATGGTCCATGTTCTTGCGATCGAATTGTCCATTCTCAACTAGAGTGAAAAACTTGGGTCTTTGTCTGTTGAAAAAGAAATCAAATAAAAATCGATCAAAAAATCTATTCAATTGAAGTCAATGAAGAGAATTGAGGTTACAACTACCATCACAATCTCAATCTCATAATAATAATAATAATAATAATAATAATAATAATAATAATAATAATAATAATAATAATAATAATAATAATAATAATAATAATCGTATTCGCATAATTATAGAACACTCCAAACCAATAGTCGCTACCATTATCGATATATACTTACTTAAAATTAACAGCGAGGTCGGTCGATAGAATAGAATGTTTAATATAGCTAATAACTTGTCTATACTCGTCTGCAGATAAACGTTGGAAGATATTGTGACCCTGAAAAAAGAACGAGACCACATAAGTATGATTACTGATGTTAATCACGTCTCATTTAGTACTTATACAGACATTGGTCGTCGTTTGACATTCTTTTTGTCAATATGGCGGAAAGATACTTAGCGATGATAGGGTACTAATCATTTCGATGTCTGTGTTTTTAAGTTAAATATTACAGCTTGTTGATATACGCGTCTGCCATTAAAGCATCAATTTATATTACGAACTGATAGCATTGTCAAGATTGACACGGCCTTAAAAAGGTTTTGAAAGAAAGTATAGACGAGTGGAGGGGAGAGGTGGGAAAGTGAAATGACTAGAGGAATGTGAAAAGAAGGGAGAAAAAGGGAAGGAAAGAAAAAGAAAGGAAAATAAAAAGAGAAGAGAAGGAAAGAAAAGAGATGGAAATGGAAGAGAAGGAAAGAGAAGAAAAGGAAAGGGAAGAGAAGGAATGGAAAAGGAGGAAATGGAAGAGAAGGAAAGAGAAGAAAAGGAAAGGGAAGAGAAGGAAAGAGAAGGAAAGAGAAGAGAAGGAAAGAGAAGAGAAGGAAAGAGAAGAGAAGGAAAGAGAAGAGAAGGAAAGAGAAGAGAAGGAAAGGGAAGAGAAGGAAAGAGAATCTTGAGAAGGAAAGAGAATCTTGAGAAGGAAAGAGAATCTTGAGAAGGAAAGAGAAGAGTAGGAAAGAGAAAAGAAGGAATGGGAACAGAAGGAGAGGGAAGGCAACAGAAGGTAAGGGAAGTGAAGGAAAATAATGGAAAGGAAAGGAAATGAAAGGAAAACAACGATATTGATACCTCAGTACTAAGAATTATAACAGCATGGTTAAAATGATGATGCTCCATAGTAGACGTTCCATAGAGCTTTGACAGAGGAGTATCCGTCCTGTAATAACAAACAATATATTAACATTAATACGAATTGAGTTAGTCTCCCGCAGCCGTTTTTAGTCTCGTTCCACTCCCCTACGGTCCATTTCTCTCCCGTGGGAGCTCGAGACTATGATTGAATACGTTGTTGTTTTGATCAAACATTGCCTTTGTCACTTTTTTCTGTTGCTTTGGAAATAACTATCAATCTACATGATATCAAATATTCTATGCTATAATTCTTTGCTATAATAATCGATAACTGATATTGACATCATTGTTCAGTGTATGTAACAGTATGTGATTAAGGTATCGTTATTTTAAACAACCTCTCGTGGTATTCAATTAGGTTTATTGTACAAGTTCTGTAAGGGATATGACAGAGGTTAGAGGGGAGGGGCTTACTTTGCTTGAAAGGCGTTGTTTGTCCCTCTGTGGTCAAGGTCGTGACACAAACAGCCAACGATAAGACCTAAACATTCTAACTTGGAAAGGTAGTTCCTCATCTCCCCTGTCTGCAAACAAAAGTACGTAATTAAGAAGGCTAGACAAAATAGGTAACGTAAATAGAGAGTAAGTTAGTACGTAAGTAAGTAAATAAGTACGTAAGCAAGTAAATACATAAGTAAGTACGTAAGTACATGCAAGTAAGTAAGTAAGAACGTTAAGAAGTAAATAAATAGGCAGGTAAACAGTGAAGTAAACAGGTATTGAGTAGGTAAGTAAGTACGTAAGCAAGTAAATGCGCAAGTAAGTACATAAGTACATGTAAGTAAGTAATAGGCAGGTAAACTGCGAAGTAAACAGATATTGATTGAGTAGGTAAGCAAGTACGTAAGCAAGTAAATGCGTAAGTAAGTACATAAGTACATTTATTTATTTATTTATTTATTTATTAACAATATTTATACAGAGGTGCCCAGTTCAGCAAAGCTGGTTTGAATGGGGCTCTGTTTAAAATAAACTTACAGACATAAAAATACAGTACTATACAGAAAATACAAAAAATAAAGTTACAAGTACTAAGATTAAAACATTTAACATGTAGTATTGCAGGGTTAAATTTTAGCGAGATCTAAAGTGCTTTTTGAGGTCAGACTTGAATTTTCTTAGGTCGTGTACCCTCCTCAGGTCCAGCGGTAGGCTGTTCCAGATCTTTGTACCGCTGAACCTGAAGGAGCCCTGATATTTTGATGTTTTAGCAAGAGGTGGACGGAGCAAATCTCTATGGCGCGTATTGTATGTATGGAAGTCGCGCGAGTGGCAGAAATCATTTAGCAAATAAGGTGGAGCCAAGTTATGCAAGCATTTAAATACTAATATACATTTGAGGTAGTCTCGGCGGGACTGGAGTGAAGGCCAGCTAAGTATTCGCGCAACCTGTGGCTGAGAGACTTTGTTACCTTCAATAATACTGGCGGCGCGTCTATGTAGTTTATCTAAGTAATCTCGATTTGTCTTGCCGCAAGAGCCCCATATTGTAGCACAATAGTCAAATATTGGCAGTATCATGGCGTTGTAAAGGGTTATGCACGACTCCCGTGGAATGACCTTACGCGCTCTGCGAAGCATACCGAGTCTTGCAGTACTACATGTAAGTAAGTAATAGGCAGGTAAACAGTGAAGTAAACAGGTATTGAGTAGGTAAGTAAGTACGTAAGCAAGTAAATGCGTAAATAAGTACGTAAGTACATATAAACTTGTAAGTAATAAGCAGGTAAACTGGGAAGTAAACAGATATTGATTGAGTAGGTAAGTAAGTACGTAAGCAAGTAAATGCGTAAATAAGTACGTAAGTACATGTAAGTAAGTAATAGGCAGGTAAACTGGGAAGTAAACAGATATTGAGTGAGTAGGTAAGTAAGTAAGTATGTAAGCAAGTAAATGCGTAAATAAGTACATGTAAGTAAGTAATAGGCAGGTAAACAGTGAAGTAAACAGATATTGAGTGAGTAGGTGAGCAAGTACGTAAGCAAGTAAATGCGTAAATAAGTACGTAAGTACATATAAACTTGTAAGTAATAAGCAGGTAAACTGGGAAGTAAACAGATATTGAGTGAGTAGGTGAGCAAGTACGTAAGCAAGTAAATGCGTAAATAAGTACGTAAGTACATGTAAGTAAGTAATAGGCAGGTAAACAGTGAAGTAAACAGATATTGAGTGAGTAGGTAAGTAAGTAACTATGTAAGCAAGTAAATGCGTAAGTAAGTACGTAAGTACATGTAAGTAAGTAATAGGCAGGTAAACAGTGAAGTAAACAGATATTGAGTGAGTAGGTAAGTAAGTACGTAAGCAAGTAAATGCGCAAGTAAGTACGTAAGTACATATAAACTTGTAAGTAATAAGCAGGTAAACAGTGAAGTAAACAGATATTGATTGAGTAGGTAAGTAAGTACGTAAGCAAGTAAATGCGTAAATAAGTACGTAAGTACATATAAACTTGTAAGTAATAAGCAGGTAAACTGGGAAGTAAACAGATATTGATTGAGTAGGTAAGTAAGTACGTAAGCAAGTAAATGCGTAAATAAGTACGTAAGTACATATAAACTTGTAAGTAATAGGCAGGTAAACAGTGAAGTAAACAGATATTGAGTGAGTAGGTAAGTAAGTACGTAAGCAAGTAAATGCGCAAGTAAGTACATAAGTACATGTAAGTAAGTAATAGGCAGGTAAACAGTGAAGTAAACAGATATTGAGTGAGTAGGTAAGTAAGTACGTAAGCAAGTAAATGCGCAAGTAAGTACATAAGTACATGTAAGTAAGTAATAGGCAGGTAAACAGTGAAGTAAACAGATATTGATTGAGTAGGTAAGTAAGTATGTAAGCAAGTAAATGCGTAAATAAGTACGTAAGTACATATAAACTTGTTAGTAATAAGCAGGTAAACAGTGAAGTAAACAGATATTGATTGAGTAGGTAAGTAAGTACGTAAGCAAGTAAATGCGCAAGTAAGTACGTAAGTACATATAAACTTGTTAGTAATAAGCAGGTAAACTGGGAAGTAAACAGATATTGAGTGAGTATGTAAGTAAGTATGTAAGCAAGTAAATGCGTAAATAAGTACGTAAGTACATATAAACTTGTTAGTAATAAGCAGGTAAACTGGGAAGTAAACAGATATTGAGTGAGTATGTAAGTAAGTATGTAAGCAAGTAAATGCGTAAATAAGTACGTAAGTACATATAAACTTGTTAGTAATAATCAGGTAAACTGGGAAGTAAACAGATATTGAGTGAGTAGGTAAGTAAGTATGTAAGCAAGTAAATGCGCAAGTAAGTACGTAAGTACATATAAACTTGTTAGTAATAAGCAGGTAAACTGGGAAGTAAACAGATATTGAGTGAGTAGGTAAGTAAGTAAACAAACAATCAATCAAATAATACATAATGATTTATCTTCATTGAAAAGATAATCCAATAATATTCGAGTAAATGAGTTCCACAGAAGAAGCGTGACCTACCTGTAACATTGCAAACATGGATTGCGCTACATTGAAAGCGTGTCGCCAATTGTGGTAGATGACGTTACGGTAATTGTTCTTTACTGTTAATATCCATCGACTAAGAGTCTAAAAGTACCAAAAAAGAATGTCAAATATCGATAATCTGTAGAACCTCTGCGATTTAAAAGCGAATGTGATATTTGATGTAAGATGATAAATGCAGGGATCGAATGCTTGGCTAGAACAAGCAGGAATAAGACAAAGGAGAGCAAAAGATATATAATATAAAAATAAAACTATTGTTGAAGAACTACACGCAAGCACATATTCACAGTTCCCTGCGCCATCTTGAGACACGTGAATAATTGTCCCGCGAGGTGTTAAAAGGTCTCTGTCATTGTAAGCTCAACGTTCGTCTCGCTTCGATGCAAAGGCCCGGCTACCTTTCAAGATGCGCAGGGAACTGCGAGAATTATTTCAACATCATCAAGCCGACCTAAATTTCAATTATAAAAACTGAGACTTATGTCTTAATTTCTTTTTTTCTCTTTCTTTTTTTTTATCGATCAGACCTGAATAGTTTATGGGTAGCTTATTTCAGGCTCGTAACATGGTATATGGTATCAGGGATCAAGCCCAAAAATTAGGCCCGGTTCAGGGAACAGACGCCAGGGCTCAGGGATCAAAGGGCTGGGATCAATGATCAGTGGGAAATTGAGTCTGATTCGGGGATCAAGAATCAAAAGTTTGGAAAAAATTGGGCTCAGGGATCAAAAATTCCGAAATGATCCGGGATCAATAGGTTCAAAATTAACCATGTTACGAGTCTGTTATTTACAATTCTTACATCGTCATCAATATGAAAGTCTTGAATAAAGCCACTATCTTTAAACATTCTAATAGAAGCTAACAACATCTCATCCGCACCAAGAGAAAAGTCGTCAAATGTAAAACTGTACAGATTTATTTCTTGTGATGTCGGGATATCCGATGTCTAGGGACGAAAGAAAAATTAATTATAACATTAATTATAGCAAGTAATAATAGCTACAATGGAACTTTTCACGGTTTATATCGGTTCTAATTATTCAACAACAAAATTTTCCTCCGCTCTCATTGGGCGAGGGGGTGAACACGTGACGTGATAGTACCCGCCGCGGAGGGATACTATCAGCGCATAGTGCCTTCTGAGCTATTCGTCCGCTTCGGAAAATTTTGTGAAACTGTAACTCACGCATATAAAACTAATTAAACAATAGAGTAGTTGAATCGAGGGCAATATGCTGAGATAGTTGCCCGCGGAAACTCGATGTTCAGAAAAAACATATTGTCGCCCGAAACGTACTAGTAATTAGTTTTATATGCTCGAGTTACATTTCTTAAGTATGTTTCCCATGTATGCAAAGCTTAGAACAAGTCCATTTTGCACACAAGGAGATACTATATAGAGACTATTGGCTGAAAACAATGGACAGGAGCAAGGATGGAACAGTTGGTTAGTGCGCGGCATTCTGTGCGAGAGGTCCCGAGTTCGATTCCCAGTGACCTCACATCCTTGTTTCGACTTCTCTCCTTTCCGTGTTGCTTTAAGTAGCTTAAAATACCTGTAAAACGGAGCACTGATGGACAGAGGGGAGTAAAATGAGCACCGTCGGCCTTACGTTTATCAGTCTATGACTGTCACGAGTTACCGACGTTAAATAAGGATACTTTACTTTACTTGTACTTATAAAATATCCCAGTTACTCCAGGCTAAAAGGGAGTTAAATACTTAGTAAATAGAGCATGTCCAGCTTGTGACTCGGAGCTACTGATGTTCTAGAGGAACATTGTACATTTGAACTATAGATTAAAATACATTTTCTTTGTTCCTATTTACCTAAAAAAAGATGATGATATCAACTTACCACTATTTTGTCAACCTCTGACTTTTTAGCGGCGACGTGATAGGATAGAACCTATTAAAAATAATAAATAAATCACTTTTTTAACGTTTCAATGTATTTAGCCAGACTGACACAAGTGTCCTACTTGTTGGTGAGATTTAAACTCGCACTCATTACCTCTACGTTAAATATCTTAGTACACAGCTCTGCTCATATGTTCATTTTTGCGGAGGGAGGAAAACCGGATAACCCGGAAAAAAACTCTCCTAACATAACTCACATATAATCCATAACGTTGAATTTATAAAGAAAAATCATGCTAATAGTCTATTGCTTTTCTCTTTATTGCTAACGTCGAATTAAAAGATACTATACCTCTATTGCTACTTGTTGCTTGGCTTTGGCTCGAGCCATTTGATCGTAGATCATCGTATTGTGGATACCAAGACCACAGAAGATAGCAAATGCCTAATGATCGACAAACAAAAATTATAGAATCCACAACAATACGCTAGCTATATACACTTATAATGCTATATAACGATTAGACTGTGTTCATGTCTTCAATGGAATTATTCGAATAAAACAATAGTGAACTATACAGCCTTGAAAAAAGGGTCTCGATATTGAAATATCGTGCAACGTCAAAATGCGCCGATGAAAATGTACATTGATATATGGCGCTTTATAAATTAATAAATTATTATTATTACAGTAAAAATCGGCATATAAGAACCACTATTTTACGAGGTTAGGCTAAAGTGGTTCTTATATAATTAGTATTTAGTGAGAAATAAGGCTAAGGTGGTTCTTAACTGGTTCTTATTTACAAAGCAAAAACAATTTCCCATATATAGTGTTTTTTATGTTATATAAATTATCTGAATGATTAATGTATTCTCATTGAGAACTTACTGATAATACATTAACTGATTTTGTAAAACATTTTTCTTGCATTGATCTTATAAATTTGGTCATATTCAGACTCAACAATATTTTTTCAAATGACCAAATAAACTGGTCTTGAAACCTTTCATATAAGAACCAGTCTAATTTTTTAGGCTAAACTGGTTCTTTTTAACAGGTGCTTAAAAGCAAATTTTAGCCTAGTGGTTCTTAATCCACTGGTTCTTATATGCGGGTTTTTACTGTATTAAAAATGCGGCAAAAAATATCTTGCGAGCATTATCAATTAATGACATGCAACACTTGAGAGCGAGAATTGGTCAACCCCCCTCCTCCCTCCATTAAATATCAAATGGTCCTTCCCTAAACGACATTTTGGACGATAACTCTTTAACGAGGATTAACGTCCTAAACGTAAGTGAGTTTATCATTTTTACATGGTGTATAGATAGCCTTTGTTGCAATCTCATAATAATTATAATAGTACAGTTGGATGGTAAATGCGCTTAACGGAGTTGGAAATAAGTAAAAATGGAAGTGGAAATGAAAGCAAGCAAAAGAAGCTGAAGAAAACTGGGAAACGGAGAAATGGGAAAGGAATATAGAAAAAGGTAAAAATGAGAAAAGAAAAATGTAAATGTGTAATATAACGGGGCTTGAATTACGTTACCTCAAACAAGGTCTCGTCGTTTTCGTCAAAGGGTTTCTTGTCTAATTTGTTGATAACTTCTGCGACACCTGTAACGTTGACAACGAGTGTTAAAATAAATCACTTACAGCAATACGTTTATTACGTACAATTTCAAAAAAATACAAATGTTCATACAATCATAAAGGTTATTATTTGATATAAGTAGAATGTTGTTCATTTGTTTTCACGTATCTCGCATGTCACGCAAATCTTCATCAGATCTTTTTTTGCCCTATGATGCATATGATGACGATGTTGTTAGTAAGGATGATGATGATGATGATGATAATAGCTCACATACGCGTCATTAATAGACTACCAAATTCAAATTCTATGTCGGTATTTATTCATGTGTATGTTTTAAAATTATTGATAATGAAAAACTAATACATGTCAAACACAAGTTAATCAATGAGCACGTACGAATTATCTCCGACGAATTACGAGGAAAGTTCTTAAGGCCCGGGCAAACGGCTTCAACATTTGCTTCAACATCCGTTCGATTTTGTTGAATGGCAATGTTGAAACCGTTTGCAACCTCATTTCAACATTGTCATTGAAACCGTTTATCCCCCTACGTTCAACATCGTTCAATTGCGACAACCATTCTACAGCGTTCAACAAAATCAAAACAATGTTGAAGCAAATGTTGAAGCCGTTTGCCCGTTTGCCGTTTGTGTCGACTCAAGTGTCTCCTTTGCATGTATTCCCATAACGAAACCGCTGAAGAGCAGGCTCAACTATAATATCTTCTATTGGTTGCTGCACGTACTTACCAATAATTTCAAACTTGTTATTCCTGATTGGCATGCATAAAATGGAGGTGAAATCTTTCTTGTCACCATCCGAGGAGTCAGAGAGCTAATGATTAAACAGAATGCAGTCAGTTTTACACCAATCGTTTATTCAGCTGGTAAAAACTGTCAGTTTGTGATGACTACAACGATTATTTAATATTGGATTGGGAGAAATGTTTGCCAACCTGACAAAACATGACAAAAATATTGGGACTTTTTGTCACGTTGTTGGATTGGAAATTTTCTGGTCATTTCTTGTTTCATACACTTGTAAAACTATCCTTTTGGTATTTTATCCCATTTTAATCTGATTTCCATGTTCTCATTCCAATTCATTCCAATTTGTATCATGATTCTATTTATTTCATTAATATATTCGTTTTCATTTTTTATCCATATCATACCAGCTTATTTAGTTGAATCACTGAAGAAATCATTAAATAATTTCACTAACATGTTCCTTATAAAATATATAAAATTTTTACTTCTGATTTCATAGGAAATTTATGAAGAAATTAACAACAATAAAATTTAATTTGTTCATAATTTTTTTCATTTCAATTCATAATTTCATTCATTATAATTGTTTTCACTCCATGTAAAATCTAATAATTATGTAGTAAAATATTTCGTTTTTTAATGGTATAATTTCTAGTGTTACAAATTTAGTTCTAAACTAATAAATTTGATTAACCTGCCTTGCTATTAGAAAACTAGAGTATTAAAAATTACGTATTATTAAATTGAAACATTACTTTGAGTTTTGTACAATTTAAAAATGAATGGCGAAATTATTTTTTTATGTACTATAAATATGAAGTATCATAGTTTTTAAAGTTCTTGTCATACATCAACAGTAGCCAAACATTGGGTTCTTGAGGCTTTTTAACATTGTTGAGAGATCAACTACAATTACTACTTCAACTACTGTTTGAAATAAATAGACAAACACTTGCAATATGAAGTTTTTGTTTGAAATACAGTTAAGTATAATTATTGTATATATTACATACAGTAATTTCTTCAAATTTTTGATAATTCTTTAATAACACGATAATATTACGTTTGAGGGGGCATTATATAAGTTTTATAACGTTTAAGGGCACAATATTGTAAGGAGGCAAAATGGTATGTGGTTGTAGGCAAGATGGTACCTGTTGTTGGCAAGATGGTTGGGGGCAAGATATTGTAATGGGGCAAGATGACGAAAGTATAGGGGTTTCTATTTTATTACACCTACAGATAATAGCAAAGCTAATGATGGAAATAATGATGATGATAACAATCACAATGATAGTGATGACAATGATGATCTTCATCATAGTCATAGTCAAAGTAATGATGATGATGATTCTGATGATGATAATGTTTACTTTAATGATGTACTGCTGACAAAAATTAACATTATCAAATAAATATTAATGAAAATGTTATGAAGAATTTAACTTACAATTTTCCTGACACGGACATCTTGCAGGGCATCAGGAATTATTACAGTCTAATATAAGAGAGAGATAATTATAATAAATCATATTGTTAACGACATTATAGACTCAGATGTGAAAGTGTGAAAGAAATCAAAATACCTTTCCAACTGCTGATACAAATTTAGCAATCCGACTAGTGAATGATCTATCATCATGACCTTCGCTATACCTAAAATTAACATACATAATAAAAAAATAGTGAATGAAAGAATGGATCAATGAATGAATGAAGAATCAACAAGTAAATATATTTAACAACGAATAATATAATAACGTTACTTAAAGATGCCATATAAAAGTAGGCCTCCCTTGTAGCCAATTAAGAGCCTAGCCACTTGTCAACTGCAGTGGCTACAATGGAGACTATCTGGTTAGACAAAAAAAAAGGAGAAAAATGGAAAGAAAGAAAATATAGATCTTACATTGTAGTTCCAGGGTTCTTAGCAGATGTTACTTTGAGATTGAAAACACTAGAAAACCGCAACTCCTGTCAAAACAAAAAAAACAAAAAAAACAATTAACACTGTCATTATTACTGCAGGTACATGTTACAATAATTCCCAAGGCAGATTAAATTAGGTTCCAAGTGTTAAGGTTAAACTTTTGATTTTAAATTAGTTCAAAATTGATTCAAAATTAAGGAGCTGAATGAGGCTTCAAAGCTAATGGATCATCATGAAATTTTCTTGATGAATGTACAAGTATATTAAGAGTGATACTTGGAGAATTATGACACTGATTGTACATGTACAAACACGGATCATTCTTGTTTGTTTATTTGTTTTCTTTCAGCTCACCTGGGCTCGATGTTCAGCAGAACTATTCCCCAGGACTGGCTGAGCAAGAAGTAACACAGAACATTTCTCACATTTCAGAAGACCTAAAGCACGCTTCATAATTTTATGTACAACTTTCTCCAGTGAGGTTTGCTCCTCAAATATGTCGTGAACCAGTTCTAGTAATGCCTACAACAGAAATCATCCATATATAAGTTCAAAGGAACTATCAAATGATACTCTTCAGTTTTATGTTTTGAGTACATATAAAATCTAGTTTTTCACTTGGCTAAAGAAAAGGAAATGTGCTATTTAGCATTGGTGGTTCCTCCAGCTAGAATTAAGCTGCCAAATGTGCCCTCTTCCCCCTCTCTTCCCCCTCTCTTCCCCCTCTCTGACCCCTCTCTGACTCTCCATTAATGCTCCATTTTATACAGGGTATTCAAAGCTACTCAAATCTGTACAGATTGGAAAGAAGTACAGTTGAACCCCGTTAATCCGGCCACCAAAGGAACAGCCCAAAGTGGCTGTATTAATGGGGTGGCCACATTGAGCTGGTAAATTTTATAGAAAATGTATGGGCCTGCATTTCGTTGGGACTTGAAAAGCTGGCCGTAATAACGGGGTGACCATATTAAGCGGGTGGCCATAAGGCGAAACAAGTGACCCCTGGGGATTGAACTTTGGAATCTCTCGCTCTGAATGCCATGCACTAACCAAGTGAGGTACACTTGCTTATTAATTATATTTACAACTTACCCTATTTCTGTTAAATTCAATTGCTGATAATTCAAAAAGCTTGGCATTTGTTATCCCTATTCCACAGAACGTTAGATACATATCACAAACCTGCAAAAAGGAACAAATCTTTATTAGAAAATAATTATCGGACATGCATGCATGAATAAGTAAATGATTATTTTATTCTGTTTGTGATCAAGTGGGGGGTTAAGTTAAGGTAGAGGCGGTGGAGCAATCATAAAGTCTTCTGTGCTGCTCATGATCATAACACTATTTAACAAAACAGATAGCACATGACATTATAAAATATTAAGACTTTGTTTAAGAAGGCTGTTCCCTTGATAGACCTGCCAAATTTGACAATTTATAATTCGCTGAACCAGATGTTTAGAATTATAGAGTAACAACATCAACTGCAAAATAAACCTTCTCATCTTCTTTAGTAAAAGGCACTCCTCCTGGATTCTTGTTTATAATTTGTGCGACACCAACAACCTGTAAAAACACAACATTAATAAAGATAACCTTTACAACTAAATAACTTTTACAAACGATCAATTTAGGAGACCTTCTCTGGATTCTCGTTGAACAGCCGCACCCTTGTAAGATATTCTTAAGAACTTGTTTACAGCTTGTGGTAATTTATGGGATCACTTAAAAACTCCACAGGCTGAAGTCAAATTCTAAAGAATATATAACATGTTATCGAGGCTGGGGTGGTTAATTAGGTTAACATACCTCTCCTTCATTGTTCTTGACTGGTTTACAAAGTAAACTCTTGGTGTGGTAACCAGTTTGCTTGTCTACATCTTGATTAAACCGAGGATCCTACAAATATAGTACCAAACAAACTTCATTGAAGGACTATATTCAACGGATACTCTGCACATTTGCACAGCTTAATAAGATTTCTTGAATAATTGAATAATATTAAATTGATATACATGTATACTGTACCGTTGAAAAAAGAACAGTTTTAATTTACAATAAATATTATTCATTTAATTCCAATAAAACCAACACTGAACACCTAATCCTCATATGAGTCCTAAATGTAGTAGCTTGTGTGTAGTAGCAATGCATCCAGCTACAATCATGTCTAAAATACCTTCGGACATTATCTGGTTTTTACATGAAAAATATTTCAACATAATTTTTCCATTTCACTCTCTTCCCCGTATCAATGTTGAGTTTTGAGAATGTGAAACAGTTGTCATTTGAAAGACCAATCAACATTGCTCAGGGGGGAAGGGGGTTTGCAAATCAGATTGATACATTTTGTATATTTTTTAAAACTCAAATAAAAACGCTCATAAGAATGTGACAATATCCCAACAATTTTGCATATGATTGTAGCATCCAGTAGATTGCAAGTTTGGATACTTGCTGGAATCAGATTTGCTTTCATCTGAGTCGGTTCATTTTGATGGCATAATCTACTAACTTATTTATTTCTACAACACCATATCAATGTTACCAATCAAAACTAATGAATGAGCTTTCTATGTTTATGCTACAGTGCACTGAACAACAAAATAACTATGTACATGTATTTGATGATAAAGCTGAGAACAGAAAAGCCCAATTGGTTGAAGATTAATAGATTACTGAAGTGGATAATGATATGTTATATGCAGATAATAGATGACAAGAGCAAAGTAGAGTATACTAGTATTGCACACTATATTCATTTACAAACTCATAACAAAAACAACCACATATATGACTGCTGTATGTCAAGCTAATTAAAACAACTAATCCTTACTTAATCCGTCATCCTACAAACAAGCCTAAAGTTTAATTTATTATTTATTGAAATGCTTTTGACATCTTAACTAATAACAAAACAAGATTATAAGGTCATAAATCTTATATGATTAGGAATTGTCTATACACACAGCTTGTATGAAAAAAAGAAACAACCAAAATATTTGTAAAACAGAATATTATTATTATATTATATTATATCCAATATTATTTAGATTTTGAATGTGCATTCAATGTACAACATAGTTTACTGAGTGTATAATTAAGTTTTAAAGTTAAAAATAAGACATGTTGTTGAATGGCTCTTCAAACTTAGAAGGGGGTACCATTTTGAAGATGTTTAACATTGCAACTTAATTCCATGGAAACTGAAGATGTTATGATATGGCTAAGCAACAAAGAAATATATAATCAAATTGAAAATAACTATGGGATATTTAGCAGTTAATGTGCACAACATTGACACATGGATGATTACAAGCAAAGATATAATTGAATAGTGGTTTATAAGTGGATGTGGCTGGTACACAACTTAGGAATGCAAAAAACAGCTTCAAGTCAAGAAGACTCTTTATGCAAGAACTGCCAAACATAACAGCATTTACTAAACATAACTTATCTTCAATCAAATTACTTTTACAGATCACAACTGAAACGTTTATTATTTAATAGAAACAAGCAAAATGCACTAAATCAAGCCAGTGTTTTTCAAATCACTCCAAATCTACATATATTTACAAATTGAATCACCAAAAAACTTTAATTTGTCCCAGGCAGATATAGTTGTGGGTAATTACTAACTATAGCTTGTACAATGGTTGGTGTCAATTGTTAAATTCTTTTGTCAACCTATATGCTACATACATAATTTAGAAACATCAAGAAGAGACCTTTAAAATTAACTCAATGCTTAATTTGAATAATACAATGATTATTTTATGGCTGGCATGCAATAATAACTTGAACTTCCAGACAGAAGTGGTAAGGTTGTGGCCAGTACCGATTTTTCCTGGTTTTACAATTAACCACTAATATACGGAGGGGGAGAGGAATGGATGAAGGAGTAAAGCAGTTCAAAATAGAGCTGGGAGGAAGAAATATCTAAAAGAATTGGGGAGATGGGACAAAAACACTATGAAAAGAAGGGAGATATGGGATGTAATGTACTACATATACACTGTTCCAATTAAAAAAACTTGAAATCTATAACTTTTCTTGCATTAACCATTTTAAATGTGACATTTCAATTACAACTTAAATGTTTCAGTCAGAGAGTAATTTAGTTTGTTTATATGCAGTGATTGTGGTTATCAATTTTTCAGCATGGGAATAAACTCTATGAGTTAGGCAAGTTCTTTGTAAAACTATTAAATTTTCATATGGTTGTTTAAGGTTTTTTAACAGCTGGCAATTTTTTATTAAATTTATAAAGGTCATCTAAATGAAATAATGCTAGCAACGACAATAAAGCCACCCTGCAGTTAGTTCATCAAAACAACTCTTCACAATTAAGTCACCAATTGTACAAAGAAAAACGTATACAGAAATATAGAATGTGTTTTTTACAAAGACGTTCATGAATACAATGTATATTATATGACCTAGCTATTGTTGGTCAAATGGTCAATTGATCTATGACATGCTTGATTGTTGTTTTTATTGTATTTGTTTTTGTAAAAGAGGAAATCCTTAAATTATCATTAAAAAATATGATACACAATATACAAATATAGCTAAAAAAAACAATGCTAAAAATGACTAAAATATATAAAAATAAAAACAATAAATAAAATAAATAAATAATAATAAAGGAAAACAAAAACACTTGGAACTTTTTGTGGTGAAAAAAAGGTAATGAAAATTGGATAAGATCAAAATAAAAAAATTACAATCTCTTCAGTAATACAAGACACTATGTAAATGTTAAGGATCCTATCAATTATTTACTAGCAACAATGAGAAACATATATAGACTGCCAAACAAACTTCATATCAGAAGAGGTCATAAAAACTGTACCACCAATTCAATTTGTTACGATTAAAATTTCAAAGTTTTTTATAGAAAATTGAGAATAAAAAGCAATGATACCTTAAAATCTATTCTTAAAGAAAAAATAAAATGAGATAAGAAAAAAAAAAGAAAAAAAAAAGATTCATTAATAAGAAAACGAAATGAAAAGATTTGTAATTTATTCTGAAGGAATTTAACGTAGCAAAATACTTAGTAATAATTTAAGAATAAGATAAAAACTAAATAAATTTAGAAAATAAATGAGCAAATCAAGTAAATTAAAATGTAATATTACTATCAAAATAAATTATCTGTTTAACAAGTCAAGTCACATAAGATACCTTTGACAAAAAATTCAAAACAGTCAGGTCTCAGCATACTAAAGGGCCAACAGTTATTGGCGTAAGCTGTTGTGGTGTCCCTGCCTTTGTATGAAGAAAAAAGCTAAATGAATAAATAAAATTCTCTTAAGTATTACATGAATTGCGATTACATTATATCACTGTTTCAATTACAAAGAGCGAAAAAATAAAAAAATTTTGATCAAAAACGTTAAGCAAGGAAAACAGCATTCCGCTGGCCTTCATGACCCATCCATCAAAATAGACAAAGAAAGTGAGATTACATTAATTAATGACAAAATAGACCAGCAATCGGAGCCAATCTCAGGAATCCCAGCAATTGCATATAATTGCTATTATTACTGACATCACTTCTCATAAAATTGAAATTAATGCTCAAAGCTTGTCATGGGCCAGATCTAGTAGAAAACATATAGTTATTTACTTTTTTATTGCTTTGAATATCACCTTGACTTAGTCCTGATGGCTAATGACTTTTTGAAACTTCTGTAGAAACTATTTTCTTGATTTTTCTCTTCCTTACCATTTTATATAATTGAGTATAAGCTGCGAAGGTTGTATGTTCTACATTTTATCTAGACTAGTGTAAAAAAGGTTTTGTTGTCACATATATGCAAAAAATGCTTTGTGGGATAGATTCAATCGCTACAATCACCATTGATAAGTTTTTTTCTGGTTTTCATTATATATAATATATGTGATTGCTGGGATCTCCACTGGGATTGCTGAACTCAATTGCTGAGATCTCTGAAATTGCTGACCTAAGTGGACTCCATAAAATTACTGCTATTGGTGTTCTTTTTTGTTTTTAGTGAGCCTCGCTATCTCAGTAGTGATTACAACCAGGCTTTAAATATTTCCATTGGTGCAATGCAAAGTTGTGCATATTTCCAATCATTCACTTTTCACTTTGCAGATAACATAAACATTGTAAAACTTCACTTATCAAATATGATTGATGTCTGACAAAAATCCGAATAAATCATGTATATAGTTGAAGATTTTACTCTTATGCTAACTCTGCTCACAAAAAAGTTTATTAATTCAGAGTTGTTTTACTATTGTTTTTTTTTCTTTTTCTTCATTTGCAAGTGAAATTAAAAAAAATATGTAGCAGCTTTTAGTTTTGTAGTTAAAATCATTGTGTTTTTTTAAAAAAACATTGGCAACAATTTACATAGTTGCAATTTTTTGTATACTATTGTTTGAATGTAAATGCAACGAAGTGGAAAGATGTAAATATTGCTTTTAACAATAACTAGAACGCCATCAAAAAAAAAAGATTCTATATAACCACAGAAGGTGCAAAGAATACTATAATCGGGAACAAAAAAAAATATTTTCATATCCACTTTATTTACTTATTTATTTTGACTGTAATTTTTATATCGATTTTTTAATGCATAAAAATTTGCATGTTATAGGTTTTCTGGTTACTTTGTTTACAATATCCTCCGTTACTCGCTTTAATAACAATCCTTTTTTTATATAATAATCAGTAGAAAAATTCCAAACTACGTTGAATGTGGCTGCAGTAAATTCCGCGAAAACACCTAATAGCTATCTCACTGATGGTCTTTTTGCGAAAATAAGAAATCTCGGTAGCAAAATTCGATTAAAATCTCCATAACTATCTCTCAGTATGTAAATAACACACACATTACACAACCTAACAACGCATTAATATTCTAAGAAGAACGTAAAAAGTAAATTCAAAGCTACAGTTGTTGTTATTTTGCTATTTGAAATTTCCCACCTTTTAGGGGGGTAAGCGCAAAACAAAAGCAGTGTTCTGTGTATAGCGAGAAAAACCAATTTAATTTCTCGTTAAAAAATCGCCGTCCCAAAAAGAAACTTCGCCCAGTAGGGACACTTAAAAGTTAGCCTAGAATTGCCCTATAAACATATTTAGGAGATGGCAGTATTATTAGAAATATAATATAAGCTTATCGGGAAAACATTCGAATGCGCAAAGGTTACATCATAAAGCAAAGCTTAGTAAATCACAAAGTTGTATTTAAGACACTCTGACGATTACCAAAGAACCTTAGTTTGTTAGCTATTGCCTTTTAGAGCAATCAAGGGAAATACTAGTGTGTTAGTGTGGTTGAACTGCCAAAAGATCCTAATTCTTTTATTTATATTACAAAAAGTTACAAACCGCATAGGCGTCGGGAATGTTGACTGTCTCGCCCGTAGCTGCAGCATACCCAACCAAGCCAACTCCAAATGGTACTCTGATCTCTCGCTGGTGGTCTATTGCGTCCTTAGGAGCTGGAGTATTCGTAGATCCAACTTGAACATCAAACACTTTCGACACAAGCCATTGCTTTCCTTTTGGCCCCTCCACTAAGAACAAGGAGCAACGGTCTGCGTTTGTTAGGATACCCACATTCACTAGTATTTTATAGCTCAATGTTTTCAGATCCAAATCGTTGGCAATATCTCGCACAATTTCGAAGAAAAATTCTCGTTCATTATTGTTCTTCAAATCAAGTTTGGACTCTTTGTTTAAGCTCTTGGACGACGGAAGGCGCACTTTCGACTCGATCAATGGCCCTAGTACATGTTGCTGTCCACAATTAGGAAGCGACTTGGTTTTGCGTAATTGTCGTGGGGGGCTTTTCAAAAGCTTTATTTTATCTTCCCTGAACTCACTCAGTGTACTCAAATTCAAGTCTAACGACTGGAAGAAAGTCGAAGCTATAGATTTACTATATATAAGTTGCCTTTTTCGCTCGTCAGCCGAGAACTGTCGTTGAGTTGTTGGCTGACGATGAGGTTCAGATAATCGACGGTGCGGCCTCGCTTCTCCGCGATCATCCTCACACTCGTTCGAATTTAAAATCTCAACAGAATTATTAAAATGACATTGTTTGGCCTTCAAAGCACTTTCCTTATCACTAATAATCGATGAAATTGTTGATTCAACAGGGTTTGATTTGTCTTTTTCACATCTGACCCTAGACGCTTCTTGCCATAGTTGAACCATTCGAACAGAAGCTTTTCTGACGAAGTAATCTTCGGCAAGGTCGAAGTGTTCATCTAGCCACTGCTCAACTTGTTTGAATGTCAAAGTCATGGCGTTCCCATGCTTACTCCACAGACGATGTGAGCTTCCCTCCACATCGCTCATAAAGGCATTCAAATATATAAACTGGATTTCCCCTCTATCGGTGCTACTTGGCTCGCTAACTTCTCCACTACAACAATCAGTCGATCGCGCATGTATTAGGTACAATGTAAACAAATAAACGCTGCTAAACTGATGGAAAACCAAGGTGCCGCTGTAATAACTCGTTGACTGCTTCTTTTGAGCGCAAGGAATCGTAGACGAATTAAAATACTTCAGAAGGAAGATGGCACGATTTTAACTTTCTTCCCAAATCAATGAAATATGGTCGTGACCTGAGGACTGTAGTACTTTACAAATGCTCCGAATTGCTTGCTTGCTAAAATCCTCTTCTCCGGTTAGCCATCTTGGAAATCCTTGTTTGCTTGATTTGTCACCTTTGACAGACTTTTCAAAACCAAGCCTGAATATTTTCAAAGTAATAATAATTTGTATTTACAACTGTAATATGCTGTCCTGGGCAATAATAACAAGCGACCAATCCATACGGCCAATCCATACAACCTCCAGTTTTCTACATCAGTCACGTGTATCGAATAACCAATCAAAATCAACGTTCTCTTTTGTACGGACCCAGCCTTTGACCGTGAATAAATCAGTCTCTTGGCGCGCAAAAATTCTATAGTTTATCTCGCACCATGTCACACAATGGTATAATCAACAATTAATTTATCCTATACTTTGATCGAAATAAAAACCAAGTGCATCTTAAAGTGCACGCAAAGTTAATTTGCTATATGTTTTTGCTGTTTCTAAAATAGTATTTTTAAAAGGATAAAACTAATTTAAAAAAGGGAAATAAAGAAAAAAATAAAATAAAATAAAAACCCATGCATCAACAACTTACTGGTATACCGCGCGCGTCACCGTACAGGCCTGCAATTCGGCAGTACAAAACCAACCGAAATATTTCAAATATTTGCCAATGTGGCTTTGTAGACCAGTCCGGCGCTGAAATATTATGATACGATGACAGTGATAGGAGTTTTAGCCCTTTAAATAACTATGGATAGACACAAAAGAGTGCACTGTTTTTCACGTTGATTTTTGTTTCAGTTAGTCATGTAGGTAAGTGAGCTAAAGAGAGTGACACGTGACAGCTTGTGCCGATTACCCTGTCGTCAGCGTAAACGCCCGGGGGAAGAGGGGTGGGGAGGGGGGGGGGGGACTCCCTTAAAAAATGGTTATAGGGGTGCTCGACGGACGGTTTTGAAAATGACCCTAAAAGGTACGCATAAATTAACTCAAATACTGACTTCAGACCCTAAAAGGTACGGTGCCAGTTTGAGACCCTAAAAGGTACGCGAGGGTCTTGTTAAGGCCGTCGAGCACCACTATCCATTTTTAAGGGAGTCTCCCCCCTCCCCCCTTGGTCCAACATTGTTGGACGAGTTAGATGGGGCCGTTCAATCGAACTCAACATGTTGCAAATACGGTTTGTTGACCATGAGAACAAACAAAAAAAAAAAAAAATGATGGATGATATTTCAACCAGCATCATCCGACAGCTGGTCAGTCAACAGGGTGCCCTATACCTTTTTGCGTAAATCGTGATCGGCCTATTTATTTTTGCGTGAAACGTGATTGGAGCATTTTTTTATCCGTGATTCGTGATTCAAACTTTATGCGTCCACGTGAATCCATCTTTTCCTTTAAGCGTGATTCGTGAACGGAAACAATAACAATAACAATTTTAACGTGATTCGTGAAACGTGAATACGTCGATTTATGCGTGAATGTGAAAAAGATTTCAGTATTTTGCGTGATTCGTGAAATGACCAATTTATTTTACGTGAATGCGTTTTGCGAGGTGGTATAGGGGACCCTGAGTCAAACGTGCCCAACATGTTGGATAAATGTCAGTAAATAAAACCAACATGTTGTTCCCGTTTAAAGAGTGCTTCAGACTAATAAAAATCCTTATCACAGCACGTTAGTCTTCAGAGATCGCATATACGACAATCTGCACCCGGTAAACAACATATCGACATCACGGAATCGCATCGAAATCGGGCAGAGTGGGGTCGTACAGTACGTAAAATATACAGTCTTTGTGTGTGGGGTCCGTGTGTGGTGTGAATAACCGCTGACCAGCAACATGGCAATCTGCCTTCTGCTCTGCTAGACCACATCCCCTTTGTGTGTTGTTTTCAGCTTCATCCTCAGTGTATCAGCATTTTAAGTCATCAATGACATTTACAAGGTCCTCGAAGTGACCCTGTTTATGTTAAGCTTCTGTTTGAAAGTGAAGGAGTCGGTGAATTGGAATACATCGCCATTGGGCTGGCCAAACGGAAGCGTTGTTAATGATGACCTTTTGTCATTGCCAATAAATAAAGGCAATACATTTTAAACATTTTAGTTGCTCAAGTGAGCATATCGACAAGAATTCTAAGTAGAAAAGACGAAATCATGGCTCAAGGTGATGTACTATTTTACCTTTTTATGTTTATCATTCTTTCGAAGCTATAAGCTTATATTTCAATTCCTCGTCGAATTGATTGAAGTTTCTGTGTTTGTCAAAGTACTACAAATTACAGTGCTTGTTGAACGTGTATTTGATTAATCGAATACACCTTTCATAACGGTATCTCTTGTTGCAGTTGAGGGACGTGTGTATGATACTATCGAGGAGGAAGAACAACCATGTTGGAAATCTTATCGTAAGTAATTTGCCTACGACGCTCGACAAAAACAATTATCTTATATACAATGTGGACAGCTACATGTATGCATATAAACTATAAAGCTTAGCTTTAAAAGCAAATTTTCTCTTCGAAAAAAATAATGAAAGTGTTATTTCTTTATTCTTTTAGTGTATCAACTCCAACAAAAAGCTCCACGACCTATACGAATTATTTGCAACAAAACTGTAAGTGTTATTTTATGAGGAAGTTATTGTTGTCCTTGTACATGTAGCCTCTTAAGGCATTATCTTGTTAATGCAGCGGTCCCACCTGTTCTCTTTGTGTTTCGTTACTTCATTCTCTCTTACCTTTTATGGTTAACATTGAAACTAAACCCTAACACCATCTTGGTTCAGATGATTACAGTCATGTGTCGACCATGTATAAATAATGATAGATTTACACCTTGATGTTTGTATTCTACATGTGATCAAGTATTTCGTGGAAAGCTAGTTTTTGTAATGCAATATATATTTTACATATTTGTTACATATTTGTATGTCATGCTTTCATAAATTATAAGAATACCAGATCAGATAAGAAGTAAAAAGACTTGTACTTTGTGATATATGCCTTTCAATGTTAACAGTCGATCACCTACTTGAAATCGTTCTGGTTCCACCACTGATGTGACTGTTCTCATGATCGATGGCATGTTCATAGTGTATTTAAAAAGTTCTACTCTGCATGGAAAGGGTATTCAAAATGTTGTGGGTTCGATTTACCATATTCCCATATATGTGTGGATGGAATGCCTGTCCATATAGAAAGATATTCAAATTCCAAATCCATATGCATATTTTCTCCAAATGCATACTACTTTAACTACAGTGCTACCGAGCTATTAAGGTTACTGTGAACCTTCGCGGGTACTTTTCGTTAAAAATTTATTTTCGCGTCGCGTTAAATAATATTTTATGACATTATACATCATTTTAAAGCTTAATAAACAAAGAATACGTCTATGCAGTTTTTTTCTGTAAAAAATTAATTTGTAGTGCGTGAGAAAGACTCTAAGTGAAATCGGGTGTCTTTGTTTAAAAGGATAACCTGGAAAAACTATCTGTCTTTTGCTGAATTTTAATGCATAATGTTTGTCAGCATATATTGATCTCTGAGACCGTGTGAGCGTTTCTCAATATTTTACTTAGTTTAGAAGTTATTTAGAGCTAAGTAACGAAATGTAAATATTCAATGTTTAGCTAATATTCGACTTCATAAATAAAAAAACACGCTATCAATCAATAAACGCTCACACGGTTTGAATTTTGATGAGTTGAGTAGTTTTTGAGGTAATTTGGAAGATTTTCGGACCGTAATTTTTTGCAGGTTATCCTTTTAAAGTTGACTAGTATGCGCAAAATTAAAAGCTAGAAATCGAGCTTTGAAAGTTTTGTAAACATTGACACCCACTTCATGTATCTGTCAGCGAGGTCACTTAAAGGTCACAAATCAACCAATAGAGATCGTGGTTTCCTGTTTTGTTTTGGTAATACTCTGCGGGACGTTTTTATAAATCAGATAACAAACGCTCATAAAATACTTTTTAGAGCACAAAGCGGTAAACATGGCGAACAAAAATAAGATTAAATCAAATAGACAGCAAGTAAATCAAGAAACATCTAAAATTATGAAGAAATTTAGAAAAGTAACGCAACATGATATCTCATAAACGAACCAAGCAATAATAGGATTATAGGATTATAATGTCACTTTTCAAGTAAATTTGTTTTCCATAAAAAAACAATTTATTTTAATATCTCTGGAAGTATGTAACATTATGATTTTTTTGTTTCAATAATCAAAAGTTTATGTTATAAATGTTATAATCTTTAAATAAAAAAAAATCAGCCAAATTTTTGGCTTAAAGGTTCACAGTAACCTTAAGTGGTCACCCATAAGCGGTCACCCTCTATTAGGCGGCCACAATAAAAAGTCCCAAATCTATTCCTATACCTATTCTATACCTCTATTCAGCGGCCAACCTCTATAACTATTAAACGGCTACTTTGGAAATTCCTGAGGGTGACCACTTAATGAGCCCCTTCCAGGGGTTTTAGAATTATTTTCAGGGAACAAGGGAACAAAATATGATAAAACAATAGTTTTGGGGGATCATGTGAGCATAGGGTAAAACAGTTACAGAGACAGTTATTTTACTTTTGGGGAACAAGGGAGAAAATGCAAAAAGTTCAAAGGATCATGGGAGCATGCACCCCCCCCCCCCCTTCCCTGGGAGGGGCTCCTTAATAGAGGTACCACTGTATCATGTTCCAGTTGTAGTTTAGGGGTGAAGCTTTTGACTTTTTAATGGTAGTTACTGGGAGATTTAAATAAAACATTCCCTGCAGGAAAGAAAAATCGGTGCATGATCAGTTCCAGGAAAAAATTAGCTGCATGAATTATGTGTCAGAAAAAAACCATACACATTTCTGAAAACTACCATGCACCAAAAAATGTCTTGCCTAGTGAGAAAAAAAATATTTCCAAGGAGAAATCATCCACCCCCTCGCAAAATGGTTTGCGTCCCTTAAAATAGCCTATCATTTTATTTGTGTTTATGTATCAGATTGCAGTAAAACCTATACACTATGGAAAGGAGTAAGTATAGGTTAAGTCTAGTTAATAAGTTTGTCTAGTCAATTGAACATGCAATATAATTTTAAAATTTAAATCATATCATTATCATTATTCAAGACTGAGAATGTTTAAAGTCAACGTTTGAATTGCTTGTATCTAGTTTTCTAGCTAGAGACATAGACACGTAAATAAAGTATTTCATTCACCATATGTGACTTAATTTTGTGAATGAATAATTTTTCCAAAGATCTATTGTAGGGATGGTTAGTGACAAGCAAAAACATCAAATCTGTCAGACACAACTCTGAAAACATGCTGTTACACAAGAGGGAGGCCAGGGGGGGGGGGGGGGGGGGGTGAGGTGGCATCGTCATCACGTTTCACAAATCGATATTGATGATATTCACACATCTCGTACAAATTTAAGTAACGATCAACATAGTATTCATATATAACAACTAAATCATTAATTAATAATAATTCGTTTCTTCCACGTTAAAGTTAAATTTATTCCTAGCTTTCGGATTTACAATCCATCAACAGGGAAAACTAACTAAATCGTTTGTTATTTTCACGAGTCACACACTTATTTTAGCCTAAATTATGTGTCACACGTTACCCCTTGGCCACCCTCACACAACAGTCTAGCTTTCTCAAGACTACACAAACCCAGGCAAGCACAACACATCATACATGTAGTTCTGATGTTATTTCAGGTTTCATGGGTCGATATCTCGAGAAGAAGCCGATGAGTTGGTAAACTCCCAGGATGGATGTTACCTTGTTAGAGAAAGCCAGCGCCAGCCTGGAAGTTATACATTAACAATGAGGTAATGTTTAGCTGTTAAAAGCTTTAAAATATTTACAAACCATTCATATAATTATACTTGGAATCAGAATTTGGCAAGCCAATCCTTTGAATAACTTTTGTTCTTGACTGACTAGCCTCATGTTCATGTGCACATAGAACATAGATAATATGCAAATCATAGAGAGGCTTGATGGTCTAGTGGTAAGTGGATTGGATTAAAGGGCATAATAGTCTGGGTTCGATTCCTGGCCCAGACAATTATGATGCTGTACCCTTGAGCAAGACACTTTACTCTTTTACTGTCTCCTCTACTCACTGACAGATAAAGGCATAAAGTCATATGTCCCATCTGCTTTTGCTCACAGGTGGAAGAAAAAGATTCTGTTGTGTTGTTTGCAAAAAGTGGGAGATTGCCTCTGGTCTTGGAGGCATTGCATATAAAACCCGGCACACTTTTGATTCTTAACTGTGTGGCCTGTTAAGTCCTCCATATTTTCTCAATGACTGACATGTACACTGAGACCTCTGTTCTGAGTTTCTTTTATCCTATACCTAGGGGGGAACCATTTCAATTGTGTTCAAATTACTATACATGTTTGAAATGTTTTTATTAGTATAATTTTATTTGATATAAATGTACAGCACAACTACCTCATTTCTAAAATGTTCTTATTATTTGATACTGCAGGTTTGGAGAGGTTTCCAAAAACTTCAGACTCTACTATGATGGCATGCATTATGTTGGTGAGAAACTCACTTGAATTTACTAAACATTTTGATATTAAGAATACCCTTATTTAAAAACAATCATGATAAAATGTCTTCTTTGATGGATTACGATTATCATCTGTAATGGGATTTCACAATAGCTGCTACATCTAGTGGGTTGTTGTGATGTTTCAATTGAAACAGTTGGAGTAAACATAAACACATGGATTGTGCATATAACCACCATAGAAATAGGGTGTGAATCTCTTACATTGTGAACAAAAAAAATATTTTTTGGCTTTAACAGATTTTGATGTACAATCAAAAAGGCATTCACATGTCAAACTTAAGTAAACGGAAATCTATCAAATAGCAGCTGAGATATAGCCACTTGAATATATAAGAATATATTATATACTGTATATTATATATTTTCTTAGAAAATATCCCATTTTATGTTCTTTGCCATTTTTTGTGTATTAAGAACCAAAGGCTAAAATTTTACCTTTTTGCTAATGTTGACATGCTCTTTCCATATCTGGATGTCACATGGTGGGGTCACATGACCTCTAGCTGCAAAAGGATCTATTGCCAGTCTATTCTTATGATGTACAAATCACTGTGTCTCATTCCAATTCTGCTGCCATTTTACAATGTTTGCAGGAGAAAAACGCTTTCAGACAATGGAAGACCTGGTTGCTGATGGTATTATCACAATGTACATGGATACTTATGCTAAGGACTATATCGATACGATGATGGTTGACCAAGCCATGGGAAAAGATGCACGTAAAAAGTCTACTAAATCAGATAATGGGCAGGCTAAGCAAAACCAAGCTGATGGAATTAAACAAGAGGTATGTCATTTGCTTTGATCTTTTTGGTAAATTTATGAATGGATTTTAGGAAAATCTGCCCAGTAGGTTATCATGAAAGTTTGATGTTATACTTGAAGCAAGTGCAGTTAAACCATGAAATAATATTAAGTAAATTCTAACATTTAGTCACTATTTAGTGACTAATTGTTGCTACTATTCACCAAGAATAAATAATAAAACAAAGGATAATGAGGTTTCGTATGTATTACTCTTTGTCTCAAGATGTTCTGGTTGAGCGATAGTGACAAAATAGTCACTATTTGTTAGTACTTTCTTAGATTGCATTTCATGGTTCAACTGCATTTGCTCTATTAGCCTTTTACTTACAATTTGTATGAAAATTATATCATTTTCTTGCACTCAGGTTTGTTCCATTCATCACTATCATAATCATAACTGCTGTCATCAACATAACCAAAACCAGCATTGTCATTCATCAACCACAAAGACCAGCCTCTACCATTATAATCAACAACCACCAACACCACTGCCATTCTCACCATTAACTCCATCAACTACCACCACCACCACCATCTCATCCTTACTACTACCATCATCATTATTATTATATTACTAATTACCAGCCATCGTCATCACCATTATCATCAAGACAATCACCCTTAGCAACTACCACTAGTTACACTATCACCACAACTGTCATCATTGCTATCATCATCATTGTTATCATTAGCATCATCATCATCAAGACAATCACCCTAAGCAACTACCACTAGTTACACTATCACCACAACTGTCATCATTGTTATCATCATCATTGTTATCATTAGCATCATCATCATCAAGACAATCACCCTTAGCAACTACCACTAGTAACACTATCACTACAATTGTCATCATTGTTATCATCATCATTGTTATCATAAGCATCATCATCTTTATTGTTATCACCATCATCGTTACTTCTAGTACCTGTTCCATTAGTATTCAGGTTAAACTAATTTCAACGGAATTGATATCTCCGTTCATCAAGCAACTCAGTAAGCATTAATCTGCCTATCTTTGGGTTTTTGGGTTGCTGTCCCTTGTAACCGAGAGGGGCTGTATTATTCCAACAAAGGGATCCCAAGAGTGTTTACATCGGTTTCGGTGAAGCCCTGCTTGTTTAGTTCATTGTCTTGTTTGATTTTGTCAATAATGTTGAAACCAAGAACAAAATCAACAACCAAATAAATAAATAAACATTATAAATGCGTTTTACGGCGATTTCCATGAAAAATGCGTAAAAACCATTAAGTACAAACCCAGTCCTTCGGGTGCAGATCTTTATGAGCTAAAAAGAATTAATAAATAAAAATTAAACCAAATAAATATTAAGCCAGCCAGCGTTCTTGTAGAGTTTTGGGGTTCCTGTGTTATAAGGAAGCGAAGGGGGATTGGTAAATTAAGAGAAGATAGAAACGTTCCCTCATCTTTCTTTCCCCCCTTCCTTTGTCTACGTCCCATGTTTCTCGCGGGTACTTAATAGCACAGGAACCCCAAAACACGGTTTTCCCCAAAACTCCACAATAACGTTCTGCAGGCCACTTTTAAACATTTTCAACAAATTGTAAATGAAGTGTAAAGCAGCGTTGGGATTTACCATATAAGGAAACACTTATTTTAGTCCTAAAGTAATTAACGTTTACTCATTTACTAATTATTCCAACTTGAGTTAACCTGTTGAATAAACCAATCTTCTTTCAGTCTGAGACTAAAACTGAACAATCCAGCATTATAACCACTAAAGATATTAAACCTTCTTCTATTCCTTCAGAAGAATTACTAAAAGAGGTAATTAAAAATAATAACTTTGTTAAATTGTTCTTGTCCATAAATGTTTATGAACTGCACGTGGTACGTTTCCCTGCTAGCAGAGTCTTCCACAGTTCGATTCGTCAGACTCTGCTAGCAGGGAAGTGGTACGTCAGCGGTTTGGTAAGAGAGTATAGTACAACAAAGGCGTCGATTTGAACAGTTTATGTTTTATAAAAGTGGTTGATAAAGCTTGCGTTGTCTATAATTTGATCAATAAAAACAAATAACATTAAACAACAACATAATACTAAATAATTTCCGTAAAAAAGGTTCAGTTTGCTTTTTTCGACTCACTTTTGTTTGCTTACTTGTGTTTGTTTGCTTACTTACTTGTGTGTTTGTTGGTTAGTAACTAGTTAATTAGGTTTTTTTGTTTGTTTGTTTGCTTGTTTGCTTTAGTGTTTGTTCGTACATACTTTAGTGTTTGTGCGTTTGTCCGTGTGCTTGTCCATTGTCGTTTGGTTTGTTTGCTAGCAGTTTGTTGTTGTTTGCTAGTTGCTTGCTTGTGTGTTTGTACGTTTGTTTGATTTCAGTTAGCGCGCAAGTAGCGCGCAATATTCCCCCATGCACTGATTTGATTTATATATATACTGACTATAAACATTTACACCTTGTTCAAGAAAGGTTATCCAAGACGAAAGCTTATTCCTTAGCATATATAAAGGAACAAACATTTGTTTATCTGCATTAAAAGAAACTAAACTTTCTCTGTGGTTAAATAAAAACTGGTGATTCTCAATCAATGTCATACTATTTTTAGAATGCACAAAAATGTTTGGAAGTCCTTCCTGGTTTAGAATGAGTTACAACCTCTTTTGCCCAAGCCAACTTATTTAAGAAAATACAATTAAAACTTGAAATGTAGTCTCAAATATTTTATTATTTGGTGGGCTTTATTGAGTCCATCAACTTCATGCAGAATACGATCCGTCACCAGATCCTCAGTTATTCTTCTAGTAATTCCTTGCTCGTATTTTGGAACTTTCAGATTGTTTGAATCGCCGCTAGCCAAAATAGGACTGAGATCATTGTGATATACTTAAAGATAAATGTCACGCTTCCATTTTGTTTTTCATTTTATATAATGAATTTATTTGGGTGTTTTTTATGAATGAAAGATAATGATATTAAAATATGTCAGTTTTGATAATATGTTATGTAAAGTTTGTTTCTTGAACCTACAACTCTTGACATTTTCAACAGTCCACCAGTCGTCGGTGTGTTTGTATTGTCTTTAGTTCTGTCGTTCAAAGTTGTCCGTCCCTTTCGAGGTTATTCTGGTTTAAGCACTTGAAATGGCCTCTTTTTATTCTGTACGAGTTAAGCAAATAAAAAATTTCCACGTTTAAAACCGTTTTGAAAAAGAAAACAAATTTACATTAAGACGAAGCTTACTTCACGTTTTAGAAAACGAGTTCTTTATGAAATAATACGCGGAGTATTTCTTTATTTATGCGGCATGTTTGTGGGCCAATGTTTACCCCAATGATCTTCCATGAAGCGAATGATTCATTAAAAATATTAATATTAATTTCACGCCAACTTTCAGTCTAGAATACATCAGTGCTAAGCGTAAAAGCTATACCTTCGGATCGTCTTTCAATTCTTGTTGACTGTGTGCTTCTGGTACGTTTGCCGTCCAATCAATATGATTGGCTTAGAGGTTATTAAGTCGTGGTTCGATGAATTGGTAAGATTTCGTTTTACAAATAAAACAAGAAAATGACTAAATCTTTATCGTTTGCCCAAAACCGTTTCTACTAAATAAATACAGCTATATTTAATTTTAATTTACTGAGTTCTTCATTATTTTCAAAAATGTACTGTTGAAATCAAGTCAAATTTTTGATTAGCTTTCCTACGACTTTAGTCGCTGTCATCTTGTGAAAGTATATATCTAATGGCAGCTAATTGTATAAAAATTGTTTCAGAATTGACTGGGTCACCTTTAAAACAGTTCTCAAATTATATTGTACAGATTTTATGGACAAATTTTAGAAAAAACGTTTAGTGGTTGCAATGGTTTTTTTTAGAACATGAATGCGACACGAATGCTTATTGTGTTCAAAAATGCCAAAATGTTGAAACTAATACGGATGTTGAATGTTGGAAATATGAAAAGTGCAAGGAAAGTCCATTGAGGTTTATTTTTGTTAACAGGACAGACGATTCAGTGCCAGCAAAAGACCCAGCTTCAAACCATCCACTTACACTAAGGATCACAATTTTAAGGTAAACTCACATTTTTTTGTCAAATTAGACGTTTTTACACAACAAAACCGGCTAATCCTCTTATGACGGACAAGTCGTCTGTTGTGAAAACGAGACGAACACAATTTGAGATTCGTCTGATTTTGTCCAGGGAATGGCAATGACGGACTTTAAGGCAAAGTCAATTTTTTGTTAAAAGCAATGTCCTTTTTCACACTAAAGGACAGACAAATCGTCATTGCTGTTGTTATTGTTATTTCTTAGTTTTATCATTGTCGAACCCATTGTTATCGTACATTATACCTATCTTATTGTTCCATATTGTTCAGGTCAATACATACAAAGGTCTTCATTGGTGTGACTACTGCAGGAACTTTCTCTGGGGTCTTACACAACAGGGATTTAAATGTACAGGTTTGTAACAATCTATTCATTCCTTGGTTCGTCAGTTCGTCCGTTCTTTGGTTCGTGCGCGTATGCAATTTCTGTGTAGCGACTGCTCTCTAACCTGCCAGGCGAACATGGTATCCCTATAATCAGAGGTTATGACGCCTCTATTATCCCGAGTTAAGACGTATAACTGAATAATATCTATTGTTATTTAAGATTGTGGAATGAACGTTCACAAGCAGTGCATTCGAGTTTTAGAAAGCGATTGTAAACCCGACAAGAAATACGTACGAAGAGGTATGTATATCACAGTGATGATAATAATGGTGATGATGGATAATGGTGATGGTAATAATGGTCAGGGTTGCTATGACGGTGACTGCAATATACTGGTTGTGATGATGATGTTGCTGATGGTAATGATGATGATAATAATGATGATAATGATGATGATTAGCTGGGTAATGGTGATAGCAATGGTGATGGTAATAAGGGTAATCAGGGTTGCCTGAGTGTTTATGACGGTGATTGTAATATACTGGTTGTTGTGATGACGTTGCTGAGGGTAATGATGATGATACAATACAATACAATAAACTTTTCTTTTTACGAGTGAAAATACGTATTAACACTAAAAGTTATCTATCATACATTATGATAATAATGATGATGAGTAGCTGGGTAATGGTGATAGTATTGGCGATGGTAATATTGGTAATTAGGTCGTTATGACGTTGATTGTAATACTGGTTGTGATGCTGAGGGTAATGATGATGATGATGATGACAATGATTTTGATGACGATTGTGATGATTATGGGTTGATAATGATGAGTTGGTAGTTGCTGTAATGCATGGTGATCATAGTGATGTTTTCGGCGATGATAATATAAATAGAATATTGATATTTCTTTCTTCTACAGTGTATGGAATAGATCTCACCACACTCGTGAAACTCCATAACACCAAACGTCCTTTTGTTGTCGATGTCTGTATACAAGAAGTCGAGAAACGAGGTGAGTTTGGAACACAGAAACATCAACTAAAGTAATTTGCAGGAGAGTTCCCGTAAGTATGAAAAAACCCCATAACTTCACGAAGATGCTGTGTGTTTACGGTGACATCACTGCAAAACGATTATGTAGTGGTTAAATCCACAATGACTCACTGCAAAACGAGTAGTTACTCAAATAACTGTGTAAATCGATGCAACCACGCCTTTCATGATATTTTGCGAATCTGTTGTACATGAGGTGTATAATAAATATACTTAATTTTTCTTGATGTCGACCTCTCCTTTCTGAGATATAAACATTTGAGATCTGAAAATGCAAATGACCTTGTCCTAGTTGCAGTAACCTGAGTATCAGGCTCTAGGGGAGGGGGGAAGGAGAGAAAGAAGGGAGAGAGGGAAGAAAAGGAGAGCCTGACACGAAACGCGATTTAAGCCATTCCGCCCCCTCGCTTGACCCACAGCATGATATTACATAGGAGCCAATCAAAATCGCTTCCGGTTGTCATGTCGTCATGTCAAAACACGAGCAGCAATGTCGCTAATGAAACAATGTTATGAATTTAAACACGGCTTTAATGCAAACATTTACTGGATAAAATAATCTCATACCAGTTATAAAACTGAAGGCTGAAATATTAAATCTACAAGCTTAATTTTACACTGAAATATATACTCAGAATCAGGCAGAAGGCTGAATTTAATACACAAACAAATCAAGTACTAGAAAATTTACGTCTTGAAGACTTCCCGACTTCAAAGACTGACTCTATTTGTGCGATAACCATCGTTCTGCGCTACCGAAGACAATCTCTAGCTCCTCGATGTTTTTAGCCTCCATCTCGTCCATGTCTTCTAGTGTAGCGGCTTTAACGCCGCTACCACACAATCGTTTAGTCTGTTGTTTTCGAATCAGTTCACGACAATGATTTTCATTGACTTCGTTAATTTCCCCTGTCTTTTGAAACCAATGGCTACTCAAAACTTTGGGCAAGAGCTGATAAATGTGCTCATTCCATACCCAGTTGAAAGGACACCGAGGACGTCCTTCTTCTTGATCTGATGTTTTAAGGCATAACTCCTGCTTCTTTTTGAGAGTTATTCCAGGGAATACCTCGAGTGCTTCTTTGATCGAGAGCATCATCGAATTCTTTGTGATTCATTACAAGCTTTTTTTTTCGAACACGAATACTAGATATACCATATAAATAACCAAATAACATTGCAACCTCGATCGCTTCGATCGCGTATTAGTTCGCGTCTAGAGTTTCACTTCCGTTCTATTGTTCAATGGACCAATCAGAAAAACATTCATATTCTGAATGTTTGACACAGGAAAAAACGGCTTTTGTGTCAGGCCCTCCTTTTCCCTCTTCTCTCTCCCCCAGTCCCTCCCCGCCCCCTCCCCGAGGGCCTGATACTCAGGTTATAGTTGCAGTGATGGTAAACTGAACATTACTTACTTTACAGGTATGGACTCGGAAGGTATTTACAGAATATCAGGATTTGCAGACGACGTCGAGGCACTAAAGAACTCCTTTGAAAAAGGTACACATCATAATTCATAGATCAGTTCAGAAATTGAATGCGCATTCGGCAGAAAGTGTGGCGATGTGCCAATGAAATCCCTGCGTTCTAATAAAGTATACATTGGTTACCCATAGTTCCAGGCGCTTCTAGCTTATAGGCTTTTCACTTAACTGGTGACAACGTTTCTCGGAAATGGTGTTTTCCCCACTATTCATTCACCTTGCCTTCAGTGAATCGTTGTTTTCAATAAAACATTAGTTTATAATATTCCCGACATGTTATTCAGAGGGAGATGCTGCCAACGTGAGCCAATATGACGACATCAACACTGTAACTGGAACGCTGAAACTGTACCTTCGTCAACTACCTTTACCACTCATTACCTTCGAGACGTATAGCCAGTTTATTAATGCTGCCAGTAAGTATTAGCCCTTGTTTTGTAGAAGTTAGTTTTTTATGTAGAAGCAAGTTTTCATAATATCATATTTAGGTTTAACGTCGTTATCCGAGAAGACTCCATAGTCTGACTACTTCCTGTTGAATTACAAAGCCAGCACCTTTTCCACGATTATTTTTTATACCATCAGTGATCGATGCGAACCCCGCACCGACCACGCGATAATCCTTTGCTTATAACCAAGTAACGGACAACCGTTCGGTGGCTCAATGTATAACTTAAAATTAGTGTTAAGTTGTAAATATTTATTTTTGTTTTTTGTTTTCAAATTAGAAATTCAAGACAAGTATCAACGTGTACAAGCTCTTGCTACGGCCCTCAGTGAACTTCCCCAGCCTCACTATGAAACTGTGAAATTTCTGATGGGACATTTATACAGGTACAATTCAATCACCGACCGACCGACTCACTTACTGACTCACTGACTCACTGACTCACTGACTCACTGACTCATTGACTCACTGACTCACTGACTCACTCACTGACTCACTCACTCACTCACTCACTCACTCACTCACTCACTCACTCACTCACTCACTCACTCACTCACTCACTCACTCACTCACTCACTCACTCACTCACTCACTGAATGACTCACTGACTGCCTGACTGACTCACTGACTCACTGACTCACTGACTCACTGACTCACTGACTGACTCACTGACTCACTGACTCACTGACTGACTCACTGACTCACTCACTGACTGACTCACTCACTCACTCACTCACTCACTCACTGATGTGTTTTTTGTTGTACATACAGAGTATCACAACATAAAAGTGAAAACATGATGACAGAGGAAAACCTTTCTATAGTATTTGGTCCCACGGTGATGAGACCCCCCGAGGGCGATTCTCTCAATTCTCTTGTTGACTTAAAGTTCCAAAGACTGGCCGTGGAATTGCTTATCTCACATCAAGACGTCTTGTTTGATACTCACTGAGATGGATCTACACTGAAACACATAAGGAGGGGTCCTTATAAGCACCCAAGAGAACATAGATACTTGTACTCTCTTGAAGCGCCATATTATTACGGACCGATCCCGAACTATCACTAACAATTCGTGATTATGGACACATCGCCATTTGTTTTTTTTTGGACAGTTGTATTGCTCTCAGCGAGTTTTTAGCAGGCAAAGCCACATTTTAAGCTACAGTTGTTGTAGCTCTACATAAATTTGGCAACCTAATATGAATAACACTGACTAGCCTCGTATTCATGTTAAATTTTCAGTATTGCTTTTAAACGTGAGCTCGAGTCTCATTAATTGACTGCAACATTTCAAAATTGTTTTTTAAAGATATCAGGGAATTTAACCACCCAAAAGCGAAGGGAGAGGGCCCTGGGAACGAGGTTGGGAATTTAAAACATGTTTACTTATTATATATATCAGAATATTTTCAAAGTATATAGCAAACTTAGCAAGAACACATTACTTGAATCAATCAACAAGGAACGAACAGACTTTCAGTTGATGGCGAGTCACTTTGTTTTTGCACAGACATATTGATATATATAAATGATATTGTTTTCAAAGAGTAAAAATAATATAAAATAATATTTAGCTTTACTATTTCTTAAAAAGTAGCCTCCACAATTACTGTAAGTGTAAATAACAAATGTGTAGATTTTTATAGACCTCATTACCTTCTATGCAAACTGCCCATTTCAGACCACGTAGCATTCCCTTGTGAATCTTTCTTTTATGATAAAACGGTTATCACGAGGTCTGAAATGGGGGGGGGGGGGGGGACAAAAAGTATCCTTATATTACAATCGTTGATGGCGTACTGTCATCACCATTGATGACCTGTCCAGTAACAGCTCGAACAATGCCGCTCAAAGATATGTTGGATGTCAAGTTCGTGCCATTTAACGCGTTTCCCAGACGAGCCTAAGAAAATGACAAATTGTAAAATTACCTCCATTTCAATTGTCATCCATATTAGAAGCTGGGATTTTGCACTTTTCACTCATATTCCGATGCTCTTTCCATTTTGGGGGATATTTTTTTTACAGAGCTGACTGACTTAAGGGGCGCATGACCTCTTAGTGCAAGTCGCTACACGAAAAAAAATCTACATTGAAAGGAGAGAAGTCAAAACAAGGAAGTGGGGTCACTAGGGATCGGGGACTTCTCTGGGGATTCCTCTGGGGACTTCTCTGGGTACTTCCATGGGGACCTCTCTGAGGACTTCTCTAGATCTGGGGACTTCTCGCACATACTATCACATACAGAAAGGTAAAGAGGTCTATCGTAAATTATCACAAAAATAATTAAAAATAACAATTATACAAGTATTTTATAGCTAGTATAGAATTGTACAGTTAATACGTAGTTCAATAAATAAATCACTAATTTTATTCTCAGAATGTTGTTACAAGTTCATTTGGTGTTGCGTTTATGCTTATTTCAATAGTTAGTCACCAAAAGCCTACGAAGCTGAGACAGCAGAGGGTCATGGGAAATACTCTATATTATTTGTTAATACAGCCTTTTGACACAAAGTTAGGCTCGTGAAAGTTCACAAAACTTGCATCTGTTTTTTTCCTCAAAATACCAAAGAAAAAAGGAACCCGACTAAAGCGCAAACACTATTTCCATGATTTTATAAAATAAAATAAAATTGCTACTGTGTAATAGTTCTTATTTAGTGACTAAGTCGTTATCAAAGACAAGTAAAGTTGTCATGAGATATTGCATGTTTCCTTTTGTATTTGATGTTTCTGGTTGAGTAATAGTTACTAAATAGTCACTAAATAGAAACCATTAGTTAGTAACTATTTAAATCGACCTTGAAATATCGCCTAAAAGGATGGTCAAATGGACCAATAAAATCATCCGTTCAAGTACTAGTTGTCCGCGGTACTCTTTTAGTGTATTAACGGCTATTTACTCTGGTGCATGATGGGCTACCATCCCGAAAACTATATATAGGTTGATGAAACGTGCTTTTCATTAAGATAGGTATATTGAAAAGGTTATCAGTTTGATCCAACGGATTGTGTTTATAACATTTATACGTGATTAAAATTGAGTAGTAATAATGTAGGCAGCTATCTATTTTTAAAAGTAATTTATTTTAATTACAGCGCAAATCGCTGCATCGCAACAAGCAAATTGTGAATTTCAATATGAATTCATGCATGGATTTTTCGATCCGTCCTTGAAGGCGGAACTTGTAACTCGTAAAGTCATTGGTTAAATTGATGGTAGCGCTATCTCCGCCTCCAAGCTGATTGACGGATTGGATAACTTCAATGACAATTTTCTAATCGCGATGCAACGGTCTTCATTGTAAAAAAGTGAGTGAATGAGTGAGTGAGTGGCACTTCCGCTTAAACGATACAAAAATGCATGAGACATTTACACTGTACCTACAATAAAGATAAGGCGAGGAATATTTTGGCACATCCGTACATTTGTTTGTACGGATATTGCCAATTCGGTTTATAAGTTTCAAGTTTTATTGATTGTGTTAAACACTTCCCATTAAGCCCCCAAGAGTGTAAATAATAGGAGTCTTTATCAATTCATATTATGAACCTTGTTGTCAGGCCATAGTGATGATTTCTGTCAGCGACAGGTATTTATATATGCGAACGAGTATTTTTTAGGTTTTACAAAAGTCGGTGTACTGTGATTATACATTGAAAATCGTAACTAAACTTCGCGACATCCCTCGTTTAAAAATTGTTTTTCACACTAAAGTAAAGGCTATTTTAAAGCTTATAGATCAAAGATTATGATTATATTTACGTTTTTACTCGGGCTTCCCGCAGGGGGCCCGAGTCTAGGTTTACCTTTTCTCCCTATCTATGTATCTATGTATCTATCATGTCGCGTTTTGGAAGGCACAGGCAGCCCAAAAAGCCAAAAGGTGGGGATAACCGCTGAAAAGTTGGTAGCTCATATTTCCGATTGTTTTGATCGCTCGTTCTGAATCCGAAATCTACGAAAGTTAATCCATTTTGTGAACATTTAGGCTTTTTAGCCATCACATTGAATCATTATTTCAACAATGAAAGCTATTGGAAGTTATAGTATTTTTTTTTGGACGGCATACACTGGCATCTGCTCGAGTCTGGTCAAATTAGCCGCTTTGATTGTATTCGCATCGTTGCCAACTTTATCATATTTTGAGAAAAAAACGTGCTTAAAACGACTTCATGATGATCGAAAATCATAACCAGTGGAAAAACAAAAGAATAATCTGTCACATGAATAGGAGTTGAAGTCATTTTTTTGCAACTTAAGAAACAAGAAAGAAAGCCATGTCGACACACCATCTTATCCCGGACGATGTCTGACACCCTCCCGCGATACAATTATATTATGTCAGCGGTCCACATAAGCAGTGTTTACGTAATCCACTTGATGCACTTATTGCATGAGATCGTTATTTGTATTAAAATTTATATAATATATATTTTATGAAATACTTACATTTTTTCTTATTTGTGTTTCTATAAAATATTGACAATTGGTAGCGTAACGAGATTTTTTGAAATTAATTGTGGAAATATAAACGAAAAAGGAAACATAAGTAGATATCACATTTAACAAATGCGTAAAATTAATTACTCATTCTAAGCATATCCTTAATAGTACATATCTCTTTATAAATATACAATATACATAATGATATGCATCACTCTTACATATATATACATCACTCTTAATACTGTACTATATACAGTACGTATATACATACCAGTGGTCTATACTGAAGTCAGTGACATTGAAACGTCGTAAGATAATATACTTTCATTAATCTAATTATTTATAAAAATATATAACTTTAAAATCAATTTATTTACACAAAACAATATATAACGCTTTATATCAATTTTTATATACATCGGAACAATAGTACTTTTAAATATCAATTTATATACATCAAACAATAGATAACTTTTAATATCAATTTATATACATAGAACAATAGATAACTTTTAATATCAATTTATGTACATCAAACAATAGATAACTTTTAATATCATTTTTTTTTTTTAAATAACCATTGTAAAGCGCCATTGAGCTCCCGGAAATGGCGTTATAAAAATGTTTATTTATTATTATTTATTATTATTATATCGGTGTTGCATGAAAAATACAAGGAAAGCATTGACAGCTAATCATTCACACTAAAGTAAAGGCTATTTTAAAGCTTATAGATCAAAGATTATGATTATATTTACGTTTTTACTCGGGCTTCCCGCAGGGGGCCCGAGTCTAGGTTTACCTTTTCTCCCTATCTATGTATCTATGTATCTATCATGTCGCGTTTTGGAAGGCACAGGCAGCCCAAAAAGCCAAAAGGTGGGGATAACCGCTGAAAAGTTGGTAGCTCATATTTCCGATTGTTTTGATCGCTCGTTCTGAATCCGAAATCTACGAAAGTTAATCCATTTTGTGAACATTTAGGCTTTTTAGCCATCACATTGAATCATTATTTCAACAATGAAAGCTATTGGAAGTTATAGTATTTTTTTTTGGACGGCATACACTGGCATCTGCTCGAGTCTGGTCAAATTAGCCGCTTTGATTGTATTCGCATCGTTGCCAACTTTATCATATTTTGAGAAAAAAACGTGCTTAAAACGACTTCATGATGATCGAAAATCATAACCAGTGGAAAAACAAAAGAATAATCTGTCACATGAATAGGAGTTGAAGTCATTTTTTTGCAACTTAAGAAACAAGAAAGAAAGCCATGTCGACACACCATCTTATCCCGGACGATGTCTGACACCCTCCCGCGATACAATTATATTATGTCAGCGGTCCACATAAGCAGTGTTTACGTAATCCACTTGATGCACTTATTGCATGAGATCGTTATTTGTATTAAAATTTATATAATATATATTTTATGAAATACTTACGGTGGCTTTGAAGGGACATTGAAATTGCGTGAATATTTTTCAATTGCGTGTTACTAACTCTCAATTGCGTGTTACTAACTCTCAATTGCGTATTAATAACTCTCAATTGCGTGTTACTAACTCTCAATTGCGTATTAATAACTCTCAATTGCGTATTACTAACTCTCAATTGCGTGTTACTAACTCTCAATTGCGTGTTACTAACTCTCAATTGCGTGTTACTAACTGTCGGCGCATGCGCTCTCATTATGAGCTATTCCAAGATGGCGGACAGCAAATGACATGACAATTAAAAAGTAAGTAAACATTTTGTTATAAAAACTAAAATACAGCGTTAAAAGCTACTGAATATGTTCGAATAGCAAACGCAATAAGAAACAGACTATTTGTTGGTATTTGTGTTTTGTTATTGGGTGATCAATACGCAGTAAACCGCTGCAATTAAACAGAGATGAATGAACGAATTCAAAATCATTAGTGTTTTTTTTAAAACAACTGTATTAGTGACTCCGTATTTATTGTATTTCTCAACAGAGAATTATGATAAGGTTAATCTTCAAGTTAAGCAGCTATCGAATATGATCATAAATGGCCATGGAAAGATCTCTTATTGTAACGGTCGTTGTTTTGTTGGAGCTCGTAAAATCTCTTCAAGCAACTCTTCCAGAGTACATCCCCGTCTTAAGTGGGAATCATGGACAACGGGATAGCTTGATTGAGAGCTATTTCCATCTAGGGTTAAATTACAGCGAGATCATTTCTTTTCTACTTTTATATCACGGTATACGAATATGCTTGAGGCAGCTCAAGAGGGTATTAGCTGCAAGAGGTTTAAGAAGACGAAGGGGTTTTACACCCGTAAGGGATGTTATTGATGCAGTTGATGACGAGCTCCAAGGAAGTGGATGTAGTCTAGGATATCGAGCCATGCATCAAAGGCTACAGAATGATCGTGGGATGGTGGTCGATCGTGAAACAGTTAGAAAAATAATAAAAGGCCTTGACCCCGAAGGTGTTGATTGTCGATCTAGGAGAAAGCTAAGACGAAGGAAGTACTATGCCAAAGGTCCAAATTTTATTTGGCACATGGATGGATATGACAAACTGAAGCCGTTTGGTTTTTGTATCCATGGTGCCATTGACGGATACAGTCGAAGAATTATGTGGTTAGAAGTTGGCCCGTCAAACAACGACCCTCGGATCACATCTCAATATTTTATCGACTGTATTCGTCAAGTTAATGGTGTCCCCCGTGTTATTAGAAGTGACTGTGGAACCGAAAATGTCTATATAGCTGCGATACAGAGATATCTAAGGAGGAATGGACATGACGGTATGGCTGGCGTCAAGAGTTTTCTTTACGGCAAATCAACTGCGAACCAAAGGATAGAGGCGTGGTGGTGTATTCTGCGAAAAACAAATGCTAATTGGTGGATTAACTTTTGTAAAGACTTGAGAGACACTGGAATATATAACAGTAGCAATCCTATTCAATACAGCTGCTTACAATTTTGTTTTATGCCAATAATCCAAGCAGAGTTGCATGTAGTTGCTAAGAACTGGAATTTGCATAAAATAAGACCATCACAGCATAGTGATTCTCCTCCTGGGAGACCTGACGTCTTATATTTTCTTCCCAACACTACAAACACGTGCGACTTAAAATCAGAGGTAGACGAAGACGATCTACGGGCAGCAGAGAGTATCTGCGGAGGGCAGCCACCCCCAATGGGATGTGACCCGTTATTTGCAGAGCTAGGAAATATCATCATGCAAGAACACAATTTGCAAATGCCAAGTAGCCCAAAGGAAGCGAAAGAACTTTATATCGAGCTACTGCTCCACATAACTGACATATGAATCAGTATTCCGAGTATTGGATGCATGTGCGCACAAGTGGATTTTATGCTACCTATATAGCCTAAGAGCTACTTACAGTATTGTCAGTGTCTATGTCACCCGGGGGACTCCCTTGAAAAGTGGGTAGGGGTGCTCGAAGAAAGATTTCAAAAAGCGAAAAAATTAGCTCAAATGCTAATTTCAGAGCCTAAGTTTGTTTTACCATATTTAAATATTTTTCTTTATTCAAAAGTGTGCGGGAACCTTATTTCCAACCCTAAAAATATCGTCGAGCACCCCTACCCACATTCCAAACGAGTCCCGCCCGGGCTATGTTACTCTCTTGTTTAGCTAGCATGTATGAAATAGTTCAATTTCTTTCGAAGTACTGACATTCTGTGCCACTGTCGTTCGTTTCGTTACATGGTATTCATTTTATGCAGAAAATAGTTTATTATTTAGGTATGAAACATTTTGTCCAGTTCAAGCCTAGATCACTCGTTTGCAATTCCTGACGAAAAGACTTCACTGACTCGAGCTTGAGAATGCTTTTTCTTATTGCGCATACTCATCGCTGACCTTCGCTATTCACTAAACAAGTACTAGTCAAGCATATTAAACAAACGGGTATAAGTTAATATTTTTATTCAAACAATAACAGTTTTAAATTTAAATTTAAATATCACAGGTAATTCTGCAAGTCCTTACTTGTGAAATAAGTATAAGCAATTGATTAAACAAAGACATTTTTTTTATGCAGTATTTTCTATTACAAGTACAAGCTCTGATACTGAGAATCAAAGCCTCTTGTTCTTCTTGCACAAATCTAAATACACGTAAATACACTGACATGGATTTCGACATTCTATGTCTTTGCATTTTCGAATGATGACAGTTTCATTCTAAGCATAATACAGTTGAGCTGTTCCGTATAAGAACAATTACATGAATACTAAGAACTTTTAAGTTCTTAACATCTTAAACATATGCATGTTCTTTAACATTCTTTATGTGTAGCATAAACAGCCATGTTTCAAACAATCATTCATCACTTGAAAATAACTGATATAATTATAAGAACAGAAAAATGTTTAACTGTTTTAATGTCATTTGAAGATTAACTGGACTAATGAGCATATTCACAATCGTGAATTGCTTCATCTGCATGCTCTTGTTCGGAACAGCTCAAGTGAGTGTGTCTGTTGGCCATTTGCAAAACTCGATTAGTCTTTTCACACCTACTATTTAGGCTTGGTTCACACTACGATCATAGCTAATTACCTAGACTAGTAAGACTAGTATCTAAGCTACAATGTAAGCGTAAGCACACACGTAGAAAACTAAGAAAACGACATAAGCCAAGTTCATGAGCATAAGATACCTTTTCTGCTTATGCTACATCGTAGTGCAAACCAGGCCTTTGAGTAACTGTTGTCGATATAGCATAACAGTATAGTAACAGCAACGCTAACCGAGTAACTCAATTTTGTCAATCAACATGGATAACGTGCTCGCTTTTGATTTACCAGCATGGAAGCACTAGAGAACGCTAATTGCGCTAGCCCTACCTTATATCAAATAACAAATATAAGTGAACACAAGTCCATGGTACCCTAAGTAAAAACAACTGATAATTACTAGGAAGCCTCTAAGTTGAAGACAAGGTGTCAAATTTAAACTGGTTAAAATGCTGTTTAAAATGTGAGGCTGTATGCTCACGTTAAAGTGGCAAGAGGCTGAACATCCTCTTTTACAAAATGCTTGATTTGCATTTAAAACGTCTAAAAATCACATCGAAAAGGGAACTAACTTAAACTATTAGTATGGCATCGTTCACCGACCGAGCCACCTTAAATAGTCTCTCCACTTTCAATAATTGTTTCTAGTTTCAAACTTATCTAGACAATGGAAAATCTCCAAGACAAAGGGTTATTGAGGATGTTTGTGACTTGATCTCTAAAGTCATTAAAACTAACATAACCTGACGAGGGGAGATCAAGGACAGCTGAGCACGTGTGAGAAATAATCTCAGGAACACCTCCAGTGTTAGAGTGGAAAATTACTGTAATCTTATCAATCGTCATAACCTCTGAGCCGGTAATGTACCTTAGCAACTTTCTCAGCGTGACGTCATCTGCAATTCTAACAAACCTCTTGAAGTAGTTGAGTACCTCCTTCTTACCACTGGTCATCTGGGATTCATCTTCTACCTTTAAGAGAGCCAAGACGGATGATTGAGATGGTACAAGTTCACTGTACATGACCTCTATTTCCTCCTTGGTTGTGCTCTTCCATATGTCATGACAGTGGGCTAAACCCTTGTTAAAACCCGATATAGCCCACGATACCTTGTTGATGAACTCACATCTTGCGATGGCTATCAGCTGTTGCTTTAAAGAGGTTGGAGTAGGAACCTTTCGTAAATTGTATGGCTCGAGTACATCAATAAGTGCCTCCCGCAAATCAGCGGAGAAGTTGTCATCATTGCTACGATCTAGCCCTTTCTGCAGAACCTCACGTTCATACCCAGTATGGTATGCAAGGAAAGATGACAGTAGTTCATCGTCTGTAACGGTATGAGCTCCACAGATTGAGGCAACAACAAAGGCTTTGCAAAGACGAACAGGGAAGACTTTACAAAGGACGTATCCGTGTGACGCTACCCTTCCCAGCAACATCATCGTCTCTTCTGTGACGTCGGGACTTGTTCTTGGGGTAAATTCTGCGGTTCCTTCAAAAAATACGATAAAAGCTTTCTCCCAAAACTCTGAGAATATCTCACGCGTAAGGCCATCTAAATCTTCTCCATCTTCTCCTTGGAACTCAAAGGACGGGAAGGTAGAGGTACAAAATGTAACATCTTTATACAGAGACAACACTGTTTCAAATATTGCATCTCTGTGAACTTTTATCTTTACATGATTCGTAAGGTTGCACAACGCATCCACTGAGCGATGTCGAAGTTCTTTTCTCTGTAAAGTGAACAAAAACACAAATCATAGTTTATAGTTTATTTAGTTTTATAGTTTATTGTCAAATAAAAAAATCTAGCCTATAGTGTGCCAAAACACTACCAATGGCGTGTTTGTCTCAGTTTCTGCGTGCGAGTAATCACCCCTTGCGAACTTTAATGTTAGTGTATAGTATATTAGTTTCAACTATTCAATTCAGATATATAAAAATATAAATAAATAAGCTTCAAAATAGTGTTGATACTACTGACCTTTGTCGTGGGTTGATTGCTACACATCGCCATTGCACAAGGATCATCAATTTCTTCATCATTACTGAGGATTTAACAAAAATTAACAAATCAAAAATTTGGCTGCAAAAGTATGCATGCATTGAGACTTGAGTCGATTTTTTACTCAAGCATGTTAAGGCCTGGGTGAGGGCTTGAATATCCTAAAAACCGTTTTATTTTTTCTTACGTCTCTGTTTCCCACTCAAACCTTACCAAACTTTGCATGGACACATAACTTTGGGTCCTTAACATTTTGAGATGATATATTTTGAGATAGCCAGGTCACATGACCAAGATCCATACATGCATGAGACCTGAAACTTCGACTTAAAACGGGGGATGAGTTCCAAACGTACATAGAACTGTATGGTATATTTCAACTTCTCGCTATGAGATGTATATGGATCTGCCTTTATACCTATCTAACTATCATAACTATCACTTCTCGTTAAGAAGATATTATGCAAAACAGGTCACCTGCTTGTTCAATCAAAAAATAGCAAATATCTCCTTAACGAGAAGTGATAGTTCAGTTATCAAATACATCTCATTAAGGGAAGTAAAAATACACCATAAAGTTCTATGTACAATTGAAACCCATCTCCCTGTTTAAACTGGTCCGGCAAAGTTCCAATGTTAAGACAGATATGATCTTTGTCACGTGATCTGCATATCCCAAAATTTTTCAACGCAAGATGTTAAGGACCCAAAGTTAATATGTGTCCATGCCAATTTTTGTACGATTTGAGTAAGAAACAGAGACACTACAAAAATAAAACGATTTTCGCTATTAGCCGCCCTGACCCAGTCCTTAACATGCTTGAGTAATCAAAACATAAGTCACTAACGAAGTAAAGTTAGTAAGTTAACAGCATAATGGGATAGAGACGTGTGGGAAATGAATTGCAGCCACAATAGCTGGGTCTCAATCACAATGTTTCCTGAGCTAGCGCTCATACGCTATCTGGTTAACAATATATATACAATATAATAAGAAGTATTTGAAACTTAGCTATTGTGTTGTCAATATATAATACTAAAGAAATAATGGCACTAGGATTAAACATCGCACTAGCTAACGTTAATTAACAAATTAAAATCACATACCTATCATCTTCCATAAGTTGACCTGGCGGCTTTTCTTCTAAAGGTAAGAATGGTGTGTCATCCAGTGGTAATGTGTTGTCATTGTTGTCCTGGCTAATATTACAAAATCCTTTTATATGTACTTCAGAATCTTCTGGTTCAGGTTCATCTTCTGGATCCATACGTAGCACACAGTCATGGTATACAGCAACACTTTCGGAAATGCGTACTTTGGTGTGCCTAATTGAATCAACTTGTGTGGAAAAAAGCGCAAATACTTCAGGGTGTATATTTTGCGAACCGATCCAATCATATACTGTGGACATTTTTTCCTCTTTTCCAAAGAAACGCGACATTCTACCATTGCTAGAGTGTAAAACAGTGATTCGCACACTGTCAGTCTGTACTTCTGGTGGGACCCTCTTCTCTCTTGCAAGTCTTAAGTCTTCAAGTCTTTGCACTTCAATGATCTCTTGTTTCAAACTCTCGATCTTGTCTCTTTCTTTCTTCTGGTCTGCCTCTAAGCTAAGTTTAAATGCACTGTTCTGCTCATCTCTTAGGGTGGTTCTTTCATCAGAATTTCCAATCAAAGGTGTGATACACTGAATACCATCATCATCACCATCATCTTCTTGATTAGCAGAGTGTCTTTCTTTAAGTGCTGCGTTTAGATTAGCCCGCCATATTCGACCCTTGTCTTCCAGCTTATCATTTGAAAGAGCAGGTTTGTCCAGTTCACTTTCGCTATCAGTTGATTTGACTTCACAGTCTTCTTCCTCAGACAATTCAATGATTGGGGCAGGTTTACTTGCCAAATACAAATACACTCTGGAAAGCTTGTGTGCTTCAAAATACCCTTGAATTGTAAACGGAACCTCTTTTCCTTCTTTATCTTTAAGGGATCTAATGATCTCTTCTTTGAAATTTACCAATTCAAACTCCATATCGCATGCCTTTCCTTCTATCGATTCTCCATTTTCATAAAATAGCCTTTTGCCTTCTTCAATGACTTCATCTCTTGTAGTATGCTGAGGTAGATCCAGATTGCGTGTTCCTCCTCCTTTAATTGCACGAACACTGACATACTTTTGTCTGTTTGAGTTGAAATGCATCCACCCTAGAGATATACGTCTTAGTTTTGGTCGAGCTGATGAGATGACACTGTTTTCATTTGTTTCTTTTTTCTTTTCTTTCACTTGTCTGCCCTGTCGACCTGATAGAATTTCTTCGACTAGTCGCCTTTTACGAACCTCCATAGGGTCATTACATTTTGCAGAATCAGATTTTCTTGTGCACATGGCTTTTAGTGCATAGACATCTCCTTTTTTTAAACCTAGCTTTTCTAGGACATGATCTGGTGTATGCGAAATAGCTTCACAGTCCATCTAATGAAAAACAAATACAAGAAAAAAAAATTAAATGCTGTTCATCGATCCAATATATTCTGAGTGTTGTACCCATAGACCATACATATTCCTTTATGTTTGTTTGTATGTTTGTTTGTTTGTTGAAGTTTGTTTTTTTAGTATCTGAAAATCATAGGCCACTCAGCTATTTTTTTACAATACAGAAAATAAATGCGCGCGATTTCTTTTTTGGCGCGCGCTTGCATTCTATGGGCTTCCTATGGTGGCCTATGGCGTGCGCGATAAGACCATTTGTATATTTGAATTTTGTATTAATATTTCACTTGTAATTTTTTGTAGAGTTTTTCTTAAATATTGAATGTTGTATTTTTTTAAGTTGGGAGAGCGTTATTGGAGCCTAGCTCTGTGGTTACTCCCTGCCTTTGAGGCAAATTAAATAAATGAATGAATGAATGAATGAATGAATGAATGAATGAATGAATGAATGAATGAATGAATGAATGAATGAATGAATGGATGGATGGATGGATGGATGAATGAATGAATGAATGAATGAATAAATAAATAAATAATCATGGGTTTCCTGTGGTGACTTCCTCATCCCGCGAGGCATACCAACTAATCGGTATCCCGCGAGTTGCGGGATCGAGATGAAACCACAGGGAACCCATAGAATGCAAGAGCGCGCCAGAAAGAATAATAATAAATAAATTGCGTGCATTTTTCTTTATTCTTTATTAAAAACAATAAAAACAAAGAATAGCCGGGGAGCCTGTGTGAAAATGTGATATAAATTAAATTGAGATAATCTGATTTGAAATCAAGATTTGGAAAGAAAATATGCTCCTATGTATATGCTATAGCAGTTCCCTGCAATGTAGAATGCAACCTGAAGGATAAAACAATGGGTTTCAGCTCCTAAGAGGGCAATAATCATCGTTTTGTCCTTCAACTAAATCAATTGAACTACGTGACAGCTAAGATATAAGCTTTAATATAAGTATTAAAGCTTATATCTTTGATTTAATCAACAAAATATTTACCTTTTCCTCTTCAAGTTTCGCAATGACATCGCTATTCACATTTCTCTTTTTGAGGAACATCAAAACCTGTTAACAGATGAGCAATGAGAATTCACTTTATAAATCACGACAGTTTGGTTATTGAAAAGAGTGAGACAAGTTTTTTTTCAATACATTCATATCATGCCGAGACACCGAGAATGTCGAACTTTGGTTTCCTGACTAAGAAGTTGAATTTCTTGAAGTTCAGTACAAACATTTTTGTCAAATAAGTGCATTGTGTAAGCTACAAGGCCGCATATCAACAAATTCAACATGAAAAAAGCAAATAAAAGTCAAAAGAATCACTCACCGTGTCAATGTTATCGTCCTCCATTTTGAAGCTTAATGCGCATGCGTCGATAATCGTGATGCTCGATTTGAGAGTTAGTAATACGCAATTGAGAGTTAGTAATACGCAATTGAGAGTTATTAATACGCAATTGAGAGTTATTAACACGCAATTGAGAGTTATTAATACGCAATTGAGAGTTAGTAACACGCAATTGAGAGTTAGTAATACGCAATTGAGAGTTAGTAACACGCAATTGAGAGTTATTAATACGCAATTGAGAGTTAGTAACACGCAATTGAAAAATATTCACGCAATTTCAATGTCCCTTCAAAGCCACCGTAAGATATCACATTTAACAAATGCGTAAAATTAATTACTCATTCTAAGCATATCCTTAATAGTACATATCTCTTTATAAATATACAATATACATAATGATATGCATCACTCTTACATATATATACATCACTCTTAATACTGTACTATATACAGTACGTATATACATACCAGTGGTCTATACTGAAGTCAGTGACATTGAAACGTCGTAAGATAATATACTTTCATTAATCTAATTATTTATAAAAATATATAACTTTAAAATCAATTTATTTACACAAAACAATATATAACGCTTTATATCAATTTTTATATACATCGGAACAATAGTACTTTTAAATATCAATTTATATACATCAAACAATAGATAACTTTTAATATCAATTTATATACATAGAACAATAGATAACTTTTAATATCAATTTATGTACATCAAACAATAGATAACTTTTAATATCATTTTTTTTTTTAAATAACCATTGTAAAGCGCCATTGAGCTCCCGGAAATGGCGTTATAAAAATGTTTATTTATTATTATTTATTATTATTATATCGGTGTTGCATGAAAAATACAAGGAAAGCATTGACAGCTAATCATTCACACTAAAGTAAAGGCTATTTTAAAGCTTATAGATCAAAGATTATGATTATATTTACGTTTTTACTCGGGCTTCCCGCAGGGGGCCCGAGTCTAGGTTTACCTTTTCTCCCTATCTATGTATCTATGTATCTATCATGTCGCGTTTTGGAAGGCACAGGCAGCCCAAAAAGCCAAAAGGTGGGGATAACCGCTGAAAAGTTGGTAGCTCATATTTCCGATTGTTTTGATCGCTCGTTCTGAATCCGAAATCTACGAAAGTTAATCCATTTTGTGAACATTTAGGCTTTTTAGCCATCACATTGAATCATTATTTCAACAATGAAAGCTATTGGAAGTTATAGTATTTTTTTTTGGACGGCATACACTGGCATCTGCTCGAGTCTGGTCAAATTAGCCGCTTTGATTGTATTCGCATCGTTGCCAACTTTATCATATTTTGAGAAAAAAACGTGCTTAAAACGACTTCATGATGATCGAAAATCATAACCAGTGGAAAAACAAAAGAATAATCTGTCACATGAATAGGAGTTGAAGTCATTTTTTTGCAACTTAAGAAACAAGAAAGAAAGCCATGTCGACACACCATCTTATCCCGGACGATGTCTGACACCCTCCCGCGATACAATTATATTATGTCAGCGGTCCACATAAGCAGTGTTTACGTAATCCACTTGATGCACTTATTGCATGAGATCGTTATTTGTATTAAAATTTATATAATATATATTTTATGAAATACTTACATTTTTTCTTATTTGTGTTTCTATAAAATATTGACAATTGGTAGCGTAACGAGATTTTTTGAAATTAATTGTGGAAATATAAACGAAAAAGGAAACATAAGTAGATATCACATTTAACAAATGCGTAAAATTAATTACTCATTCTAAGCATATCCTTAATAGTACATATCTCTTTATAAATATACAATATACATAATGATATGCATCACTCTTACATATATATACATCACTCTTAATACTGTACTATATACAGTACGTATATACATACCAGTGGTCTATACTGAAGTCAGTGACATTGAAACGTCGTAAGATAATATACTTTCATTAATCTAATTATTTATAAAAATATATAACTTTAAAATCAATTTATTTACACAAAACAATATATAACGCTTTATATCAATTTTTATATACATCGGAACAATAGTACTTTTAAATATCAATTTATATACATCAAACAATAGATAACTTTTAATATCAATTTATATACATAGAACAATAGATAACTTTTAATATCAATTTATGTACATCAAACAATAGATAACTTTTAATATCATTTTTTTTTTTTAAATAACCATTGTAAAGCGCCATTGAGCTCCCGGAAATGGCGTTATAAAAATGTTTATTTATTATTATTTATTATTATTATATCGGTGTTGCATGAAAAATACAAGGAAAGCATTGACAGCTAATCATTCACACTAAAGTAAAGGCTATTTTAAAGCTTATAGATCAAAGATTATGATTATATTTACGTTTTTACTCGGGCTTCCCGCAGGGGGCCCGAGTCTAGGTTTACCTTTTCTCCCTATCTATGTATCTATGTATCTATCATGTCGCGTTTTGGAAGGCACAGGCAGCCCAAAAAGCCAAAAGGTGGGGATAACCGCTGAAAAGTTGGTAGCTCATATTTCCGATTGTTTTGATCGCTCGTTCTGAATCCGAAATCTACGAAAGTTAATCCATTTTGTGAACATTTAGGCTTTTTAGCCATCACATTGAATCATTATTTCAACAATGAAAGCTATTGGAAGTTATAGTATTTTTTTTTGGACGGCATACACTGGCATCTGCTCGAGTCTGGTCAAATTAGCCGCTTTGATTGTATTCGCATCGTTGCCAACTTTATCATATTTTGAGAAAAAAACGTGCTTAAAACGACTTCATGATGATCGAAAATCATAACCAGTGGAAAAACAAAAGAATAATCTGTCACATGAATAGGAGTTGAAGTCATTTTTTTGCAACTTAAGAAACAAGAAAGAAAGCCATGTCGACACACCATCTTATCCCGGACGATGTCTGACACCCTCCCGCGATACAATTATATTATGTCAGCGGTCCACATAAGCAGTGTTTACGTAATCCACTTGATGCACTTATTGCATGAGATCGTTATTTGTATTAAAATTTATATAATATATATTTTATGAAATACTTACATTTTTTCTTATTTGTGTTTCTATAAAATATTGACAATTGGTAGCGTAACGAGATTTTTTGAAATTAATTGTGGAAATATAAACGAAAAAGGAAACATAAGTAGATATCACATTTAACAAATGCGTAAAATTAATTACTCATTCTAAGCATATCCTTAATAGTACATATCTCTTTATAAATATACAATATACATAATGATATGCATCACTCTTACATATATATACATCACTCTTAATACTGTACTATATACAGTACGTATATACATACCAGTGGTCTATACTGAAGTCAGTGACATTGAAACGTCGTAAGATAATATACTTTCATTAATCTAATTATTTATAAAAATATATAACTTTAAAATCAATTTATTTACACAAAACAATATATAACGCTTTATATCAATTTTTATATACATCGGAACAATAGTACTTTTAAATATCAATTTATATACATCAAACAATAGATAACTTTTAATATCAATTTATATACATAGAACAATAGATAACTTTTAATATCAATTTATGTACATCAAACAATAGATAACTTTTAATATCATTTTTTTTTTAAATAACCATTGTAAAGCGCCATTGAGCTCCCGGAAATGGCGTTATAAAAATGTTTATTTATTATTATTTATTATTATTATATCGGTGTTGCATGAAAAATACAAGGAAAGCATTGACAGCTAATCATTTACAATGTCATGAGACACTATATTGTACTACCGCTGACGTGATAAAATCGTATCGCGGGAGGGTGTCAGACATCGCCCGGGATAAAGTGACGACCAAGTAAGAACTACCAACGGAGAAAAATGTTCAAACTGATCATAGCAAAATGAGATCGGATCTTTGCTGGACATTGAGTTATACATTGACATAATTAGTACATCTCAAAGTACATGTTTAGTATAAATGAATAATATTGTGTTAATCTTACTCTGCTGTTAGAATTTTGCATCCGAATTAAACATGCACAATATTACTCATTGAACTTCTCCTAGATGTATTTTTGTGTCATATTCTGCTATATTTTATGAATCGGACGCTTTCTACACATGTTTTCATTTGTTTCTAGCATTTAATTCGTACAAAATACGACTATGTTGATATCTAAATTACGCATGCAAATTCAAAGGTCATTCATTGTCACACAACATCTTGCGTTACTCGTATTCTTCGTTTGCAACTGACGTCATCACATGTCATCACCAAACCGAAATATTTTTTATATCTCGTATTAAAACATGCACTATATATGTTATAGTTAACTGTTTTAAAAAGACATTTCTGAAGTTTGGGTTTATAAAAGTTTTTGGTTCCCGAGATATTCAAGTTAGAATTGTGTCACGCAATGCCGGTCACGTATCCTAATCGGGCAATAAAAATCAAGAATAATTTGTTCCTTTTCAAAACATTTGGTTCGTAAAGACTTTTAGCATCTAATTCAAGTATATTTTAACGAAATATTTTTAAAATGTTTCAGTTTCCCTTCATATCAGACCTTAGAAGTTTTGGCCGCCATCTTGGAGGATATGAGATGTCATCCAGCATGGCCGCTCCATACATTCTTACCAAATATCGCGCAACTTTGATCGCGAATAATTCTGCATCCAAATACTCTACAGATTCAAAAATCGGTCAATATACTCAGTTTTGAATGCTCTAAAAGAATATGAATGTCATTTTTCAATACGACTAAGAAATAAAGTTGTGAAATTTGAGATCGGCAGAAATTGGCTTATTATGGTCTATTATGTCCCGATTATCACGTGGTTGCAAACGAAGAATTTTTAAAAAGCCTACACCACAAACGATAGTTTAGCTTGGTTCATTTATTTGTCAAAAATATTGCTAATAAAAGCATTCAAAAACTATATATAGACGTGACAAGAGAAACAAACCGAACTTAAAAAAAATACACAAATTATAGAAATATAACATGCATAAATTAAATATACTAACAAATGCAGCAAAAATATTAAGCTAATCAAGAACTACTGTAAATAAACTACTGAAACTACTTATTATTATCATTATTATGGCAAGTTTTATTTTCTTTGGTGTGTCATAGTTACATTAACAAGCGGACAATTACGTCTGGGCTAATTAAGTACATTTTTCTTTTTCTTTTTATTATTATTATTATTATTATTATTATTATTATTATTGTTATTATTGTTATTATTATTATTATTATTATTATTATTATTATTATTATTATTATTATTATTATTATTATTATTATTATTATTATTATTATTATTATTATTATTATTATTATCATTATAATATTTGCAAATAAGTTTATAGTTTATCATTAAAATAACCTAAAATAACTCGTCAGTGATTATTTGGTTTATTTTTGTGCACATTTTGTTAACATTAATCAGCCAATTTAGTTCTTCACATTTTCCTATTAGTGTCTCAGGATAGCTTTGTGTAATATGAAAATATGAAGCATTTTTAATGCTGTTTTAAAATACCAACCAATGAAATAAAAACACCAAGCGGGCTAAAATGTCTAAAATGTTTAACATTAATCAGCCAATTTAGTTCTTCACATTTTCCTATTAGTGTCTCAGGATAGCTTTGTGTAATATGAAAATATGAAACATTTTTAATGCTGTTTTAAAATACCAACCTATGAAATAAAAACACCAAGCGGGCTAAAATGTCTAAAATAAAAGACATTTCTGGCTTTGTCGTCTCCTTGGATTATTATCCAAGGAGACGACAAAGCCAGAAATTTTTCATTTTTCCTATTTGTGTCTCAGGATAGAGCGCTATCAAATTGCTCATGACTAACTGAATTTGCTTCAGCTAGTGTCTAATATATATATGTATTGTGTAGGATTATGATACATCATGAATTTCAATCCCTCAATCTCTTTTGCTCTGTAGCCCGAGTAAACGCTCTCGGAGCGTCTAGTTTTGAAAGTAATATAGTTTTGACAAGCACACAGGATTTTACCTGAAAACGGCCACTTTTTGTTTTGTTTTTAAATACTGTAACGAAATTTTGAAATTTTGGACTACAAATTTAATATTGCGAATTCAATAAATCGTGGCGGCTTTTTGTTCGAATTTTTTGTTTTGTTCAGTTAAACATATGGTAGAAGCTGAGTTTCCAATTAGTTGAATTGTAGGAGTTTTTGAATTCAAATAATTCCCCGTATTTCATCTGTCATATCGATATCAACAGCAAAGCTATTAATATTTTTAGCTTCAAAAACATTTTTTACTTTTTCTATAAATTGACGTTGTCAAAGAAAATTTAACCGATTCATCTAAAAGTATGCAGAAGTCATCTTCAGTAATAGTTCTTCAAAACTGTGTCTCTATTTTTTGATATTTTGCTTGATTCTAAAGTAAAACCTTTGTCAATTTAATGTCAGTGGCAATGCTCTGTAAGTAAATATATGGGAGAGCTCCACCTGGCAGTTCCCAATATAGGATACCTTTCATATGTTAATTAACACTATTCAACGTTCACCCCTGGACGCCTGTTTGTTCAAGCCAGAGTTTACCCTGGAAATTCCAGGTGTTTTTAATCTAATATTTGTATTCATCATTTGTACTTCTGTGTTCTTGAGCGTTGAACATGTCGAATATCAGTTGCCCTCCAGTACATTTAGCGGCTGACCCTTTCGACCAACACTTGGCCGAACAAGATCGACTGATCAAGATTACAACATCATCAATGATGGTCTTCTTGTCCATCCCAACAATGTTGGTTAACTTGCTGATTGTCTGGACTATATACAAGAATAAAACACTACACACACCATCATACATCTTGATTTGCAGTCTTGCTTTGACAGATTTTGGTGCAGCGTTGGTTTCGTTTCCGATCAATGCTTATTGGAAACTAATCGAGCTGACTGACAACAATTCTATGGATATTTGTGGCACCTTTAGTGTTGGTTTTACAATGGCGTTTACGTTTTTCAGTGCTTCAGAGTTAACGGTAACTGCTTTAAGTGTAGACAGGTATTTAGCAATTCGATGGAGTAGTCGTTACAGAGCAAGAGTTACCAATATCCGAGTTGTTAAAACGTTGTTATTTATATGGTGTTTTGCTGTATTGTGGGGTGTAACTAGTGTTATGGTTACTTCAAAGGTTCTACACGGTACTGTGGTATTTGTCGGTATTGTAACTTTTGGCGCCATATTTTTATGTTGTGGTTTGTCTTTAAAATCACTTTATACTTTAGAAAGTAAAACAGACGCTAGAGTTACACCCTTAAAAAATGAACAAAGGAACGGCCAAAGTGAACAACGACAATGCAGGCGTAAAGATGGACATGTAAAATTGAAAATGAACATCCCGTTCTTCAAGCGAAACGTGACTGCTAATTTAAATGTTAATGGCAATGGTAAAACGAATGCAGCTGTGCCTATATCGAGGACGATACAGCACTCTTTGAACGCTGAGTATGAGGATGTCGTCTCTACTCACAAGACTCATGATAGCGACATAGAACTAAAGCCGAGGATAAGACGCGTCCATTCAACTCCAGCTTTGAGTAACAACAACCCATTCCAAGAATCCAACCACACTCATAATCACCTAGCATCTTCGATCGCGACTTCTGAATTTAAAAATGTTAATCATTCTGAGAGGCAAAATGGTGAGGCTGTTGAATTCGAAAGGGCGCCTAAACAGGTGTTTCAGGCTTCACAATCCGAATCTACCAAGCTACCTAAATTCAAAGTGGTAAAGTATAAATACACAATGGTGACTTTGCTTTGGATTGTAGTATTACTAATATTGTGCTATGCACCATATTTCTTTTTATCTATTGCGATAGTTGTAATAGGCATGACCAATGAAATTATAGTCGCCTGGAGTGTAACGATTACTTGTATTTGTATCAATTCTTTTCTCAATCCTCTTATTTACTTCTGGAGGTTTCGGAAACTTAAGAATGCCTGTTTGAAAACATTAAAAGGATGCCGTCAAACTTAAAACAATAAAACTACTAATTTAAAAAGGTAGGGAGTGTTGGGTCGGTGTTTCCAAGAAAACAATTGTCTGAAATTTGATTAATTTATTTCTTATTGATAAGAAGTACAGTGCGACCGGCGGGGCCACCAAAACATAATTACCCAATCACGATCGAGAGTATAAACAATAGAATCTCTAAAAATGTTTGACTTTTTTGCTTAAATGCTAATAATTTTCTTTAATTATATGTGAACGGAATAGGTTAAGAAATATATTAATTTAATTCAATTTAATTAACAGTTCTTGGCATATTTCGCAAGCCTCAATCATATCCTAGCCTGTCAGAACCTCTACACTTTTTTGTTTGATCTCAAAATATATATTTATTTTGAAACTTGTTTGGGTGGCCTCTGTTTCAGTAGTCGCACTGTAAAGACAAGGTGTACATCATGGAGAAACAGACATGCAGTGTTTAGTAAGCCCTCAATATCTTGATCAATATAATATTATACCATATTCAATATCGTAATTTTTTTCTGTTAATGTAATATATACGATAATATTTACATCATGTAAATAAAACCCAGTATGTACAGTGCAGTATGTATGCACATATATGTATGTATTTGTATATAATATAATGATAACACATGCAAACCCGCTTAGATTAGCCTCTATATTTGCGGGTTAGTGGATTATTTGTAAAACATGTCAATATAATATGTCAATGTCACGGCTCCATTCAGTAGTCCATGGATAGCCTATACATGCACGATTCTATATTTCACTATTTCTCTCGATTCAATTGAGATTAAATTAGCCACAACACTTTTGTCATTCGATAAAGCAACTTAAATTTAGCATATCTACCGAAATTTCAGATTTGTTCCCTAATTAAAAAAAAGTAGAGCTTACAAAATGAGTTTACAAATGTACCAAAATTAATGTAAATTATTGTAAATTTTAGACGTGTTCAAAACCTCATAACCGACTTATTGTGTACAAGATTTCAAACGGAAAATCACACTGAACTTACTAACTTTGACATGTTCTTTACAACTATGACATTTTTGTGCTAATTATAAATGGGACTGAAAAACTCGCCCAAGTCTCCTGCTCGTTTTGAAAGTGGTTAATAGATATGCACGATACTGACTAGCTATAGCTGTATTATTTATTTTGTAAGTGATATATGTATTCTGGTCATATTTATATTTAATGTGTTCCTTCCTATATATTTATATTGCTACTCAGTATGGAATAATAAGCAATTATTGGATGAGGTTGAGCAGGATATCGTAAATTATATATCAAGACTGAAGTCTGTGTTATCTGCCGAAGCCGTAGACAGAGAGTAGATAATACTGACTCCAGAATTCACCGTATGCTTCCGGCTAATCAGATTTGTGGTAGTATGTAAAATGTATAATGATATACAACTATTTGTTTTAATACGTTTACTCTGGGTGCATGCTTTCCATTTGTCGAAAGATTCCGGAAATTTCGGTAGACGGTAATAAGGACTAAGGTGATTTTTCGGAATATCTATTCAGGATTTGTGGATAATTAACCTCTAGAGGTTGTCCTGAATTTCCAATTAGAATGATTCGAACGGATTTTGTCTAATCATTATGGAAGATTTCGGTTCCATTAAGGATGCAACATCCATTCGTTCTTCGAAAAAGGAGTCAACGAATGGCATAAGCCACTGGTCCGCCATTTTGAAACAACAGGGATCCCAATACGTACGATCGGTGTTTTTATACCCTATCGGAAAATTCCTTACCATTACGCATCGGATATCCCAACAAATGGAAAGCACCCTCTATAACCTTCCCTTCTTCTCCTCAACCTAGGAATCGCTTAGTAGGCTATCTGCACATGACTGCATAAACGAGAAGGTAATAGGAAGGAGATTTGTTTTAATACGTTTACTCTATATAACCTTTTCTTCTCCCCCTCAACCTAGGAATCGCTAAGTAGGCTATCTGCGCATGACTGCAAAAACGCGCAGGGAAAACTGGGAAGGAGATTTGTTTGTATATGTTTACTCTATCACTTCACGAAAAATCGGATTCACTCTATTGTAAATCTTACGTGTATTTGATGCGTATACCATATTCACTCACATTCGACCATATTCATCATGAACCGTATATCATATTCACTACATATCTGTTATGGGGTGTGTATATGGTGTATACCACATTCACGACATGTTCACACTACAATGTAAAACTTAAGAAAGTATGATATTCACATCATATTTACAATGGGTATGAATCTATGTCATATATCATATTCACTTAATATTTACTACTGTCCGTGAATACAGTATTCACTCTATATTCACCATGAACCGTGTATCATATTCACTACATATTTGGTATGGGGTGTGTAGATGGTGTATACCACATTCACGACAAGTTCACTACAATGTAAAACTTAAGAAAATATGAAATTCACATCATATTTACTACAGTCCGTGAATACAGCATTCACTATATTTACTTCGTATGATGAATATGAAGTAAATATGATAATCACATCATTTTCACTATTCTGCAAAATGTCATATATCATATTCACTAAATGTTCACAACAGTTCTTAAATATTAGATTCACTCAACATTTACCAATAACTATGAATATAAAACAGCGCCTCATTAATATAGCCAGATTTGTTTAAAACAATTTATTGGAGCAAAAAACTGCATGAATAATCTAATACAATGTATATATGTCTTTAAAATATCATTATATTCAATTGTTATATGTACAAGTAATCATGATATTATATAATTAATAATTAAATCAATAGTCTTTAAAGATAAAATTAGTTCAACATTGAACATAACTTACAGTAACTTTAAATAAAATATAGAATTTAATATCTGAGCAATATTATGTATGACTTTAAAAACAGCAGCCATCACACAACATGGACAATGCAAAATGTCTTCAATATAAATTTTGATGGATTATACCACTAGTTGGTTGTAACAGCTCCAAACCAGTAAACAAAATATATCAAGACCAACTGGTCTAATAATTAAAATCGTCTGATGATCGATGACGGAGGTCATCCAAAATATCATAAAATGATAGTTAAACTCCTAGTTATTAACTTTATTATCAAATTATTAGCCCAACCGAACATATTTACTATCCTTAAAACTGAATGGTCAATCGGTAAGAAAAAAAAGAGATAAAAGAAACAAAATTTCCCTTCCTTTCTACAGAACCTTTCTTGGCCATTGTCTAGAACAAATAGATTACTGTAAGGTGGCTCCCTAGGGTATTCTTTAGACCATACCTTTCATTAATTTTGGCTTATTTATAGTCTTAACTTACACCTATATACTTTGTTTTTGGCCCAGTTACAATGCTTGGATGGAAGTTTGGATTGATGCCAATTTTAGCTTGATTGGCATTACCGTGGCAACGATAAACAAATATGCCCGAAAGTGATTTTTTTTGTCAAATAACTATTAAACACAATGAGACCTGGACAAGCAGTAAACAACATCATAAACTACACACTATTACAAAACAATGTCAACTATTTTAACGAAAATTAATCTCAAATTTTACGTTTGTCTCTGACTTAGAAGAATGGACGTTTTGGTCCATTACCACGGACCTTCATCAGTAATGTTTGATTTGAAGTAGTAAGAACTGTTCATGTTGTTAACCACTTGTCTAGGCCTCATCGTGTTTTAAAGTTATTTGACAAAAACTTATTTCAGCCATATTTGTTTATTGTTGTCAAGGTAGCACCAAATCACGCTCATATTGACATCAATCCAAACTTTCCTCTTAGCTCTATATCAGGTTAAAAATCAATTATATAGGCATAAGTTAAGAATACAAATAACCCAAATGAATATGAGATGTATGGTCTGAACGATATACTATAGGGAGCCGCCTTAAGTAGCCTATCATGCTGGATTACTGATAGTTTGATAAATTCTAAAGTTCTTTCAAAAAGTTCTTTCAATATCAAAGTGTTCTTTTTTGTTGTTATTAGAGATATAGCGCGACGTGAGTTTGTTCTTAAAACCTGTTACTGTGGATGTTTCCCTCACGTCAATATCCAGTGTGTTCCATAAACGGGCAGTACTGGAAAGGGAAGTCCTAAGGCCAGAGTTACTTCGACTGTTTGGGACTTTCACGCTTTTGTTTGATACTTGTCGCGTTCTATAGTTGTGTGTTTGTTTTAAATACGTAATGTAATCGTTAAAATAATCAGGACTCTGATTTTTTGATATTTTGAAGAACATAATAAGATTTTTTATTCTTATAATGTCATCTATTGGTAGCCATCCCAATTGCTTGAAGAGCTGCACTGAGTTATCAAATATTGTACCATCAAGTATGATGCGTGCACATCTCTTTTGTGACCGTAATAATCTCTCTAATTGTTCTTTGGAGCAGTTTCCCCAAACTGTGGAACAATATTCAAAGATTGGGATGATTATAGCATTGTAAAGTAATAGTCTGCATTTGATTGTTAGGTGGATTTTTGCCCTCTTGAGTAGACGTGAGTTGATTTTTTTAATTGTAGCATCAATATGGTTATTCCATGTTAGATTTCTGTCTATGTGTACTCCAAGGAGCTTCTCATCTTCTGCTTCTTGTAACCACTGTCCATTGATGTGGAGATTCATTTGTTGTCTTGAAGTATGAGACAGGTTTTGTGTAGATCCAATCAATAAGTGCTTTGTTTTCTTTATGTTGGGGACCATGTTATTTGAAATGAAAAAAATGTACCAAGCAAAATGTTTTTCCAAAGGTTTTATTAAATTCTTTTGTGATAACCAGTTATTTGCTGCATTTATATTATCTTGGAGATTCTGTTCAATGGAGTTTGGAGAATTCCCTGAATGCCAAATTGTTGTATCATCGGCATATAATTCGAGGTTAGTATTATTTACAGAGAGTGGTAAATCGTTTGTGTACAATGTAAATAAGAGTGGCCCTAAAATTGACCCTTGTGGTACATGGACCTGCGTAAGGTCCATTCACTCTGATAGTGATCCAAGAAATGCACATTTTTGTGAGCGTTCGCATACATAGGATTGGAACCAGTTTAGTGTATTATCTGCAAAGTGATATGATTTTAGCTTTGATATAAGAATGTTATGATCAATAAGATCAAAAGCTTTGCTGAGGTCCAAGAATAGAGTGCCAATTAGTTCGCCTTAGTCCATGGCCATTAACCATTTACCGGTTATGTGCAAAAGTGCTGTTTCGCATGAATGATTTTTCCTGTATGCTGACTGTTTTTTATACAAAAGATTGTGAGAATTAAGAAAATCTTGGAGAGCTGTAGAAACGTGTTTTTCCAATGGTTTGGATCAATCTCGTACCCAGCGCCCGCGTTACTTTTGGTCTGCGACAAAGAACGTGAGCTCTGGCATAAACCGTTTCTAGCAAAGTCCAGGATTTATTGGACTTCCGGTGTTACAGCGCATGCGTTAACTAAATTACGCCCATCAGTTTGAAAATGCATGGGCCAATCAAATTCGCTCAGAAACGGTTTATGCCAGGGCTCACGTTCTTTGTCGCAGACCAAAAGTAACGTGGGCGCTGGGTACGAGGTTGTGGTTTGGATATGATTGGTAGAACTGAGATTGGGTGATAATTGTTTCTGTCATGAATAGAGTCTTTTTTTTGTCATTAAAGTAAAGGCTAATATACTATACATCATTTTAAAGCTTATAGAACAAAGATTATGATGATATTTACGTTTTTTTGGAAGTAATATAGTTGTGACAAGCACACAGGATTTTACCCGAAAACGGCCCCTTTTTGTTTTGTTTTTAAATACTGTAACGAAATTTTGAAATTTTGGACTACAAATTTAATATTGCGAATTCAATAAATCGTGGCGGCTTTTTGTTCGAATTTTTTGTTTTGTTCAGTTAAACATATGATAGAAGCTGAGTTTCCAATTAGTTGAATTGTTGGAGTTTTTTAATTCAAATAATTCTCCGTATTTCATATGTCATATCGATATCAACAACAAAGCTATTAAGAGCCGTTCCACGAAAGCTTCGAGTAATTTCAGAAATGGTCCGATACAACCCCACCTGAAACTTTGCATGGTGAAAGGTAGTCATGAGCAAGTAATCGTATGGGCATTATTAAGTCGTTTCATTTTAAAGCGGTCACGTGACATCCGTTCAAAGTTTGACCTATTTTTAGCCTAATTTTGCCGTCTGAATTTTCGAAAATTTGTAATGTTTGTAAATCTCGTGCGGCATTTTCGCTGGATATTTTGTATCGTAGACGATATGGTCTACGATATTTCAGGAGGGGTTGTATCGGACCATTTCTGAAATTACTCGAAGCTTACGTGGAACGGCTCTTAATATTTTTAGCTTCATTTTTGACTTTTTCTATAAATTGACGTTGTCAAAGAGAATTTAACCGATTCATCTAAAAGTGTGCAGAAGTCTAATAGTTCTTCAAAACTGTGTCTGTATTTTTTGATATTTTGCTTGATTCTAAATTAAAATCTTTGTCAATTTAATGTCAGTGGCAATGCTCTGTAAGTAAATATATGGGAGAGCTCCACCTGGCAGTTCCCAATATAGGATACCTTTCATATGTTAATTAACACTATTCAACGTTCACCCCTGGACGCCTGTTTGTTCAAGCCAGAGTTTACCCTGGAAATTCCAGGTGTTTTTAATCTAATATTTGTATTCATCATTTGTACTTCTGTGTTCTTGAGCGTTGAACATGTCGAATATCAGTTGCCCTCCAGTACATTTAGCGGCTGACGCTTTTGACCAACACTTGGCCGAACAAGATCGACTGATCAAGATTACAACATCCTCAATGATGGTCTTCTTGTGCATCCCAACAATGTTGGTTAACTTGCTGATTGTCTGGACTATATACAAGAATAAAACACTCCATAAACCATCATACATCTTGATTTGCAGTCTTGCTTTGACAGATTTTGGTGCAGCGTTGGTTTCGATTCCGTTCAATGCTTATTGGAAACTAAACGAGCTGACTGACAACAATTCTATGGATATTTGTGGCACCTTTAGTATTGGTTTTACAATGGCGTTTACGTTTTTCAGTGCTTCAGAGTTAACGGTAACTGCTTTAAGTGTAGACAGGTATTTAGCAATTCGATGGAGTAGTCGTTACAGAGCAAGAGTTACCAATAGCCGTGTTGTTAAAACGTTGTTATTTATATGGTGTTTTGCTGTATTGTGGGGTGTAACTAGTGTTATGGTTACTTCAAAGGTTCTACACGGTACTGTGGTATTTGTCGGTATTGTAACTTTTGGCTCCATATTTTTATGTTGTGGTTTGTCTTTAAAATCACTTTATACTTTAGAAAGTAAAACAGACGCTAGAGTTACACCCTTTAAAAATGAACAAAGGAACGGCCAAAGTGAACAACGACAATGCAGGCGTAAAGATGGACATATAGAATTGAAAATGAACATCCCGTTCTTTAAGGGAAACGTGACTGCTAATTTAAATCTTAATGGCAATGGTAAAACGAATGCAGCTGTGCCTATATCGAGGACGATGAAGCACTCTTTGAACGCCGAGTATGAGGATGTCGTCTCTACTCACAAGACTCATGATAGCGACATAGAACTAAAGCCGAGGATAAGACGCGTCCATTCAACTCCAACTTTGAGTAACAACAACCCATTCCAAGAAACCAACCACACTCATAATCATCTAGCATCTTCGATCGCGACTGATTCTGAATTTAAAAATGTTAATCATTCTGAGAGGCAAAATGGTGAGGCTGTTGAATTCGAAAGGGCGCCTAAACACGTGTTTTCTTCACAATCCGAATCTACCAAGCTACCTAAATTCAAAGTGGTAAAGTATAAATACACCATGGTGACTTTGCTTTGGATTGTAGTATTACTAATATTGTGCTATGCACCATATTTCCTTTTATCTATTGCGATAGTTGTAATAGGCATGACCAATGAAGTTATAGTCGCCTGGAGTGTAACGATTACTTGTATTTGTCTCAATTCTTTTCTCAATCCTCTTATTTACTTCTGGAGGTTTCGGAAACTTAAGAATGCCTGTTTGAAAACATTAAAAGGATGCCGTCAAACTTCAACTGAACAATAAAACTACTAATTTAAAAAGGTAGGGAGTGTTGAGTCGGTGTTTCCAAGAAAACAATTGTCTGAAATTTAATTAATTTATTTCTTATTGATAAGAATTACAGTGCGACCGGCGGGGCCACCAAAACAAAATTACCCAATCACGATCGAGAGTATGAACAATAGAATCTCTAAAAATGTTTGACTTTTTTGCTTAAAATGCTAATAATTTTGTTTAATTATATGTGAACGGAATAGGTTAAGAAATATCTTAATTTAATTCAATTTAATTAACAGTTCTTGGCATATTTCGCAAGCCTCAATGCGCTCAATCCTAGCATGTCAGAAATATATCTTGATCAATATAATATTATACCATATTCAATATCGTAATTTTTTTCTGTTAATGTAATATATACGATAATATTTACATCATGTAAATAAAACCCAGTATGTACAGTGCAGTATGTATGCACATATATGTATGTATTTGTATATAATATAATGATAACACAAGCCCGCTTAGATTAGCCTCTATATTGGAGGGTTAGTGGATTATTTGTAAAACATGTCAATATATGTCAATGTCACGGCTCCATTCAGTAGTCCATGGATAGCCTATACAAGATTCTATATTTCACTATTTCTCTCGATTCAATTGAGATTAAATCAGCCACAACACTTTTGTCATTCGATAAAAGCAACTTAAATTTAGCATATCTACCGAAATTTCAGATTTGTTCCCTAAAAAAAAGTAGAGCTTACAAAATGAGTTTACAAATGTACCAAAATTAATGTATGTTTGGTAGGGCCGGACAAGATGTCTCTTTCTAGTATTGATACATGCTTTTTATTGTAAATTTTAGACGTGTTCAAAACCTCATAACCGACTTATTGTGTACAAGATTTCAAACGGAAAATCACACAACTTACTAACTTTGACATGTTCTTTACGACTATGAGATGTTTGTGCTAATAAAATGGAACTGAAAAACTCGCCCAAGTCACCTGCTCGTTTTGAAAGTGGTTAATACATATGCACGATCATGACTGACTAGCTATAGCTGTATTATTTATTTTGTAAGTGATATATGTATTCTGGTCATATTTATATTTAATGTGTTCCTTCCTATATATTTATATTGCTACTCAGTATGGAATAATAAGCAATTATTGGATGAGGTTGAGCAGGATATCGTAAATTATCAAGACTGAAGTCTGTGTTATCTGCCGAAGCCGTAGACAGAGGTAGATAATACTGACTCGGTCAATCAGATTTGTGGTAGTATGTAAAATGTATAATGATATACAACTATTTGTTTTAACACGTTTACTCTGGTGCTTTCCATTTGTCGAAAGATTCCGGAAATTTTGGATGGAATGAAAATGGTAAGGTGATTTTTCGGAATATCTATTCGGAATTTGTGGATAACCTCTAGAGGTTGTCCTGAATTTCCAATTAGAATGATTCGAACGGATTTTGCCTAATCATTAATTATGGAAGATTTCAGTTCCCTTAAGGATGCATCATCCATTCGTTCTTCGAAAAATGAATCAACGAATGGCAAAAGCCACTTGCCATGGTCCGTTATTTTGAAACAACAGGGATCCCAATACGTACGATCGGTGTTTTTATACCCTATCGGAAAATTCCTTACCATTACGCATCGGATATCCCAACCGGATTTTGTGGCAAATGGAAAGCACCCTCTATAACCTTCCCTTCTTCCCCTCAACCTAGGAATCGCTAAGTAGGCTATCTGCACATGACTGCATAAACGAGAAGGTAATAGGATCGAAGGAGATTTGTTTTAATACGTTTACTCTATATAACGTTTTCCTCTCCCCCTCAACCTAGGAATCGCTAAGTAGGCTATCTGCGCATGACTGCAAAAACGCCCAGGGAAAACTGGGAAGGAGATTTGTTTTAATACGTTTACTCTATATAACGATTTCCTCTCCCCCTCAACCTAGGAATCGCTAAGTAGGCTATCTGCGCATGACTACAAAAACGAGAAGGTAATAAGAAGGAGATTTGTTTGTATATGTTTACTCTATATAACCTTACCTTTTTCTTCTCAATCAAGGAATCGCTAAGTATAGGCTATGTGCACATGACTGCGAAAACGCGCAGGGAAAACTGCATGGAGAAAAGATTTGTTTGTATAGGTTTATTCTATATAACCGCTTCCCTTCTCCCTCTCAACCTAGGAATCGCTAAGTAAGTTATCTGCGCAAACGCAACTGGTCTACAACATCCCAAATATTTGTCAGCATTTGACAGTCCTGATACGACACGGCACATCCTAGTACGGTGGGACAAGACAAAGCGCTACACATGCTCTATGATCAGCATACTGACGCGTTTTAAAAATAGCGCTTATGGTATTTTATGGTTTACCGTACTGATACTCGCCTTAGGTTTCGCGCGGCCACATCGTTATCACTGCTATTATTCCCTATTTGATGTTTCTAGTTGAGTGATAGTGTCTAAATGAAATAGTCACTAAATAGAAACTATTGGTTAGTAGCTATTTTGGTTTTATTTCATTGTATTAATGTTTTCGCTTTATAACTGATCTAACTGAGACGATCTTTAAGATAAATATTTGTCTTGGAAATTAGTTACAATTTATTTACCAACGATTTATCGCGACAGACATTGACTGACACTGAAGAGTTTTTGTCTTTATTTTCATCAAAAAGAGATGTGCAGCTCAACTCGTCTCGGCGTAGACTGGTCAAGTAGATTGGTCAAAGTTGACTGAGGCCACAGACTAAAATTGAATGCTTAACAATTTTTGGTCAACTTTTGATGCCAAGTATTTGGTAGTTTAATCTGATCGTTTTATGCCGCGGTGGTAACAGACAAGATTATATTTTATCAGGTAGTTCTTTGTACAATAGCATGTTTTCACAATTGATAAATGTTTATGTGTAGAAGCTGCACTTTTAGATTCAAATCTACACAATGATATGATCACTTGGAGCATTATTTTAAAGTTCGTCATATTTTGAAGTTCGTCATACTTTTATTCTATAATCTGTTGATAAATGTTTATGTGTAGTAGCTGCACTTTTAGATTCAAATCTACACAATGATATGATCACTTGGAGCATTAGTTCAATTTCGTAATAATTGTTTCGTGTTTCAGTGACACGCACAAAAAGGAAAAAACGTGAAGACACGACAGAATATATATATAAAAAATAACAACAACAGCAAAGCAAAGGTTTCTTACACACTAAAAACGTGAGCCATTTTAAAGCAATTTGAGTTATCAATATATTCTCTACTTGACATATAACCATACTGATATTGCCTTCTGTTCTTGGGAGATAGATATTGTAATTCAAATTTGAATTACAATTTGTTTGATTTGAATTAAAATGTAAAAAAAAAAAAAAAGGCATTATAGATTCGGGGTTTGAAGGTGAATTATTTGTGGTCAATAATTCATTATTCCTGCCCATTTTTTCTCCATAATTCATTATTCATATTCCAAAATTTCGCATAATTCGTTATTCTTTTTTTTTCAATTTTTTTTCTCACGAAATGTTCGGGGTTAATTCATTATTCTTTTATCATTTCTTTGTTATTCATTATTCCTAAAGGATTTGATGCAATAATTCATTATTCGAGTCAATATTGGACCCGTTATTCATTATTCATTATTCACCTTCAACCCCCGATTATAGTGAAAGTAGTGAATCAAATAATCTATAATAATTATAAATATATAATCAAATTAAGCGAAGGTTTCGGTCAAGCCCAGATCCCGTAATGACCATCGAACATCTTGTAAAAAAACTACTACGCATTTCAATTAAACTATTAAATTCTAACCCGTTATATAAGCTGCTCAGTTTAATGTAAACTAAAACTATGAGTCCTCACTTTATATCAAAGGAAAAAACACAATATTTATAGCTACTACTATTAGTCAAGGATAACCATTTGCTGTTTCTTTTTGTCATTAAATAGATTGACTATTTTTATTGAATGTACAAACGTTAAATTAATGCAACGCGATTATCGATCGCCATCATATCATACTTTTATATGTTCTGTGTTCTGTTCTGAGAAAGTTTATGTACAAAAAAATAATTTATCTAAATGCTCGCATGAATTTAAGCTGAGTAAAGGTAGACACTAATTCAAATCGTCTAAATCATATATAAATATCTAACTATTTTTCTAGTTGAATTACTTTCATCAATTACTGAGCTCTATCTTGTAGGGATTTGCATTCTCAAAGCCTCCATGTAAGACGGTGGAGGAGTTAGATTAAGTAACGATTTATCGAATAATCCCCTTATTGAAACAGCCTCCAATGTTGAACATGATGTCAAAAGTTGAGGATCGCCGTTATTTCTGATTATCGAATCTTCTGGAATACCATTTAGTCCAGGGACACTGCAGTGCAGGTCAGAGTTAATGTACGCTTGTGAACTAAGGATTGACGGAGTTTTCTCTTTCGCTGCTTCAGAAATAACGCAAGCCACAGTGTGGAGCGAAATCCTTCGCAGATCCGCTAGGTTCTCAACTTCTCTCTCTCCTTTATTAGTGCACAACGAGAAAGCAACCATAAAGATACCAATAATAAATAAACCTGCAGAAATAAACCGAAAAACTTTGGCTGTTGTGATTTCCTCTGGCGAAGCGTCGTGGCATGAGGTTTCTTTACAATCGTCTAGGAATATGTACGAATATGACGCCATGACAAAGCATCCGATAATAAGAACAATTCCCACAAATATCGACAAGCATTTTACCACACGACGTCTTTGTTTTCTGCTGTTGTTGTTGCCTGGCGGATTATTTTGTTCCGTATGTTCTGTAGCTTCCTCGTTGTCCATTTTAAACTGAAGGGCTATTAGCCGTGTATTATAAACCGATGTTCATGTGCTTTTAGTTGCCCATGACCATCAAAGAACTTCCCCCAATAACAATACGTGCTAGTTTACATGCCAGAGAATTTAAATAATTATCCAAAACGTGATTATTCTCAAGGAGGGACTGGTATCAAAAGGGCAAGAGCAGTTTGGGTCTAGTCTTGAAATGAATATTTCCTGAATAACATGAGTCACGATCTATGTAATCGCTATTAAAATCACGTCTAAAGACATATCATGCTATCAAACAATCGATTGTCATCAAATTCGTACAGCAATCATTGTCTACGCCAACAAATAAAAGGAAATGTGCACTTATTGAATGGTGTAGCGTGTAAACAACCCGCTTAATGAATAAATAATGTTAATGTAGTGGGAATATTAACTCGAGGAGAATTTCCTTCGCGCTAGAACGTCTATGACTCATATTTACCTAATGCTGTGAAAAACATTTAAGCAATTACGAAACAATTATTGATTTATAATTAGCCTGGGGACAAGACACTTTGTTTTAAGAATTGTTATTAGCCGGTTGTGTATTTTTTTTGGGTTAAAATATACGTAAAAAAATATGTTTGGACTGATAGCTTAAAAGCTTTTGAATTCACTGGCAAGATATGTCGTCAGAAAATGTTATTTTTCTTAAAAACTGCCTCTAGGCAATTCATTAAGTAGACATATACTCATTCTTATTTTACATCGATTTCTATTACATCGATTTGTTATTGCTATTATTATTGTTATTGTTACTGTTATTGTTGTTGTCATTGTTGTTGTTGCTGTCACTGTCACTGTCACTGTCACTGTCACTGTCACTGTCACTGTCACTGTCACTGTCACTGTCACTGTCACTGTCACTGTCACTGTCACTGTCACTGTCACTGTCACTGTCACTGTCACTGTCACTGTCACTGTCACTGTCACTGTCACTGTCACTGTCACTGTCTTTAATCGTTATTGTTAATGGTATTGTCATTGTCTTTAATCGTTATTGTTAATAGTATTGTATTGTCATTGTCTTTAATCGTTATTGTTATTGTCATTGTATTGTCATTGTCTTTAATCGTTATTGTTAATAGTATTGTATTGTCATTGTCTTTAATCGTTATTGTTAATGCCATTGTATTGTCATTGTCTTTGATCGTTATTGTTATTGTCATTGTCATTGTCTTTAATCGTTATTGTTAATGTCATTGTATTGTCATTGTCTTTAATCGTTATTGTTAATGTCATTGTCATTGTCTTTAAATCGTTATTGTTAATGTTATTGTCATTGCATTTGTCTTTAATCGTTATCGTTATTTCCATTGTCATTGTCAGCCCTTAGACCTTTTAAAAATAGTCAAGTTAAAGACGACAGGAACACTTTCTTAAGTGAGGTAATGACGTCATTTTGATTCTATCATTCTATTTTTCTTTTCTTTTTTCATGCCTTTAGCCTTATTATGAATCACGACATCTCTATTGATTGACCATGCAAATGCATGTTTAATTGCTGTTATTTTTGCAAATAAGTTTTTGCTGAATATATATATATATATTTATTTATCAATTTATGAAATGATTGGCTTGTTTTATTATTGTTGGGTGGATTAGTTAAGGTTATTCACGGTATTAATGTTTGTCGCAATTTGATTTTTTTTAAATGTCGTTAATTTTTCCCTGTTGTATTGTTGAAATCACATTATTCTGTCGCCTTCAGTTTCAATTCCTAACAAATCCTACATATGCGGCAGATTGGACAAGATATTTTTTCGGTGTCATATTATATTGTTGTTTAATTTTCTGATTTTCGCTAATTTGCTTAAATGTTTTCATATACTAACCCTGTAATCATACACTTATCTAGTCTATCTATGATATGAAAACGTGCACATTCATTACAACGTAACCATGGTAACATATACGATTCCATTGAAAGAAAACGTCATTTGACGTCCTTCGTTCCCACGTGATTAGTTTATCATATATCATATCTACGTACGTAGCCGCATTTTGTGTCGTCAAACACACATTCCATTTGCTGTTACTGTACCGATATCAAGTACTTTGTGATACGTGCATTAATCCTGGCTTCATCTACAACATCTTTTGTTTCATTTCAGCGGGCAGTTCCGAATGTTGAGCAGGGTTGTGTGCAAAATATTCAACTTAGAGATAGCAGGTGTGAATCTGAGTCTGAGTCTCCCTAATTAGCCACTGGCTAAATATATTGAGACGTTCAAAAAAAGTGATATATTTTATATCGAGAATCCGCGTCTACCAAATGTACCAAAATTCAGCTAAAAACGGCCCTTGTTAAAAGCCTTTCTGATATAAAAACGTAATAGAACTACAACTACTACAAATACAACTACGATTCTTTGATATGGGCTAGGATGCGGACGTTTTCCGGCATCAAAATGATATTCATCCATCAGAACGGAAAATAAATGAATAAAATCAATCACTTTTTCAATTTTTCAATTTTATAGCCGGACACAATTTCCTACAAGCTAATATGGGGAGGCTTAGACCCACACGAGGCTCACACTCTACATTAAATTAACATTACTCTAATCACACATTGCTTTTTGAGGAGGTAGAAAAAAACGTATGACCGGGAGAAAAACCCTCGTGGCATAGGAACAAACAAACTATAATTCATCAAACAAACCGCTATAATTCATGCCTGTGCCGAGACTTAAACCTAGTTAAGAGGCACGCGGAAATTAAAAACCACTACGCAACCCAAGCTAATGACAAACAAATAAGTCTTGAAACACATACTCGCTATAAATGAGCAGTCGATTATAGAGAAACTACAAACGAATACTTTTCTCAGTTCCTTATAAATAAATATAGAGATAATTGTTTGACGTCGAGATACTACGGGGAGTTGTTACCGAATCTCCCTAGCCAGTGGCACACTCCGTGCACACTCACTATCTCTACATTATTATTTATACAGCCATTTCAAAAAAACGTTGAATACGGTGTAGTGCATTCCAAGATCAAACGGCATTGTGGGTCTCATTAATTTGAAATATAAAATTAATATACAGCGATATTCACTCCCCATAACTGGCTCGTATATATTCCTTTTACTCCGACGTGTCGACGAAGGGCTAAAGCTCGAAACGTCAGTAAAGTTTTAAGCCAACATTTTTTACGGTGTTACAAATTTCATTATATTACCTATCATTTAGCTCGTATATTGTTTTGAATGGAATGCACTAAGAATTAAAGAACTCATTAATGGGCACCTGACTTTAACAATATTACATGACCAGGAGCCCATTTTTTAAAATGGGCTCCTGACATGACCCAAAATGCATATCGGTCTTGCAATGTACTATTCAGTATGCAGTATTCAGTATTCTACGTTTTTTGAAATGGTTGTATATTTTAGCATACAACAGTAAATAAATGCTCACATGTTGATTTTTGCGGAAGAAGGAATTCCAAAAAACCTGGAGAAAAAAACCCGTGGCATGAAAGAGAACAACACATCAAACAAACTCGATTCACTTGTTGACTGAGCCAGGAATCGAACCCAGGTCACAGTGGTGAAAGGTTAGCGCTGTCACCGGCACTAGGCCACGTTGTATAACACTTTATATTATATATCTTTATATTTGGGATGGGAAGAACCGCGGTTAACCTAGGAAAAAAACCCTATAGTGTCATGAGAAATAACAGCCAAGCACATCAAACAATCTATGTTCACTGACTTGTTGCTCGAACTGGGAATCGAACCCAGGTCACAGTGGTGAAAGGTCAGCGCTGTCACCGGTACTAGGCAACTCAATATTGTATAACACATCTTGATATTTGGGGAGGGAGGTTAACCTTGGGAAAAACCCTAGTGGCATGAGAAAGAACAGCACATAAAATAAACTGTAGTCACTTGTAGCCCAAGCCGGGAATTGAACCCAGGTTACAGAGGTGAAAGACCAGTGCTCTCACCGCTAGTCAAGGACACCCATGCTACACCGAGGCATATATGATAATTTCTTTTCATTTTGTAACTACTGTCTAAAAACTAGAAACATTTTTCTTTCCGCGCAGTTTTAGTTTTCTCTAAATCGCTGATTTTCTCAAAGTCATTTTTAAGTGTAATAATTGTAATTTTGCAAAATAATTTACCGCTTAATTGTTACATACAAAGTGTTCTTTAAGTTTTCAAATCTGAAAGCTTCGTAGACAACACTGCATAAGCAAAGTCTTCCGAGGGGTCCTTCACGTTTTTCCCGTTTTGAAGACTTGACGAGGTATTTCGTGTGTCCTTGATTTTGCCAAACAACTTTAGATGCGCCTTCAACCAGAGAGACACTTTGGTTGTTGATTTGAGACAGTTTCTAAGGTCTTCCTCTACAAATGGTACAATCCATTGTTGAAATCTAGGTTCTTCTTTTTCACGTTCACGTGTGTCTGACATATGTGTTGTTTTATCCCACTGGATTTGTTTTCCGTCCAACTTCTTGTTAATCCAAAATTCGTGATTTTTCTTCCAATTTATGCATTTCCTAGTAATTTTTTAAAGAAAATTCAAATTTCAAGAAGAATATTTTCCTCCAAGTCAGTTGGAAAGTTCTGTGCCTTACGTAAACAATGGATAACCAGCGCGTGCAATTTTCAAACACTCCCTTGGGTTACCTGTGGTGAAATTAACCGAGTGGTCCTGACATCAAGCTGTCATTGAGGGAGTTTCGAATGTTTCTGATCATTTCTTCCGTCAAGTTCTCTCAAGAATGAACTGTTTTGGGGTATAAAACAAACTAAGATTTCTCTTAAATACAAGCAATGGACGATCAACTGTTAAGTCTATTCCAAGAAATCCACGACACTGCTAAAGACAAAGGCTTGATCGTGGACACTGTGAAGGAAGCCATTTTCAAAATCTTGAAATCTAAACAAGGTTGGTTTAGCTGGAACATTGCTGTTTTTTTCCGTAAAATATTAATTAAGTAAAGTAATATATCTTTCTTGGTAACATTGTTGAGCCAAAATTTTATAATTGCCGGTCTTTATTTTTATATCTCGAACAGTTAATAAAAACAGGATTTGTTTGAAATTCTCAATAACCCCTCCCTCATTAAAACTGAGTTATAACTAATGACCAAGTTATCATTATTATTATCGTTTTCAAACAAATTTTCAATAAACTAAAATGTTCAATAATTAGAGAATAACACTGTATAACCTGCCATAATAATTGCAAAAGTTTATAATGTTTGTTTTTTAATAAATCTTAAAATAATATAATAAATAAACCACAGTTAATCAATCAATAATCTCATATCCTAGTTTTAATCAATTCCATTAACAACAAGGTGTGTGGCATGCTTTTAAAATCTTCATATTTTAGATGTTTTCTATCATATTCATATTTTAATCATGTGTTGCTAACAGTGTTTGTAATATGAATTGAATTCTAGAATGTTCAGATGATATGTTCCAATAGTCTGTTTGTCTTTGTACACAACCATATATGGACTATTATTATTATGAATTATGTCTAGAGGCTGGTCTGATGAAAGTGATAATTGATTCTGACACATAATTTGTTTCTATCAAATCAAGCTGTGTTAGTTTTTCACTGTACATTTATTTCAAATTATACACTTCAAATAAATATTTCTGTAGTAAATGTTTAATTTATATATTCACATTGTTTTGTGAAGGCACAATGTAAATTTATGGCAGCAGTTGCAGGTGGTAGTAACTTAACCCTTTTCTGTATGTTAGCTGCCTCTCTTGTGTTGATTTGTTGGAGACTCTGCTAGCTGTCAGGGAATGGTCAACCCAGTCTGAAAATGGCATTTATATTTTAAATGTATGTTTTTAGTTATTCATAATAGGTAATAGAATAAAATTTGTAACACCATGAAAGTGTTTACTTAACTTTACTGATGTTTCAAACTTTAGCCCTTCATCGGAGTCTAAAGTGCTAAAGCTGATAACATATCAGTCAATTTTGCATATATCTTCTAGGTCTTAAAATGAAACCCATATTTTTTTGGGTGTCCACATCTCCGAGTTCAATTTTTGTTTCAATCCATGTATCAGAAAATTATTTGTTTGAATTTTTTTTCAGCAAGGCATGAGTTCCATAAAGAAATATACTGATAATTCAATTAATCAGTTTTGAAGTATTCAAGCCTTGTATTTTTTTGGGTTCGAAATTTGCATGCCATGTATTTTTGGGGGTGTAAAATTTCAGGTTTGAGTATTTTGTTTGTTTTTGTTGCAATATGAAGCTCCGTCTGACCCCCAACCCCCCCCCCCCCCCCCCCCATCATGTACCCCCCCCCCCCCCCCCCCAGTACATCCCCTGGGAGTATTATAATGCATTTTGGTGGGTTGCTGTCAACTCACCTTATAATTCCCAATACCATTTTTATCTTTATTACTGTAAATTACTAAAATTGAAATAAGTATGACAATAAATATGATGTGTTTTAAGAAAACTCTAATAATCAAAGAACCTAATTTAAAGAATTAACCTGCATGAAAATGATGTTTTGATGCCTAATGTTTGGATATATTATTATCTTGTAGAAGCCTTGGTGGTTACCACAATACAAACTATATTAGAACAGCTCAAGAATACCCTGATATTCATCACAGTTGAGCCTGATAAAGCAAAGGTCTTTGATATCCTAGCAGAACTTGCTAAATCTGGTGAGTGGGAAATACAAAGACATAATAAGTGTTAATTTCTATCATCCTCAAGTAGTACTTTTGGACAAGGAAATAACCTAAGAGTTGTTTGATGATATTAGCAACAATACAGTAATAGCCCACGTATAAGAACCTGAATTTTCAATTTAGCCTAAATAGGTTCTTATAAGGTTCTTATATAAATGGTACTTAAACCTTAATAGGTTCTTATTTGGAGGGGGTTTAAAATTGAAATTTTAGCCTAACAGCTAGGTTCTTATACACAGGCTATTACTAGCTGACTAATACCAATGATGATGATGATGACAACATTGGCATATTGATCGATCATGATTACAATGATTTATCATGATAGTGATGACTATAATAGTGGCATGCTGGTAATAATGATGATGATGGTGATAGTGATGACAATAAAGATTATTATGTTCACGTTGAAAATCATGATGTTTGTACATAATGGTATATGAAAGTTTATGATAATAATGACTACAATGGCTATATGATGCTGGCAATGATTATAATGCTGATAGTGATGGCGATGAAAGCAGTGGCAATGATGATGATTGTTATAATAAGTGATGATGGTAATGATTATAATGCTGATAGTGATGGCGATGAAAGCAGTGGCAATGATGATGATTGTTATAATAAGTGATGCTGGCAATGATTATGATGCTGATAGTGATGGCGATGAAAGCAGTGGCAATGATGATGATTGTTATAATAAGTGATGATGATAATCATAATGATTGTTCTCAAATAAATATTATCATCAAAAAAATAACTAAGAGTTGAATAGAAGTGTTTTGAGAAAGAAAGTCAATGGTGATGATAGTAATAATTATATAATGATGAATGGTTTGCAGTGCATGTTAATGATAATAAGGCTAGTGGTAATATAATAAAATAATCTAAATTCATGATTTTTAGAGTAATAATAATTTGTGTTTCAGATGAAGTAAGAGATTTCTGTGTGGATGCAGGATGGATTGCTAATGCACTTGATTACTTGGAGCATGAAGACCATAATGTTGTCTTACATGCCTTGCGCTCAATTGGTAACATTTGTTATAACAATGGTGAGTACAATCAGTATCCAACACTTTGTAATAACATCCAAATATACACTCAGATACATAAGAAAAATATCATATGCCCTTGACAGAAATTAAACCCCACAGTTTCGGCTTCCTAATCTTAGTAGTCTAGTCTAGTATATCCAGATATACGTATCAATCCAAAAAGGATTATCAGAGTGATATGAATTGTGGATACACATACATGTACAACATTAAGTAAGTGTTTTTCTGGATTGCATGGGATGCTACAATAACAAAATGGTGTCACTGGCCCATGTAATTACCTCGAGTGCCTTTGCAGAACTCGACCCAGGCTGCATCTCGATTCTGCACTGGCTAACTTGTTTTGTAACTTGTTATATTCCAGAGCTTGGCCGTAAATCATTAATGGGTGCTTGTGGAGCTGATGACATATCACGTAAACTGGCATCGTTAAACGAGAATTACGACCCTACAAAAGACAATAGGATGGATGTTGTGACCTGTGGATGTGTACTGAATCTTGCTACTGATGATGGTAATAATTATCGGAATTCTTTCCCAGTTAAACTGGATAAGGACAATGACTTATCTATTGCTTGCTTGCTTGCTTGCTTGCTTGCTTGCTTGCTTGCTTGCTTGCTTGCTTGCTTGCTTGCTTGCTTCAGTGTTTGTTGATATCAACTATAGGATAGTTTCTAAAATTATTTCTTACAGAAAGCTTTCCTTTCTTTCAGTTGAACTAGCTGACGACTTTGTTAACAGTGGTGCGATGCCTCATTTATTAGGCCTGACACAACAAAGTATTCATAGCAATCCTGTTCTTTGTAGAATGGCTGTTTCTGCAATCTCTCAACTCATGGAGAGCCGTAAGTATAAATGATCCATGAACCATACTGAATAGATGGAGCAAACAAAGGAGGGGGAGGTTGTCGCATTGTTGATTGTGTATTTATATTGTATTGGTGTATTTTTGTATCAGCCAATGGTAAAACCAGTTTTCAAGACAGTGGCGGACCGCCTATTTTATTACAAGCATTAAAAGAGGATTACCGGGATGAAGAACTATCTTATCTATTACTGGAAGCACTACACCCTTTAGTTATGGCTGATGGTATGACCAAAGTCTTGTTATCTTATATTATCATGGTCATGCATATAGGGATAGTTATACGTAATGTGATTTTCGTCTTTCTGCGAACTCAGACATTTCAACGACTAGTTGTGAAATACGTATTTAGCTGCTGCTAATTACTCGGCACCTTTTATGTTTTTTCTTTGACATTGAAAACCACAGTAATATCATCATCATCATCATCATCATCATCATCATCATCATCATCA